>MU174308.1:14738109-14793980 GCA_016696395.1 Antechinus stuartii | reverse complement strand
GTCAGACAGATGTGACAGATAAAACAATCAGTAGGCTATTGCAGTAACTCAGAACCTGAACAAAGGTTGATGGCAGTTTCATAAGAGGGCAAATGCAAGAAATGCTATGGAGGTAAAATCTAACATCAATAGATTGTTTGAAACAGATTGAATATGGAAGATAACTCTCAATAGAAATAGAGAAGTTAGAAAGAAGAGAGGGTTGGGGGGGATAGATAATGATTCAGTTTTGGATGTGGGAATTAGACATCTATAAATCATCTAGTTCAGGATAACTAGTAAGCAGTTAGAGATGGGAGATTGGTGGTCATCAGACCCATTGGGGCTAGATAAGTAAATTTGAAACTCATCAACATAGAAATGGGAATTGAATCCATGGGAGCTGATGATATCACTAGGTAAAATAGTATTGAGAGAGAAGAGGGCCTTGGGGGATACTTTAGATTAGTGGGAAAAAAAGTAACCTGTGCCTTCGGGGAGCTTACATGCTGATGGGGGGGACCATAGACGAATATATGGATATATAAGTATATACAAAATAAATTTGTAAAAACAATAATGGAGGGAGGATATTCTATCATATAATAATAAAGACACACCATCATAGTAGAGACAATGCTTGAGCTGATTTTGAAGTTAATGAAGGTTGCTTAAAGCTTAGAAAAAAGATTTTTTCTGAGGAATGATAAGAAGGCCTGTTTAACTAGTATGTATGAAAGGAAATACTATGTTCAAGATGGTAAAACTGAGTTAGGACAGAGTTGAGAAGGGCTTTAAGTGCTCAGTAGAGGAGTAGGTGATTGTGGAGGTATTAAGAAACCATTGGAATTTGACTAGTGAGTTCAAACCTTTGCTTTAAGAAAAATGACTTTAGCAACTGTGAAGATGAATTAAAAAGGGGAAAGGAAACAGAGCATTTAAGTACCTTATTATTATTATTATTATTATTTATACCCAGAGATTTCCACATATTTTAGGAAAAATATAGTTGTTTTATGCTGAAAATATAATTGTATTTTGGATAACAATGAAACAATAAATATGAAGGAGAGGTAGAGGGAAATGGTACCTCCAAGTGTATAATTATGGGAGGAAGTTTCTATTTTTGCCCTTTTAAGTGGTAGTAAAAGAAAAATCATGTCACGGATTGGTAATAAACATTTAGACTTGTGGTATTATATGTACTATTCCTTCTTTTAAAAAAAAGTTATTTTGAATTTAGATAACTTTAATATCACCTTCATTTTTCCCCAGCCTTTCTGATTATTTTAATCAAGAATTTATAAGAAAGAAGAAAATAAAGTTCTGTAAAACCATCCAGTATATTTTAAAAGACTGATGTCATATGATACTTTATTCAGTCATGTACTCCCAGCTCTGTAAAAAAAAAAATTTTTTTTTTGGGAGACATTTTCTAATACCTTTTGGGGAATCAAACTTGCTCATTATCATTTTTCAGCATTTTGTTTTATTTTGTTCTTTCCATTTATATTCTGTATTACTTTCCGAGTTCTATGTTCCTATTAAATCATACTAATGTTCTTTTTATGCTTATCATTTTTTTAAGGTCATAGAATGACTAAAGTCTTTTATGCTTTCAAATAAAAGATGGTAAAAAAAAAAAAAAGACAAAGGTTCTATCAGCAATATATATATATTTGGTTTTTTGATATGGGTCTGGTTTTAATAGTGATTTTTAGCATTATCATAACAGTATAGCAGTAATCTTTGCTTTGTCATTAAGCAGTAGATTTGGTACCTATCAAATCAAGCCACTTAATAAGTTCCACTTGCTTTGAAATGGCTGTAAGGGGCCCCCTGTCTTTCTTTGTATGTCATGGATAGTACAGAATTGTCAAGTTAGACTATAAAGACATTCATTCCTCAATTGATATCAACAGACAATTTCAGACAAATTAAAGCTGTTTCTGGTCATATGAAAAAATGCTTTAAATCACTATTGATTAGAGAAATACAAATTAAAATAACTCTAAGGTACCACTTCACAACTCTCAGATTAGCTAAGGTGATAGGAAAAAATAATTATAAATGTTGGAGAAAATGTGGGAAAGTGAGGACATTGTTGGCGGAGATGTGAAATGATCTAACCATTCAGGAGAGTAATTTGGAACTCTACTAAAAGGCTATAAAATTGTGCATATCTTTGATCCAGCAGTGTGTTTAATGGCTCTGTATCCCAAAGAGATCATAAAAGAGGAGAAAGGACTCACATATGCAAAAATGTAGCAGCTCTTTTTGTAGTGGCAAGGTTTTGGAAATTGAATGGATACCTATCAATTGGGGAATGGCTAAATAAGTTTTGGTATATGAAAGTAATTGAATATCATTGTTCTATAAGAAATGATGAGCAGGCTGATTTCAGAGAGGCCTGGAGAGACTTCCATGAACTGATGCTGGGTGAAGTAAACAGAACCAAGAGAACATCGTACAGTTAACAATATTTAGTGATGATTAACTGTAGTGGGCTTGCTCTTCTCAGCAGTGCAGTGATTGAAGGCACTTCTAATATACATGGGATGGAAAATGCCAGTAGCATCCAGAGAGAGAAATATAAATTGAAGCATAGTACTTGTACCTTTTTAATTTGTTTCTTTTTTATGTTTATTTCTACTTTGGGTCTGACCTCTTGCACAACAGGATAAATGTAGAAATATGATTTAAAAAAAAAAGAAATTGCTTATATGAAGTAAATAAAGTCAAAAGCCACAGAAATGAAAAACAAAAGACTATTAAGACATATAAGTGTTTAATCTGTTACATACACACATATTAGCATTATTACATAATGGGGAAAGTTCAGGAATTGAATAAAAGTCAATAGGCCTGGATAAATTCAAATATTTACTAAGTGTCTACTGTTGGAGAACATTGTTCTGTGGCCCTAGGGTAGGGCAATGATAACAAATATCAGTAACAATTTAGGTAAAACTCAGTCTTTTGTTGGTCCTGTTTGGATCTTGGCGTCTAGACTGCCAAGTGTGATAGGTATCCTATCTCATTAAATATATATATAGTATATGAAAAATTAGCATTATGCTGTCATTTATTTTAAAACTGGCAAAAGACAAAGTTGTGAAATTTATTTACACCTTCAGAATTGTAATATCCAAGAGAGGCAGCCGAGTGCAATAGAAAAAGTGCTGGATTTGAAGTTGGATGATCTGGGCTCCAATCTCTGCTCTGCTACTTACCTGTGTGACTAGGGTGAGTCACTTCTCTGTGGGCCCCCATTTCTTCAGTTAGTAAAACCTAGAGGGTTATTAGGTCCTGTCTCACTTGCTTTTGTCTCTTTGGTTATAAATTGAAAGAGGGAGGTGGGGTTCTTAAAATTATCTTGTTGGTAGTATTCTTCTGGCATCCTTCCTCTTAAAGCTACCATTTCCAAGAAAAAAACACAATTTTTTTTTTTTAGTATATAAAAACATTTTTTTTTGTTGTGAAGTTGACAGCCCGAAAAGATAAATATTTTGGTATTCAAAAAGGACAGAACAAGGAGATACTGAAGTTGAGGATGGGGATGGGAGTGGGGTGGGGGAGTGGGAGGTGGCATAGCTATATTGCAGAAGTCTAGAGAGGTTACATTGAGTTTGCATGTACAGATTTGTACATGCAAATTCCAGGGAGAATTAATGGTCTCTTTTTTATATAGAACAAAAATGTGAAATAAATAGTAAGGGAGAGAGAAGAAAAAGTAAGACATTTTTATACTTAGGAAGTTTGATTTCTATTTTTGACTCTTGTCACTGGTTTTTGTTCCTTAATACCTTATCCCCCTAAGAAATGAACTTCCATTTTATCTCAGAAATTATGCCTCAAGTGAGAAGTGGTGTGTCTGTTCTAAGAATATCATATACAGTATGATAGAGTAAGGTATTTCACTGTAGTCGAATATTTGTGAAGGAATTTTTTTTTTTTTTTTGGGCCAAGAATGTGAAAACTGTTTGAGGACAAGGCTGTCTTCAGCAACAATTATCTGATAATAAGATTATATTCTGGAGAGAATACATACAGACATAATCTCTCAAGATTTGTCTGCTTTGTCCAGAAACACTGTAACCACTGAAAAGTTTCACTTTTCCATTGTTTCCCCTTTTTATGGGTAAAGGATCTGTATGTGTGTATGTGTAAACCTATTTAAATAATAGTATATAACATTGTGACAGTAACTCAGCCTATCCATCCATCTATGTTAGTATAAGTCCACATGGCAATTACTTTAACAGTTATAATAGGTATCTCATTGAGAAAGGCAGCTTTAAAGTAAGATCAGAGGCTCAGATTTAGAGATGGAACAGTTAGAATTTAGTTTGTGTCAGACACTGTTATATGCTAAGAAGAAAATGACAAAAATGGCAGTCCTTATTTTTAGTGTATATAGTAAATCAAATGAAATAATTTGATCATATTGTGTACTGATGCCACTAGGATTAAAAGAGAAAAACACAGAAAAACAAAGCCCTTCATAACTCCTTTCCCTTTCTGATTTTTCAGACTTCTTAGTCCTGATTCACCTCCACATACACCATGACCCAGAGATACTGAGTAACCTGCTTGCTGTTCCTCATACAAGATATTTCACATCTCCCAAGTCTCAAAATTTTCATTAGTTGTTCCTCATGCCTGACATGCTTTCTCTTACTCTTTGTCTTCTGTTCTTGGCATATTTCAAGTCCTAATTAAAATCCTGCTTGGCTGCAGGAAGCCTTTTCTAATCCTTCTTTACAATTATCTTGCATCTATGTAATTGTTTGCATATTGACTCTCCCTTTAGACTGTAAGCTCCTTGAGGGCAGGGACTTTACTCCTTTTTTTATATCCTCAGCATTTGGCACAGTTTCTGATTGATAGTTTGAGCTCAATAAATGCTCTTAACCTGACTTGGTCTTTTTTTGGGGCTGGGGAGCAGAGAGAACTTTAGTAAATGTCTGAATAAATGAAGTCTTTACCACTGCTTTACTATTATATCTCTGTGCCAGACCTATAATCTAGGCACAAGTTGTCATCTATTTCTTCTTTATGTTCAAGTGGTTTGTGGGAATAAAAGTAGTCTACAGTGATCAAGAATTCTATTTTTTCTTCCATTGACTTTCAACCAAATATGCTTTATCATCTGGTTCCTTTTCTTTTGTATGATTGACTGTACTATTAAAATGTACACTGCTACTTTGCCTCCCCTTCCACTGTATTGATTTTGTTTCTTTTTTATTAAGGTATACCTATTCAGAGTCATAGATTTTTTTTTTTCCTTTCCTAACACGTTTCAGTAATATATAATGAGGTCAAATTTGTCATCTTATTAGAATCTTTACTTTCTCTTTTTTTTATTACCTAAACTTTGAAACTATGGGTTTCGCTTTTTTAGCTTCTTGAATTGATTTTGTTTAACTTTAAAAATTTGTTTTAAAATTCAGTTTATTTGATAAGGCAAACAGCTACATATAAAATGAATAAATGTACATCTATTGTCTATCTCTCTAAAGCCTTCCTTATTTTTTTCCCTTTTCCCCCCCACTACTTATTTTCACTTTAAGACTTTATTCATTGTATTAGATTGTTTTACTTTTTTAAAAATTATTATTATTTTAAAAAATACTATGAAGATGGCACTATTTTTTATTCTTTGGTGTTTTTCTTAAATTAGGTGTTCAATTTGATCAATGCTCAACAAATATTGAATGAGTTACGTGCCAAAACATGTGGGTCATATAATAAATTTCATAGGCCTTCAAAGGAGAAGACAGTGTGCAAATAACTATGTATAAATAAGATATATACGCAGGATCAATTGGAAATAACTTCAGAAAATACGTACTAGTCTTAAGAGGGATGCTAAGAAAAGGCAAAAAAGTGGTTAAGAACTTCTGAACTCTGTATTTCTTGAGGTAGATGAATAATTGGAAATTCTTTCCTACATAACTAAATTGTAAGCTTTTTGTTAAAAAAAAATAAAAAACTTTTTTTCTTATATTTCCCAATCAAGTAAAAAATTTTTTAATAAGGTTTAAACTTTAAATTCTAAATTATCTTCCTCCTTCCTGCTTATGATATCATGCAAAACATATGTCCATATTAGACCTGTTGCAAAAGAAAACACAAAGTAAAATAACAAAAAGTTAAAAATACATACTTCAGTATGCATTTAAAGTTTATCACATCTTTCTGGAGATGAATAATATTTTTTATCATGAGTCTATTGAAATTGTTTTAGAGCATTGTATTCATCAGTGTAGCCAAGTCTTTCACATTGATCATTTCTATAATGTTGCTTTTACTGTATACAGAGTTCTATTTCTGCTCACTTCACTTTACTTGACATTATATTCTTACTAGGTTTTTCTGAAAATATTTCATTCATTATTATAACACAAAAGTATTATGGAATAGTCATATACCACAATTTGTTCAACCTTTTTCCATGTGATGGGTATTCCTTTGATTTCAAATTCTTTGTCACCACAAAAAGAGCTACTATAAACTTTTTTTTTTTTTTTTTTTTTACAAATAGATCCTTTTTCTCTTTCTTTGATATCTTTGGGATACAGATCTAGTAGTGGTATTGCAGCTAAGTGGCATAATGGATGGAGTACTGACCAATGAGTCAGGAAGACTTGAGTTCAAATGTGAAAATAGACACTAACTTAACCCTGTTAGCCTCAGATTTCTCATATGTAAAAAGTGAGCTAGAGAAGAAAATGTCAAACCACTTTAGTGTCTTTGCCAAGAAAACTCCAAATTGGGGTCATGAAGCGTTGGACATCTTATCAACAAGTGGTATATTGCTGGGTCAAAATATGTGCAGTTTTATAGCTCTTCAGAGAATAATTCCAATTTGTTCTCCAGAATGGTTGGACTAGTTCACAATCCAACATGTCCCAATTTTTGCACATTCCTTCTAGCATCTGATATTTTCCTTTTCTGTCACTTTAATTAATTTGATAGTTGTGAGGTGGCATCTTAGATTTTGATTTGCATTTCTCTAATCAGTAGGCATTTGGAGCATTTTTTTCATGTAACTGTTGATTGTCTTGATTACTTCTCTGAAAACTGCCTGTTCATATATGTTTTCAATTTATTAATTGAATAATGGCTCTTGGTACATATGTGTGTGTGTGTGTGTGTGTGTGTGTGTGTGTGTGTGTGTGTGTGTGTTTGTGTATAATTTTGGCTGAGTTCCATATATATTTGAGAAATGAGACCTTTACCAGAGAAATTTGTTGCAGATTTTCCTGCTACTTTCCTATTTCCCTTCTAATTTTGGTCACATAAATTTTATTTGTACAGAACTTAATTTCATTAATCAAAATTATCCATTTTACTTCTTGTAATCTCCTATCTGTTGTTTGATCATAAATTCTTGCTTATCCATAGATCTGGCATACATTTTTCCATGCTCCTCTAATCTACTTATATCATCTTTATGTCTAAATCATTTATCCATTTTGACTTTGTCATAGTATATATAGAGCGAGATGTTGGTTTATGCCAAATTTCTTGCAATAATTTTCCTAGCATACAATTCCAAGAGCATAGCTCTTGGAGGGTGGGAACTAACTATATACTAATTTTGTCTCCTTAATTAATGAGTGAATGAATAAAATTGTTAATACTAAAATGTGTTGATACTTAAATGAAGATTTGTGGTCGATACAGCAATGTCTCATAAAAAAATAACATGATACCCACCAATGCAGTTGTGGTAGGCTGAAAAAAAAGACTTTTTCATTTGGTTTAGTGGCTGGTATTTATATTCAATGATAGGCCAAATAAGATGATAGAATCTGGTGCTTTATGTGTTTAATTGTATAGAATGTAATCCCCTTTACCATTGTCATGGTATCAACGTTCATTGAAATACTAGAAATATTAGATTCTTATGATTGGAAACATGTGCTTTATTCAGATTGCGCGTTTTAAAATCCTCTTTCTTACATAGTTTTAAGATGTATATTTTGGGGTTCAGGGAAAAAACAACTCTTAAGCATTGCCTTCTTCCATTTCAAAAAATTCTGTAATATTTACAATTTTTTTTCCTGTTTTCTTTTACATGTGTTCTTGGCTGAATTACTATAGAGAAGAAGAAAATGAGGTGAGTACAGTTGAATCAGTTTTTTTAAAGTTGTGGAATAGCTGGCTTTTGTATTTTAGATTTGGATATAAGCTGCAAAAATAAACCTAATTTCATAAGGAATTTCTTGCACTTATCATGAATTAAGGATAATTTTGCCTACTTTAACTCAATCTTTAGTAATTCTTAGATTTCAGGGATTCTGGTCTTTTCTTAACAAAAACTTAAAATTGATTTCAGAATTCTTTGCATTGATAATTTTACTAAAATGAATTTGGTGATAAATTGACTATTTGTCAAACTGAATTTTGTTAAGTGTCCTATTCTCAAGTTAAAGTACATTTTATTTACAATTTTCTAAGAATTATGGTATGATAACCTGAATTAATTCCTCATACCCTAATTCTCATACTTCACAATAGGTTAATGTTCGTTTTGGTGTTTTAAAAAATTCTTTGATGTACAAAGGCCATTGATATTCCTATTTATAAAGCAATGTTAGAAGCTGTCTAGGGCTTTTTGTCTTTATAGATTTATTTGTGGTAAGGCAAGTGTAAGCATTAACTAGAAAAAAGGGAAAAACTTTAAATCTTAAGGAAGGGACAAGGATTGTTAAAAAACACAAAAAGGTATGGACCGCCAAAGTCATTGTAGAACCTCTCCCCACATGTTTTCTTTCAAGAGTTGCATTCATAGTTGGTACAATTTGGGGCAGTCTTTTAAGATTGTCATAAAAATGAACATGTCATAATGATAATTAGAAGAGCATTTGATGCAGGTCCTGTAGGAAGCCTAGGTTGTAGTTGTGGCTGCTAGCACCAGCTATGGTACTCAGGGCAAAAATTTGAATCTTCCTGGACTTCAGTTTTTCTCTCCCTATAAAAAAAAGATTATTTCTTAAGATCCAAAAAAAAAATGTATGCTACAGTTTATTTGAGAAGGAGAGTAGCCCTTTTCTGATTTGTGATATTATTAACTTTTGGTCTTGATAGTTTATATTAATTGCATTAATCACACAAAAAGGAATTTTAATTTACTTAATACCACTTTTTGCTTTTTTCTATAAAGTAGATCCTGAGGAATATTTGTGATAAAACTTTTGAAATGCCATCATTTTGGCTCATATTCTCGGATGAATTTCAAGGTTAAAATAAATTGAGGTTTGTTTGGGAGATGCAGGAAGTCTCTTGTTCATGAGGTTTCTTGGAGCTACTTTGATCTGGGAGGGCTCCATAGCTTGCTACCCCTTTTTTCTCTGTGTATGTCTCAGGACTTGGCCTACCTGTACCCTTGGATTTGAATCCTGTTTCTGCTATGTATTACCTATGCAACCTTGGGCAAGTCATGTAACCTCTTTGAGCTTTGGTTTCCTCATCTGTAAAATGAAGGGGTTGAACTAGATAACGTTTAAAATCCTTTCAAACCTAGGATCCTGTGATCTGTTCTACTTGGTTCTTCTAGTGTTTATTGTGCGATGGTATATGGGTTTCTGCTTCTCCCTCCACCCTACTGTTTCTGAGAAAGCATGCCACCCTTTTCGGATTTTCTAAGGAAAACAGAAGCTTAACTAATCTTCATTTATGCTAACATCTATACCTATTGTCTGTAGCACTATCATCCCCTAGAACTCCCTCCCAGAACCTGCAGCCAAGTCACCTTCATCTCTTTCCCATATCTAAACTCACTCATTGTTGAACTTTTCTCAGGTTTCCTCACTAGAGGAGCCCTCATCAGTTCTACCTATTTGCTCATGTTCTCTTTTACTTGACTCTCCAGAGTTCTAAGTAGTAGTTTTCCAGGATCTTATAATAGTTAAATGTATGATGTGAAAAAAATTTATTCATATTATATCACAATTCCTATAACAAGAAAGTCATTTTCTCAGATGTTAGAAGGCTTTTGAATTTATTTTCACCGTTCATTGAAAATTCACACCAAGCAGCCTAGTTTAAAGGAACTATTGTAGTAATGACTACTTGTTTTTGTTCAATACAGGGAAAGATTGAAAATGTGCAGAAAATGGGTTTCATCAAAGGTCCAATGTTCAAAGGTGTTGCATCTAGTCGATTTCTGCCTAAAGGCACCAAGACAAAGGTGAACCTGGAGGAGCAAGGGCGACAGAAGGTTTCATTCAGCTTCAGTCTTACAAAGAAAACTTTGCAAAACAGGTTTCTAACAGCACTTGGAAATGATAAGCAAAATGACACTCCAAATTCCCCAGCTGTTCCCCTTCAAGCAGATTTTGTTCCCAAAATTAAAATGGACCCTGCAGATACTTCAACTGTTACAGAAGAATCTTCCCCACCAAAACCAAAGGTGGAATTGGGCAAAATCCATTTTAAGAAACATTTGCTTCATGTTACATCTAAGCCACTATTAAATGCTGTCACACCAATAGCAGCATCACCACCTCTTTCCATAATACCATCACCAGTAGTAACAGAATCAGTAGTGGCAGAGTCACCACCACAGTCACCCCCTCCACCACCCTCAACCCTACAAGTTAGAACACCGTCACCACCAGCACCAATATCAGTAACAACAGCCTTGCCACAAATACCAACATCAGTACCAGTGGGGACATCATTACAGTCCCTACCAATAGATGTAGCAATTAGAGCCTCAAAAGAGTCTTTAAATATAGTAGTACCAGAATCTTTAGAATTGGACACTAAGCAAGATACATGTTCTTCTGAACTATTAGATATAGTATCTCAGAATGTATCTGAGAAAGCAGATATATCTCCACAAAAAGAAGACTCCCATATTGGGAAGGAAGAAGAAATTCCAGATAGTTCAAAGAGTTCTCTGTGTTCTAAAAAAACAAGTTCTAAGAAGAAATTCTCACAATCTGAAGGCATGTTTCTTGGTTCAGAATCAGATGAAGATTCTGTACAGACTTCCTCAAGTCAACGGTCACATGATTTTAAGAATTCAGCAAGTATGGAAAAGGAAAGAGATTCAAAAAAAAGCTTAGTTACCTTAAAAGGTGAAGATTTAGGAAAACCTTCAAGATCCAAAACTGAGAGAGATGATAAGCATTTTAGTTACTCAAAACTAGATCGAGATTCTCGTTATATGTCTTCCCGTTCTAGATCAGAGAGAGAGAGAAGACGGAGCAGGTCTCGTTCTAGATCTGACAGAGGATCTAGAACTAGTTCTTCCTATTCTCGGTCAGAGCGCTCACATTATTATGAGTCTGAAAGAAGATACCATAGGAGCTCCCCTTATAGAGAGAGGCCACGATATTCTCGTTCTTATGCAGATAATAGGATGAGAGAAAGCTCTGATTCAGAAGAGGAATATAAGAAGATATATTCTAGGTCTAGTGACTCAAGACGTACATCTTCCCATTCTTCATTTTACAGAGACTCGAGGACATCTACTTACTCAAAATCTGATCGGGACAGCAAAATTGAATCTTTCCACATGGATACAGAGAAAAGAGGAAAGTATTCCTCAAAACCTGAAAGAGAATCAAAAAGGACTTCAGAAAATGAATTAATGAAAAGATGTTGCTCTCCTACTAATGAGATGGGATGTCGGAGAGGTGCATCTTACTCTAAACATGATAGTAATGCTTCCCGTAATAAATCTGTCCCATGGAAGAGTACACAAAAGCCTGATAAAATTAAAAGTTCTTTCTGTTGTGCAGAATCAACTGAGGAAATTAAACATCAGTCTCACTCTTTAAATTTACAGACTTGTTCAAAATCTAATGAATTTAAAATGGTAAAAATTCCTGAAAGAGATAAAACTTTATGTCCATCTTCAACAAATCGATTAAATGATTCACCTACTTTAAAAAAGCTAGGTGAATCTCCTATTTTTAAGTCTGAATTTATGGGAAATGATAGCCATGATAGTATTAAGGAATCAGACACTTTACCTAAAGGAAAACATGATCAATTAAGAACTTATTGTCCCATGGAATTAGATATAAATGGATCTCCTGGGGAGGGATCTGATTTAGCCACTTTCTGTGTCTCTAAAACTGAGGATATTTTTACGTCTTCAGATGATAGTATAAATAAATCAGAGGTATCTCCTTTGATAAAAACTAATAAATCATGCGTATTACCATCAAATGGATTTCAAAATGTAAACAGGTCTAAAGAAAAGAATTTGGATGATTCTTTTGTACACCACAGTGAGTTAAACAGCTCACTTAAAGAAATGGATCCTTCAGTTCCTTCACAACAAGATAAATTTGGTTCATTTCCAGTTATAAATGTAGATAATTCTAAAACAGTTAAAGAATCAGTTGATTTGAGAGTTTCTTACTGTAAAACCAAAGATTTGGGTTCTTGTAATAATTTAGGTGACAATAGCCCTTGTTTGTATCAACTTGAAACTGAAACTATCGAGCCTGCAGTTAGAAAGATTATTCCAAACAATCTTATGAACCAAGATTCAGAGGTACAGTCTGTAATATGTGACAATAAAAACTACAAGACTCTTCATTCAGTACAGCCCACAACTGAAGAATCTGAGCAAAAGGTTAGGGTAAAGTCAGTATCTGTTAACCCTTGTGACTCAAATTCACCTGTAGAAAGTTCAAGTGTTGCTTCTGTGTGTAGTCCTACATTAGGAATCAAAGTAGACAATCCACCTGTTATACAACATACTGAGGGGAACTTGCCTCTTGGTGTGGATACTGTTATACAAAACCAAAGCACAGAATTTCTCAAACACACAGGAATAGAAATAATAGAATTGGATGAACAACAAATAAATCCTGAAACAGGAAAAAGAATTGTACCCTGGAAGAGTAGACATAATAGTGGACTGCCTATGGAGTCTTTGCAAGCAGAGGAGGTAGAAGAAGTAGATGTCATGCTTCCCAGTGGAAGAGAGAGAGCTGCCTCCATAGAAGGGTCATTTAACAAACAGGGAGGAAATAGAAACATGTTTATTTCTGGTGTTTCTGAGCCTTTGTTTTCATCTTGTGAAATGAGTAGTAGAACTGTAGAAGAAGGAGGAGGTAGTATTGCTCGTGGCCCTAAATGTGATAGCAGTGGTAATACATCAGAGTTTGTTTCTCCCAACCATGGAGATTATTCTGATTCTTCACAGAGCACAAGTGATGAAAGTGATACAGAGGATACAGATTCTGATGACAGCAGTATTCCAAGGAACCGTCTCCAATCTGTTGTTGTTGTGCCAAAGAATTCTACTTTGCCCATGGAAGAAACCAGTCCTTGTTCATCTCAGAGCAGCCAAGTTAATAGGCACTATTCTGACCATTGGGAAGATGACAGACCAGAATCAAGTAAACCTTATGAAGAAAGATTTGAGGGAATGATGAGCAAAAATTGTTCTCAGACTGAGAAGTTCTCTCTTAGCAAAGGAACAGATAAAAGTCCAGATCTTCCTTATATGGAGCCAAGCAGAAAACACATGGAGGACCTTGAGCTAGAAGGTGCTCAGCCTCAGAGTGATGGGGTTGATAGTACAAGTCAAACAGATGTTGCATCTGATAGAATTGGTCTGAAAAGTCTAGAAGAAAGAACTGCATCTAAAGAGTCATTAATTATAACTAAACCCATCCTGAGGCAGCAAGAAGAGCTACCAGCTTATTCTTCTGATGGTTTTGAAGGTGTCCTCACAAAATCTCGGCAACAGAATAATTTCCCTAATAGGCCTGACAGTAGACTAGGAAAAGCAGAGTCAGATAATTTTTCTTCCTCAGGGGATTTCTCCAGAGTGGATGGTTTCCATTCAACAGAAGACCTCGGTAATCTGGGTTGGGACTTCTCCCAACCAGAAAAACCCAGTACCACTTATCAGCAGCCTGATAGCAGCTATGGAATATATACTGGCTACAACTATCAACAAAGTACAGAACAATACCGTGGCACACATAATTACTGGCAAGGCAATGGCTATTGGGATCCAAGATTGGCCAATAGGCCTTCTGGGATGATGTATGATAGAGCACAGGGACATGTACCAGATTCCTTAACAAATGACCACGAAGAAGATGAGGAAAATTGGGATGATCCTCGCAGACATCATTTTTCCAACCAATCTAGTAAATTTCTTGCACATCTTCATAAAGAGAAAGGCTCTGTGCAAGCACATGAAATAAGTAGCAATTCCATTAAAGACCTTTCAATTGTAAATGAAAAGAAAGTCCCTCCAAAGAACCTGGAAAAAGGTGATGTGAAAGATCGAGGGCCTCCAAAGAAAAGACGGCAGGAATTAGAAAGTGACTCGGAAAGTGATTCTGATATGCAGGACAGGAAAAAAGTGAGAATGGAGGTAGAGCAGTTGGAAACATTACCCTCAGGTTCAGCATTGGTTGGTCCACTGTGTGTTATGGATGACTTCAGGGACCCACAGCGTTGGAAGGAATGTGCCAGGCAGGGGAAAATGCCTTGTTATTTTGACCTAATTGAAGAAAATGTGTACTTAACAGAAAGGTAAGTGACACAGCAAGTATTCAATAACAGTTTGTCTAATTTTTGAATCTCAAAATTTGGGAATTTAGTATTTATTTTTAAAGTTGACAAATTAGAAGTTTAACTGACCCTTATTTTTCATTTTGGGCATAAAAATTACTTGTCCCTCTTTTCATTTGTAAAGGAAGGTGTTTTTATTTTGGAATTTAAAAAAAATTGTATATACTACTTTGTGAAAGAATATGGCCATTTTTGTTTTTATCTGTGTTACTTTTTTCCCCTTAGTTTATAAGTTCAAATTTTTTTCTTAAGATTCTTCTGTTGAACTCCTGAATGATGTACTTAATTCTTGGAAATTAATCTTCACAGTACTTTTTTTTAAAAAACAGAAACTTTAATAGTTTTCTTTTGTCCTTTACAAATTTGAGAAATCAAATTTTATATATTTTTATATGTATTTTATATAAATTTTATATATTTTTATTTTATATATGTGTATATATAAAATAAAAATGCAGAACATATTATTGCCTCATAAATCCATAGTAGCAAGTAACTCAATCATAGGGTATGTATTTAATTATCCAAATTAACAAGAATATGAAAACACTTCTATTAAAAATTCCTAATATGTCTATCTCTCAATTTTAAATGATTCATTAGGTTCTTTTAAATTAACTTATTTTTTATGACATGTAAAAGAATCTTCTATTTTAATTATTGTCCTATACATTAATTACCTTTAGGATTTAAGGTTGAATTCTAGAATGTCTAGTGCTAATTACATGATAGAATTAATAGGAGCCTCACAAAAGTACATAATTTTTTTCAGTCAAAAATAATACATAGAATGGCAACTGAAATTTGGGCTTTTTATCCTTCTTTGGAAAGCTAGATATATATGTATATATTGAAATTACCAGATGGAAGAATAAGTATTGTTGTAATTTGAGTATCCTTATTGGGCCAGTGGCTTACTTTTGGAGTTCTTAAAATCAGTTGTGGAATCTTAAGAATTATAAGATACCTTAGAGATTTATTTAGTTGAACTCTCCCACTTGGTGAAAAATCTGTTCTGCAGCATCTAAAACAGACATTCAGTTTCTGCTTAAATTCCCCTAGTAAAAGTGAACTTATTATTTATCTCTTAGACCATCCTGTTCTTCATTTGGGTAGTTTTTTCATGAACAAGTTCTTAGGTTAGTCAAAATCTGCCCTGTTACCCCCCAATTTTGCCCTTTGGAATAATGAAATTAATCTGCTCCCTTATATATGGTAAAAGTCTTTCAGATATTCAGAACTTGTCTTCCTAAGTATTCTCTTTTACAGCCTAAACTTAGCTAGAATTTCTTTAATTCTTCATGGTTTCCAGACAAACCCTTCACCACGTTGGTTACTGTCCTTTGGATAATATTTCATTTTGTACTCTGTTTTAAAATATGGCACTGCACCTGAAATAGAAGACCAAATTTTTAACCATTATAAAATAGAGTAGAACACTGCTTCTTCTGATATAGATGCCTTTTTAAAATTTGACCTAAATTTGTGTTATTCTTATTTTTAAATAATTATGTCACTCAGTTGAAACTGAGGAGCTTTTACTACAATTTCTATTATCAGACATAATACATTTAATATGAGTAACGTCCACATACTGTTGCCAAATAATAATAGATTTGATTGAAATTTTTAGTGAGTACCACTATGCAAATGACTTCTGGTAACATAATGTTGAAAGAAGCCACAGAGATGTAGTTCAACCCCTTGACAATTCTTAAATCCTATCCATGGTAATCTGGACAAATATATTACGTATTCTTCAATTGAAGGCCTTCAACCCCATCTCCAGAGGTAACCTATTCTCTTTTTGTTCAGATTGAATATTTTTACCTTAGATTGAACTTAAATTAGCTTCTTTGTATTTTATATACAGCAGATCACCTTCCTCCTGGGACCAAAGAAGTATAATCCCACTTATACAAGATAACTTTCTAATAAATGTTGCCAGTCCTGTCATCTTTCAACAGCCTTTTTATCATGGCTAAATATCCTTTCAGGTTTAGCTTGATTGACTTTACCTAGATGTAGTAATGTTTGTACCCTCTACATTGTTTTTCTAAACCTGAACATGATTTTTTCATAGTACTATCACTTCCCTTACTTTGAATACAGTATTCTACTTTGAACACAGCCTAAAATCTCATCAGTTTGTTTTGTAAAGTTGTACTGACTCATTTTGAGCTCCTCAAACCTTTTCATATAAACTGTTTGCTAACCATATTTCACTCTGTCTTGTTACTTGCACAGTTGATTTCTTTGAACCCAAATACACAACTTCATATTTTTGGTATACTGAGAAATAGCTCCATAAATAATCCAACTGAGATTAGTAAAGGATATATTTAATTGGCACAAGCCAGTCATTTTTGACTATTATTTTTGAAAGTTTGGACACATCACATTGTTTTAATGCTTTACAAAGATATGAACAATTACATATATAAAGAAAAAGACAGTTTAGAATTTAAAGGATTAAAATGTGACTTTTTTCTCCTGTTAATTAAAGGGGGAGTATCATTCTGTCCCTTTATATGGAGATAATTTTATTCAGTTCTTAGTACTAAAAATCTAATGATCATCAAATATCATGGTTGAGATAATAGCAAGGATCATACTACTGGAAGTCATTTAACTCATTCTCAAGAATCCTTTCTCAATATTTCTTAGTAAGAATCCTGATAGAGTTAAAGTAAGGGGCAGGTAACCATGCTTTTAGTTGAATATACATTTGCTTTCTTTTCTTGAAAGAATTTTTCTATGGTTTATTTTTGCATTTAGCACAGTCCAACATAGTTTTATGATAACTACTACTTTGTTACAGAACTGCTCTTTATCTTCATTCTATTTTATTAAACACCAGTGAGTAGTAATTTTGAAAGAGTGCAAGAAAGAATCCCCATGCATCCAACAAAGGGTCAATAAACACTTAACTGCATAATCTGTATTTCCTACTTTATTTTATGACATCACCTCTTTCCTCCTGCCCATGTAACTACTGTTTGTCCTTCAAGACAACTGAATCTGAAACTTGAATTAACTTATCTTTAATTAGCCTGCTGAGTCACATTGTGCAACTGCAACCTTTATTTCCTCCTGAGCTTATCCTGAGTCTGTTCAGTAATTTGAGTTATTCAAGAGTGAAGTCCTAACAGACCTGGAGGAAGGGATCAAGTTCTGGGTTCCAAGAGTCTTGAATTGACCCATAACATTACTTATTGGTCCTTTGGCTTAAGTTATATTGTTTTGAATTCTTATTGTTATTAGAGATTTTATCTCATTTAGAAAGCAAAAAATATACAGTAAATCTATTTAAGGCTAAGTTTGACTTAGATATGTCAGTTATTTCATTTGCTCTTAGTTAACCCATTTTCAAAAATTTTACTTATTAGAAAGAAGAATAAATCCCATCGGGATATCAAGCGAATGCAATGTGAGTGTACACCTGTTTCTAAAGATGATAGAGCTCAAGGAGAAATAGCATGTGGGGAAGATTGTCTCAATCGTCTCCTCATGATAGAATGGTAAATATAATTTTATTTTTGGAATACTAGCTTTTATTTTTCCAGTCATTTTATTATATTCTGTATACCTGTACTTCTAATATTTTGTCTGCTCTGTCAGATCACTGTCATCAGTACAGTTGACTGTAGAGACTGTCATTCTAATAGGACCATAAAGAAAGTTCTCTTGCTGTAGATGGCTTTTTGGAATTACAGATGATCCTCATTGGGACAGGGAAAATATCTTAATGGTTTTTCCTTTGCCACTTGCTATCTCTTTTAGGTATTCTGAAGTAGTTTTAACTGTTTGACAATGTTATAGAATGATTAAGGGGATCTTAAAAGTGTTATATTAAAATGATTCATAGGTAGAAAAATTTGAGGCCTACAAAAGTTGAGTAACCTTGAGCTAGGAATTGGCAACTCTGGGAAGAGGGAAAAATTAAACTACACATTTCAATTTTAAGACAGAATTGGCAAAAAGTTTGAGAACATGTTGTTTAGATATTTATCAGCAAGCTACTTTGGGATAAGATTGTTTGCCAAGGCTTATTAATGATTATATTTTCTTTTGTAACTCTAGAATATAGTGCTCAATAAATACTTATCTATGATAGTCAAACTATCCAGTTTTCTTAAAACTTTTAGTGCTATAGACAACTTTATTAAGAATATAAGATAATAGAGAAAACATTAGAATTCATTTATAGGAATAGTTCCCTTTTGTAGAAGATTTATATACTAATAAAATTACTGATCCAATTCCTGTCCATACCAGATTGAAATTTTCAGGATTGTCAGTAGAAAAATTGATATTGTATCTTTAGACATTTAAGATTTGGTCTTTTCTGATTTGTTCATCATATAATAGCAGTTTATACATTTATGGATTATATAATGATGGTGAAATAAAAGTTACCTTAAAACATAGGCAGTTAGATATATTTCTTGTGCATATTGTGTATGCTCAATTGAGATGAGACTGGTAAAGAAAATTGATAAGTCTGGCTTCTTATTCTTTTCTTAGCCTATGGATTCCAGACTTGTATTCAGATTATGATTTTGGAAATTGCCATGTTTCCTAGTACTACTTTCTCATGTCAGCTTTTTCTTTATCATCCTTCATATCCATTTCATTATGCATGTTTAAAGTCCCTTTTGCCTTGATATCTAGGCTCTTCATAGTTTTTATACATTTGATGCCTTCAGCAATTATGCTAGAAACATGAATGGTGAATACTTGACTTGCCATTAAATATGAATTCTATACGTCAAATGGAAATTAATTGATCCCTATCAGATGTATCCATTTATTGGGTGAGGGGAGTAGTATTTTTAATACATCTTTCAAGATGTGATTGTTCTGACCATTGATAAGTATGTATATTTGATCTTATATATTTACATAGTATTGTAAAAATTAAAAGTCACTTTCATTACAAAATCTGTGTTGGGGAAGGTAATATAAATATATTTTGTAGATGTGAGGAAACAGTTTTAGATTGTGATTTGTTCAGGGTCACAACTGATGTCTGAACTAAACCTAGGTCCTCTCAATATCCAGAACTGTTTCAACTATAGCACGCTCTAAAAGTAATTTATGTTACATTTTCTGAAGAGTAGCATGTGAGAAAGATTGTCTCAGTTGTCTTCTTATGATAGAATGGTAAATATAACAGCACAGTGTTAAGGTAGTTAGAGTAGGTATCATCCTCAATTTACAGAGAAGGAAACAAATGCTCAGGGAAATGAGGTGACTTGTCCAGGGTTGTAGACCTGGTAAGTATCATAGCTTGGGACTTGAATGCAAGTTTTCAGGCTCCAAAACCAGTTTTCTTTGTACTATGTAATCTGTTAACCTTTACAGGAAAAAAGGAGGAAGAAGCCATCTTTTTCATTTTAAAAAATACTGTATCCTTTCCATTAATTTAAATTAAATTAATTTCATTAAATTAAGTATTCAGGTTTGCCAATTGCCATGTTAATCCTTATATAACTCAAAATAAGTTGGAGAGGTAGGAGTGTTATTATGGTTTTCATTTTTTCCAAACAAGAAATGAAGAATTCTTCATAAAGACAAGAGAAAAGAAAATAATTAGAATGGATCTTCTTGCTTCTGGTCCCTTCCTTTGCTAAATCTTTTCTACCAGATGAATTTATCTAAAAGGTTTCTTTTGGTCTTTTCATTTCCTTTCTTAACCTTTTTACTAAAAGAATAACTTTTAAATTCTTTATCCTGATTGTCAATGTCTTCTATACCCATTCTGTTTTTCCAATTTTACCCTAATTATTCTTCATTGTAAGAATCCAGCTCAAAAGTTTTTTCTGTGAAACCTTTTTTCTCATTTACCTCAGCCTGAAATGAATTCTATTCTCCATACTATTTTAAACAGTTGGTTTGTAACATCTCTTCTGTAGTCTTGAAATGGTATTTTCATCTTATTGTTCAGTATTTCCTGTATTTTGCTTCTTATGTTGAGGGTAAATTACTTGAGAACAGGAATTAGATCTTCAACTTTTTTTGTCTTTCCTTAGGAACCATGTTGGTGCTTGATATTTATTTTAATTTGGGTCCTTCCTTTTGATTTACCAACCACAGGAAGAAGAAAAAGCTTGTCATTAGTTTGCATCTACTCTCATCAAACAATTTTTCTTAATTGGCAGGCCTGTGTTTATGAAGCTAGACAGCTAGACCTTTTCTCAGATATTGATCTGGCATTTTGAATATATCAAGTGTCCCAAATTAATGAGTAGCAAGTTTGATAGGGATTATGGAAAATAATAAATTCTACAGAGTAGTAAATATTTCCTATTGATTCAGCTTTTGCAAGATAGCCTGTGTGTATTTGTTATGAGATAGGAAACTAGTGTTGTCTCTAGAGATTCATTCTAGAAAACATTGCGTATAGTCAGTATCACTTTTAATGGAAAAATCATTAGAATGACAATAATCAGAACTCTTATCTGTATGTAATAGGAAAAGAACACTGGAAATGGAATTAGACTTCATTTGATAGGTTTGGAAATTTAAAAGTGTGGCCACAGTTCATTTATCCTTTCTGATGCCTACTTTCCTTATTTATTTTGTGGGGATAATTCTTTACTATGCAAAGTTATTGTGAAAGAATATATAAACTCTGTGAATGTAAACTGCTGCTTATAGGTATAGGTATACATGGGATTATGTATGAATGGTGTACCTAAGATTCAAACTGATCATTTTAAGTTAGTTCCTAACAGTTATCTTTACTATCATCTAATTTCAGTTCTTCTCGGTGTCCAAATGGAGACTATTGTTCAAATAGACGATTCCAGAGAAAACAGCATGCAGATGTGGAAGTGATATTAACTGAAAAGAAAGGCTGGGGTCTGAGAGCTGCCAAAGATCTCCCATCGTAAGCCATCTTTCCATTCTTTTTCAAACAAGATTTTTCTTTTATTGTATATGCTTTATAACTTGGATGTGTAAGGTACAGAGAAATGATTTTTTAGCCGTGAGTATTAGTAACTGTCCAGTTAATGAAATTATCTAATATGTAGTAAAAATGGTTCTATTTGGAGAGCACTTTCTTAGAATGTTTAAAATTACAAAATATTCCTTTTTAAAAAAGTGTTCAAAGACACTTGTTTCGATTATGTTATGATACTGTTTACTTTGTTTTGAATTGAGTAATCCACATTTTTCCTCTCTTCCTTGAGAAATTATTTAAAAAAAATAAATTCCAGAACATCCCCATTATTCTCATTGTAGAGCTAGGTAGATGAGAAATCTGCAAAGATACATGGTGTTGAATAGGTATCAGATGGAAGAAAACTGATATATAGGAGGGAGAGGGTGGGAAGCAAGAAACAAGAAATGCCAATACTACAATATCCTTTAAATTATCCTTTATATTCTTTTGCTTTCCATTTTTATTATGTAGCAAGGGAAGCAACTTTTCCTCTTACATGTCATATGTCCTTGAACATGCCCTAAGAACACTTTACCACTATACATTTGAGGTTTTTCCTATAGGATATTGTTTGACTGTTTGTATAATATTTTACTTTAAATCTTTTTTCTCATAGCATACAGTACTTAAAAAATTAATATTGTACAATGGCTAGTTAAAAAAACAAATTAAAGCCCTGAAATGTACTTTTCAAAGACAATATAAGACAAGCAGGCCATGGAGTATAGAAACACTTACAATACTGAAGTTTGATTTTAAGACTATAAAATTTATAGTCTATTAGGAAAAGTCTGATTCTTAAAATTCTGTCCATAATCCTTTGTCTCTTCTAGATCTTCTGTCATAATATTATCCCATGGTTTCAGTTAACATCTCTTTGCATATGACTTTCAAATCCCTATCTCTAACCTTGACCTTTTTGAAGGTTAGATCCATTTTTTCATACTTACTACACCCTTATTCCAAATGTCATGTTGTCATAATTTCTTTAACTGCACTTTAAAAATAATTTCTTCACTTTTTTCCACTATTTCATGACAATATAAAATCCATTGTTTTTCTAGTTATCTTTATGTTCATATGATTTAGTTTGCCTTTTCATTATCATTGTTATAATTGAGGTCCTCATTACTTTTCACTTGGAGTTATTAATTCTCTGCCTTTTTATGATCTTTTCTGTTATCAGATGAATCTTCTTATTTTTGATCTTAGCTTAAAAACATGTTCTAATTTCCTAGCCTAGTATTGAACATCCTCCATAAGTATGGCTTTTCTTATTTTTTAAGAAAATAAGAGAAATTGTATTGATGCTATCTTTATTTTATAGCAGTCATTTTAATTCCCCTTATCCACCTTTGCAACAAATAAAAACAATCAAAGTCAAGTATATGATAGAGACCATGTTATCAGTGTATATATTACATTGTTCAAGTAATCCCCTTCCTCTTTTGTTATATCCATGTGGCTATCTAGGGGAGGAAAAGGAAGGCATACTTCAGTGTCAGTTATATAGGACCTTTCTTGGTTTTTTAGTTATTCGAAGTTGAATTTTGTTTTAATCTTTTTGTTTACATTGTTATCATCTTGTATTTTCTCTTGATTGTGCTTATTATACTTTTATCTACTGATTAGTATTTTCCCATGCTTCTCTTAATTCTCTCTTCCTATTTATTACTGTATGATAGTATTCCATTATATTAATATATTATTATTTCTTCAGCCATTCCCCAGGTGGTAGGCTTTTACTTGGAGTTCTTGGCTATTACAAAGAAAGTGGTTGTGAATACTTTTCACTATATCATTGAACTTTGATTTCCTTGGGGGTGTATGTTTGGTATCAGAAACAATGAATCTCAGGATATATGATATGCATGCTACTATCCTGCTACTAATCACCCAGATTTTTTGCAACTTTGACTTTCACCCACTTCCTTTCCCTTCCCCCATATCCAATCCATTGTCAAGTTGTCAGTTTTACATTTGTAACATCTTATGTGTGTATATGTTCATTTTTTTTCTCTCTGACACTTCCACCATACTGGTGCTGGCCTTCAACACTTTATACCAGCAGTAAGTACAGCAATAGTCTGCTAATTGATCTTCCTTGTCTAACATCTGTCCTCACTCTGAAAGATCCTTAACTTAGCTATTGTCAACTTGATCTTCCTAGAGCACAGGTCTGATTTTTTAAAAGAAATTCCAGTGATTGCTGTTGCCAAATATAAAATGGCATTCAAAATCCTTTATAACCTGGTCTCCTTATCCTTTCTAGTTTTCTTACCCTAACTCCAGACATTTCTACTAACTGTTCTCCATGCCTGGAGTTCTCTCTCTCCTGGATTCATTTTACTCGGCTATCAACTCATACAAATCTGTTTTCTTTGAATCCACCACTTAGTGCAAAAATATTCCATTACATTTTGTAAAACGACAGCATTGATTTAGGTTTTTGGACTTCTTTTAAGATCTAAAATTGTATGTTTAGAAAATGACCATTTAAAGATCTGGTGATCTGAAATAGTTAAGATTGGGAAAATAAAACATAATGTTTTCTACTTTCACAATGAATATAATTAAAAAGGAAAATGTATTCTTAAGACTTTCTTTAAGAGGAAGAAAAGTCAAGCACTTAAAATTAAGCACTTACTATACATAAAAGATAGGTTAACACAGGAAGGGAGTAAAATAATTGTGATACATGGTGGTTCTTGTTCTCATGATACCTTATAAGTTTGGGCTACCAAGAACTATACTCATTGAAAACTAAAAAACTCAGAGTTTAAATAATTCTATTCTGGCTTTCATAGGATCTTTCTTGATTTCATCTCAACTAAACAGGATTATATTTAATCCCTAACCAGTGTTTCCCACTAATTTTTTGTTTCATTTTGTTTTTGCTGAGGCAATTGGAGTTAAGAGACTTGCCCAAGGTCTCACTGCTAGGAAGTGTTAAGTGTTGGAGGCCAGATTTGAACTGAGATTCTCCTGACTTAAGGGCTGGTGCTCTATCTATCTATGCTGATCCCTCTCCCTATATCACACTAGCCCTTGAAAACATGACCTCAGTATCTCATCAGATTCAGTCTGCTTTGTGCACAGCATTTTTACACTATTGGCAATTGTTACTAATTTTATGCCATTCTTTTTTCTCCTCGTGTACAAATAACAAGTCTATCACCAGGGCACCTATGGAACATTGTCACATTTGCGTTGTTAAGATGTCTTAAATTTCTGTTTTATAAGCTTCTTGAGAATTTTCCAAAACTGGTAATTTTTTTGGAAGAGATCATTTCAGATCTATAAACATTTAATATCTGCCATAGTGACTCATTTTAGTCTTGGGTATTGGGAGTGCGAAGGCAAAAACAAAGCCTATGCCTTCAAGAAACTGACATTTTACTGAATATTTAATGAACAAATAACATTTATTGATGTAAATGCTTTTATCATTAAACAAAAGAATGAATAGGATTTGAATGAGTTGAGGGTGGGACAAAACATGTTAAATATGACAAATGTTATTCAAAATGTAAGAGGCATTGGGTAATAATGATTGCAAATAAGTTTGTTAGATTCAGCAAAGCTAAATAGGAAATTAGGTTAACTGGGATCAAATTTTATAATTCTTGGAATTTCATAGGAAGGAGACTGAACTTTTATATTCTTTAAGTAGCATGGAACCACTTAGATTTTAATTGCCTGTTAAAAAACGTTCAGAAGCTTAATCTAAAGTTGATTCTGAGGGAAGCCAGAAAGAGCTTCTCTCTGCTATCTTGGCACCCCCTTCCCATTTCCTCTACTCCCAGGGTTAAGGAAGAATTATATAGAGAAGAGACAAGTATATAACTAGGAATTTTTTTTTTTCTTTTTACAGTAGGTCTACCATTAGTTCTTGCTTGAATTATTCTAGTACCATTACTTAAAGAAGAGAAAAATGTTAGAAAAACTACAGTGGAAAAAATTTTAACATTTAGTGATTGATTATTCAGGAGGCTCATAAGGCAATCATGGAAGATTGCAAATCCAAAAATGACTTTGTGTCTGGATAATTAAGGAATGATGATGCCCTTTTATGTATGTGAAGAGGAAAAAGCTTGTTTTAAGTAAAAGTGAGCCAAGGCTTTGTACTTACTAAGTTTGAGGTAATTTTGGGATGTAATATATAGAAAGTTGTACAGGCAATTAAAATGTGTAATGGAGCTAAGGAAGAAGTTAGAAATGAAATTAAAGATGAGAGATAAATTTTGAAAAGATAAGAGTTTAAATCATAGAATGCAGTCATTAGGAAGTATGTTTGTATAGAAGTTTGGGGACTGCACATTTTGGGCAGGAGGAGAGTGGAGGAATGGAAGATCAGGAGAGAGTGGAAGCTAATATAAGCCAAAACTGTCAGAATCTAGAAAGCTAGTTGAGAACAGCAGCACACAAACTAAGGGAGGAATTATATAAACATGCAGAAGCTATGCTAAATGCTACAAAAGAATTCAAGGAGAATAATTGAGAAAAGGATACTGGATTTTTAAGTTCCTTGGTCATTTTAAACATATTTTAGCTTCAGGAACATTGGCTTTAAGGCCTTCAGTAATTTTAGAATGTTATTAGGAAGAGAGTAAGAGAATCCAGAGACAAGTAGTCTTTTGTTTTAATTATATATACTGATTGTTTTCCTCAAGTATACAAGTTAAAAATTATTCAGGTAAGTTCCCAGATTGCTTTAAAGTGCTTGATCCATTGTATTGATGGTGCTAATGCCTATACTTTTTAAAGCTAAACTAGCCTGCTCATCAATATGTCTAGTTAAAAATAAGTAGATTATGGGAAGTAATGTTTGTAATTTGCATGATTTGCTAACTACAGCTTTAATACAGGGAATGCAATTTTGTTTTTCTTCCTTGAATTTTATAGAAATACCTTTGTCTTGGAATACTGTGGCGAGGTATTAGACCACAAAGAATTTAAAGCCAGGGTGAAGGAATATGCCCGTAACAAGAACATCCACTATTATTTCATGGCATTGAAGAATGATGAGGTAAGTTAACTCCCAGGGATTGTTTCCTCTGGAACAAATAAAGAGAAGTGATTAATATCTAGAATAATAACTATTTTGGTGGACTTCATAATTTACTATGTTGACTTTAAATTACAGGATATTGAGAGTATCAGTAATAGTTTTATAGAAGAGAAGCTTTGGTAATCTAATGAATGTGAAAGTGACATTGAGGAGAACTGAATGGCTTTACTCTGAGAAGTAAAAGGGAAGGGACTTTAAAAAAGGTGGGGGAGTTATTATTTTTTATTGCTCTCAGAAAAAGAGATAAATAGAGTACCAAATGGTCTACTGATAAATAGGAAGTGGAGCGGAGACCAGGGAACAGATTAGCTTACCAAAGAAAAAAAGAAAGATATTGCATAATGGTCTTAAGGAGAATGCAGAACTTAGTAGGTTTTAGCCAAGGTTAAGGTGATGTGAAGTGAAGACAGGAAAGTTTAATATTCTAATAAATCAGAATTTAAGTTAATTTCAACAAATCAAATATAATTGGGTATGGGTTGGGAATGTACAGGAGGAGGAAGAGCTTATCATGGGAGAAATGTTTTTTAAGTTAAACTTCGTTGAGCAAGGAAACTTTTAATATGGTTGTATAAATCTGATGGGAAATGTATGTAAATGAGAGTACAATGAGTAAGAAAGCAAAGTATAAGTGATATATATATATATATATCTGTGATGCTGATAGCTGATAAATTGTTTGGACTTAATAGTATGAGACACAGGATAAAAATGATCGCATATTCACACTATGTCCAACATCAGTGTGGTCAGTCTCTGAGAGTGAAAAGCCATTAAGCTAAGGAGAAGATGAATCAGCTCAGATTGGAAATGGAGAAACTTAATATACCAATCAGCAAGTGGGATCAGGCCCATAACGAGGCCAGTCTTTTTTTTTAACAAGTGAGAAGATATTTTAGCCAAAGTATAAAACCAAAATGGAATGGGTGGAATGATGAGGAAAAGTCTCTGAGAATAAGACAGATTGTGAATGTTATTTATGTTCCATAGTCATATTTGTACTCCCCCTTCCCCCGCCCCCCCACACACACACACATACACTTCAAGTTATTTCCTTCCTAGTAAATTTTCATTGGGTCTTTCAAGGTATAATAATTCAGTTCTTGCTGCATGTTTGACATTTGAAATATGTTCAGAAGATTTAAATTTCTGGTCATTTCAGGAAATGGAGAAATGTAATAATCTTCTCTGGAAGCAAGTTTCCTAGGAGGCTTCTGGGAGCAGGCTTAGTTTCAGTTCAGTGTAATCGCCCCAAATATAGTCAGGAGTTAAAGTCCAAATCCTTTATCGTCTCTTTCAAAGTCTTATCTCCTTCACTTGGGTCTTGGCTAGTTTTTCTTAGAGGCCTTCTGTAGTCTTGGTTCTGAGAGCTTCAGCTGCCTTCTCTAGGTTGTGAATCTCCTGGACTGAATCATAGCTGAGGTTCAGAGAGCTTCTAGTGGGCTTCTGTTCTAGTGGGCTTGTCCTTTAGTGGGCTTCTGTGTCTGGCCCTGAGAGCTTCTTACTTATATGCTGTACACTGAGTATACACCAATCATTATATCACTAGGAAACTATTATTTGTAGTAGGATTAAATAAGTACTAAACTAGATTTAACCACTTTCTCCTCAATTCCACTTAGTACCTTGTTTCAAGTTCTGACCCATAACATCTCCTTGTAGGATCAGATCAATCATACTGAACTATGCTAAATTAGATAATTATTGTCTTGATAGATATTCCACTGACTTAGTATCTTGTAAGAATCCTACTAGAGAAGGAAAATGCAATTTTCCTTATGTGCTTTATTAACAGGCTGTTAATTGAATAGATTGATAATGCTTTGCTGGTCAGCAGTTTTGAAAGCCCACTTATGTGTGTTTCTATGCAGTTGTATATATGGTGTACAAGAAACATTGATAATTGAGAACAGCCTTCTCAAGAACTAACAGAGCAATTAACCATTTTTGTATCACAGATCCCTTTGGCAATATGAAGACTAGAGATGCCTGGATATCGGAATAGTATTCTTAAATGCCTAGGATGGCAAAGGAAACCAAATATGTTGAAAATAAAGAAAAATTTGAGGAAAATAAATATATTAGCCCCAGATTAAGAAGTCCTGTTTTACAAAGAAATAGTTGTTTCAAAGAAGAAGGAGATAAAGACAAATCTTGATAAAGATTTGTCAAAAAGACAAATAGATTAGTTGATTTCCTTTTAATTTTCACATAGTAGGTTGCTTGGTTATGCTGTGGCTAGATCTTAGGCAAATCTAGCCTCAGACATTTAGTATCTGTGTGACCCTGAACAAGATACTTAACTGCTGCCTACCGCAGTTTCCTCAAATGTAAACGGGATAATAACAGTGCCTGTGTCTCACAGGATTGTTATGAAGACAAAATGAGATATCTGTAAAGCACTTTGTATGGTGCCTGGTACATAGCAGGTGCTTAATAAATGCTCCATTTCCTTTCCCTATTTGTAGAAAGATAGTTATTAGGCTTTCTATACTAAATTTGGGGAGATGGTAATCTTGGGGGATAGTCACAATTTAACATGAAAAAGTAGAATATAAACTCTTAAATGAATCAGAAAAGGGAAATTAGATCTTTGCTAATATTATCTTTTGTATAACATGACATTTAAAAATGAGTTTTTATGGATATTAGTGTTGTGACAAGGGATAGTGAATAGAGGAGTAGCCTTATAGTTTGGAAGATCTGCTTTCATATCCTGCTTTTAGTAGATTTTAATTCTGTCCTTGAGCAAATCACTTAACTTCTCAGCTCTCTAACACAGTTCTCTTAAGATTGTAAAAGTTGCAGATTGCTAATTTATTGTCTGTTAGTGGAACAATTTCCACACTGAGAGTTCCTAACACAAATATAACCAGATGCTTAGACCTACTTTCCTGCCCCCAATTGTTGGGGTCCTTTGTTCTTTTAGTCTTATGGTGGGTGCATATATAATAAAGGATGTAACTAGGGATAAGCTTAATATTAGATTGAATGAATTTTATGTATAAGTAAAATGTATGTTAGTATTAGAGATGTTTGAGAATGCTTGCTATATTAAGAAGTTCACTTCAGAACTTTGCTAACACCATAGGCAAGAAAGAAATTTAGAAATTTAAATCGGTTAAAATTTTTAAATTGCTTTTGCAGATAATAGATGCTACTCAGAAAGGAAACTGTTCTCGTTTCATGAACCATAGCTGTGAGCCAAACTGTGAGACACAAAAGGTAAGTTAACATGTAACTTAAACTTCAAAATCATAGATATGATGAAAAAAAAGTGTAAGTGTACATGTTAAATAAAATAATGTATTTGGTGCTTTTAGCACCTTTTATTGAATAAAATTTTAACCACTATTAAAATATTTTAACTCTTAAGAAATAATACATGTAGTTGTTACACATTTAGATCTTTTATGTAATAAATTTGTTATCTGAAAATTTGTATATGCCAAATTTTTGTATGTCATGTTTAAAGAAATTTGTCCTTCTTTCCCTAGTACTTAGTGCAGTTTCTGACCCTTAAGGCTAATAAAAATGCTTGCTGGTCAGACTCATTTGTGGCATATGGAGGCTCATTACTTATTCTTCCTTCCCAACATATATGTATGCATATACCAAAAAGAATATTTAAGAATCAGCTATAATTTGAGCCCTTCTCTTTTCTTTGTAGCTATTAGTGATTTTTCTTTCCTCAAATTAGTTTGCATTTACTTGTCTGTACATATTATATCCCACTAGAATATAAATTCCTTGAGGTCAGGGATCCTTGTGTTTTTATTTATTCCTAGTGCTTAACATATAGTGCCTTAATAAATATTTGCTGATGTAGAATTAAATGAATAAATGAATTCATGAAATTCATTCACTTTTGATAGGGGCTTTTCTAGTACATTTAAAATAAGAATGAATTTATAAATATTGACACTTTCTCCGTTTATTAGGAATACAAAGTCTATATATAGTGAGAACCATCTAGCATCAATATCATAAATTATAAACTGGCATCCCCCTAATGTCTCAAAAGCATATAACATTCAAAACTCTTCATCTCAAAATCCTTGACATCATTCTCACTTTGTAACAAGGCCATTCTCTTTATTTATGCTCTGGTTTCCATTCCTCTCCCTTTCTATCTCTGGCAGATGGTACCCTCTCAATTATTGTACTGTGTGTTTTATGTCTTCTTCCTCCTCCACTTTTTGCCTCTCCCCCTCACCCTATTAAAAAAAAAAAAAGCAACTTCACTAAGTTCTGCCATTCTCCCACTCGTTCTATTTATCTTTACCTTCCACCTAAATTCTTATTTTTTATTTTTATTTTTATTTATTTATTTTAAATAACTTTTTATTGATAGAACCCATGCCAGGGTAATTTTTTTACAGCATTATCCCTTGCATTCACTTCTGTTCCGTTTTTTCCCCTCTCTCCCTCCACCCCCTCCCCTAGATGGCAAGCAGTCCTTTACATGTTGAATAGGTTACAGTATATCCTAGATACAATATATGTGTGCAGAACCAAACAGTTTTCTTGTTGCATAGGGAGAATTGAATTCAGAAGGTATAAATAACCTGGGAAGAAAAACAAAAATGCAAGCAGTTTATATTCATTTCCCAGTGTTCTTTTCTTTGGGTGTAGCTGCTTCTGTCCATCTTTGATCAATTAAAGCTCTCTGTAACGAAGAGATCCACTTCCATCAGAATACATCCTCAAACAGTATTGTTGTTGAGGTATATAATGATCTCCTGGTTCTGCTCATTTCACTTAGCATCAGTTCATGTAAGTCTCGCCAGTCCTCTCTGTATTCATCCTGCTGGTCATTTCTTACAGAACAATAACATTCCATAACATTCATATACCACAATTTACTCAACCATTCTCCAATTGATGGGCATCCTTTCATTTTCCAGCTTCTAGCCACTATAAACAGGGCTGCCACAAACATTTTGGCACATACAGGTCCCTTTCCCTTCTTTAGTATCTCTTTGGGGTATAAGCCCAGAAGTAACACTGCTGGATCAAAGGGTATGCACAGTTTGATAACTTTTTGAGCATAGTTCCAGATTGCTCTCCAGAATGGCTGGATGTGTTCACAATTCCACCAACAATGTATCAGTGTCCCTGTTTTCCCACACCCTCCAACATTCCACATTATCTTTCCCTGTCATTCTAGCCAATCTGACATCCACCTAAATTCTTAGAAAAACATGTCCACACATTGCATTCCCTTGCTTTTTCACTTATTCATTTCAAAATTATCTTCTTAAAACTGTAGTATCTGATGGTTTTTTCTCATTCCTTATCCTTTCTCTGTATTTTAGCACTATAGACTTGACACTCTTTTCTCTTCATGTAATCTCTGGAGTTTTGTCTCACCTGATTTCATTCGCATATATTTTGTTGCAGTCTTTTTTTTTTTTTTTACTAAATCATCTTCTATATCAGACCCATAAAATAGTTCCAAGGGTCTGTTCTACATCTCCTATTCTTTGTCTTGATGATTGTCAATTACCATGCATTTAATTATTGTCTTTATATAATTATCTCACAGATCTATATAGCCATCCTCAATTTCTCCCCATTTCATGTTACCACTTGATATGTTCCAAATTGTCTATACCAGAGACTTCAAACTCAGCATATATAAAACTGAATTCATTGTCTTTCTTGAAACCCTTTTCCCCTGCTCTCTCCTGACCCTACACTTTCTCTTTTTTCAACTGTCCCTAGTTTTTTGAAAGATACCGCTATCCTTTTAGTTTCTCAGATTAATAATCTTGTTATTCTTGAAATCTTGGCCTTCCTCAATCCATTTATATCCAGTCAATTGTGCCTGTATATCTTGCAACATAAGCATATCCCATCATTTCTAGCCTAGATTATTGCAACAGCCTCTTGATTTTTTTTTTTTCTACCTGAAGTCTCCTCCCCACTCATCTCCCATCTTCCACACTGTTGTCAAATTACTTTTTCTAAAACATAGGTCAGGTCATATCTTTCTTTTATTAAATTCCAGGATTCCCTGTTGCCTCTAGGATAAGGCCTTCTTAACCTTTTTTGTGTCACGGTTAATGACCAACTGTTCTTTGGTAGTCAGCCTGTGGACATCTTCCCAGAATAATGAAGCATAAAATACATTCAAAATATTTTTTAAAAACAAATTTAACAAAGATTAATAACCCTTGCTTTAGGGTGCTATGTGTACATATCTGTTTACTTTTAAAGTTCTTTATAATTTTGTCTCAATTTTTAAAATTTTAGGTTTCATTATATATATATATTTCATTACTCTCTGCATTTTATGATTCAGTCATAATGACATTCCTTACATATGAATTTCATCTCCTCTTTTCATGCCTTTGCACCAATAGTCCTTTATATCTAGAATGCTTTCTCCCTCTTCACTTCCACCTAGGAGAATCTCCCTGTCTTTTTTCAAAATGGTACTAGAAATCCACCTTTTATAAGAAGACTTTTCTCAATCTGCATAATTACTGGTGCTCTCCTTCTAGCACTTTATAAATAAATGCTTTGTTTGAAATAATTCTTCTATGTATGTATGTATGTATGTATATATGTTTCTATGATTAATATTAGGCATGATATATATCCATGTAAGACAGAACTAAAATTACTCAGATATTGATGTTGCTGTTGGTATCCGAGCTTCAGTTTACTATAATGAAAGGTTGGGTAGTGTATTGAAAAGAGTACTAAAATCTCACCTCAAACATTTTGTAGCCTCAGAATAATGCATAAAATATTTAAACTTTGAACCTATTTCCTTCTCTGCAAAATGGATTTTCTTTTTGTTATCTTTTTATTATTAAAATTTATATTATCTTTTTATTCAGATTCTTGCATATGTTTTTTATTATGAAATGCCCTGTGCTTATTTCCATTGAATGTTAAAAATTAAAATGATTTTTAAAAATGTTTTAAAAGAAAATTCTGATTCCATAATAATTTTCCATCCTCTTATTTCATACTCTTTCAGTGGACTGTGAATGGACAGCTGAGGGTTGGCTTTTTTACCACTAAATTGGTTCCTTCAGGTTCAGAGTTAACATTTGATTATCAGTTTCAACGATATGGGTATGTTTTAAAACTTTTTTAACCTATTTTGTTGGGGTATACTCTGGGTTCAAGGGCATAGAAATGATGTATGAGATTAAAAGATTTTTTTCAACAGCTTTAGTTTAGTAAGGATCTGAAGCAAAGATTGAAAACTAGTGCATAGCACACAGTGAGATTTTTTCAGTTATCTAGATTTTTAATTTTTATCAGTTTGATCCTGTTCAATATTTCTAAAGAGATATTTGAAAAATAGCAATCTGCAGAATTAATTTATTGTAGGAGACAATATGCTATCTTAATGATAACATAATTGCCAATTGTATTTTCCTTCCTGGGCTGTTGTAAAGATGAAATAAAGTGATCTTGTTACTTTTCTTTACCAAACCTGTCACTTTTATTTTTTGTATAACCTTGTTCATACAATTTCTCTTGCATACATGCTGATGTGTGGATTATTTCCATTAAGTAACTTTTGGCAGGAAGGGAAGTCAAATTATAATAGCCAATTTCTGGTGTAATCTAGTTGCTAGATGAAAACTATATAAATGTTAATAAGTTCTTGGCCACTAGGGGATATTTTGTGGCAACTAACTGATGTTCATTCAGAATTCTCTTATTTATAATTTTCTTTATTTTAGATTTGAAAAATTAATGAATAAACTAATTAAAAGTTTTTTCCTGGGTAACAATAAACTCAGTAACTTGGAAGTGTTCCTTCTCAGGAAGGTATGGTTGCTATGAACAGTATGATTAGGCCCCTTGCAGTCCCAGAGAGCTCTTCCTTGTAGATATTTCCAACCAGTCATTTTTCCTAATTGAATCATCTTTTTTGCCTCTAAGGAAAACCGTATGCTGACTACATACAATTTCTAATTTATTGATGTAGCATGCTGTTTATTTTTTATTGAATTGTGAATTATTCTTTTTAGCTTTGCTATTTTATAATTATATAACATATATATATATGGTGGATTGATATCTTCTAAAAGTAAATTTGGAGAGAAGTGAGATTATATTCTGGTGGAGATGCAGAATAAGAAACTAAGCAATTCAAAACAATTGAACTTGGTTCATTTTCGAGAATATAGATGCATTTAGTGGGGTTGTCTATTGGGTAATATTTCCCAATTGGAGCAATTACAACCTTTTTTTTCTTCTACCTTAAGTCATTACATGGCTGTCACTTATTACAGTAGTTTAGATATGGTGGTATTGGGGCAGATATAATGAGACTCATACCTCTTCTATAACTAAGATGATGCAGAAATGTTGAGCAAAATTGATTAGGAGGATTAGTCCAGGTTTAAAGTAATGGACTTCTGATCTGAGATAGCATCAAGAAATGATGGGGCAGTAAACAAGAACCTGGACAGTGTTTATATATAAGAAATAAAGGAAATTAGAGAGACAATTTCAAAGGTATCATTTGGGGTAAGAGAATCATAATGTCATTAAAGAAGACTAGAGAAGTTGGATTCAACATTGAGAAAATGTTGGTAGATGAGATTTTTGCATACAATATAAGAATAAATTAGAGGTGGTTGGTAGGTGGTGCAGTGGGTAGATCTCCAACCCTGGGATCTGAGGGACCTAAGTTTAAATCCAGTCAGAAACTAGCAAGTTATGTGATCTTAGGGAAGTCACTTTAAACGCTGACTGCCCAGACAGATAAATAAGATAATTAATGTCCCTTTTAATTGTTAATATTCAGTGGTTTTACTTATCAAGTCAGAGAATAAAAAAAACTTGAAAGGGATCCTGGAGACCATTGATTATCGTCCATCCCTGAACTAGAATTCCCTCTATAATAAGCTTGATAAGGGTTCATCCTTTGCTTGAAAACCTCAAATGAGAGGGAATTGATTTGCATGTGAGGTAACCCAGCCCATTTTACCTTTAGATAATTCTAATTATTGGGAGGTTTTTACTTATTTTAAGTATAAATTTTTCTTTGCAATTATCTGTTGCTCGTGTTCATGGCTTCTTAGATCAAGCATAATATTTCCTCTACCTTGAATTTCACTTGGAACATTGGCCCTTCAAATACCATGTCATTATCTTATTCCATTGAATTAACTTCTATAAGTTAAAGACTTCCCAATTCCTTAAACTGGTCCCAAGTATCATATGGACTAAAATAGCCCTTTCATATATTTGCAAATATTTTCCGAAGGGTACTATTAATTTTTTTTATTTTACTGTTTGTTCAGTTTAACTTATATGTCTTCCTTGTTCCTTTGCTAGGAAAGAAGCTCAAAAATGTTTCTGTGGCTCAGCAAACTGCCGAGGTTACCTTGGAGGAGAAAATAGAGTCAGTATTCGTGCAGCTGGAGGAAAAATGAAGAAGGAGCGATCTCGTAAGAAGGATTCTGTAAGTATTCTATCCTCTCTCTGTACTTTTGTAATGAGAAAAACAGCTTCCTTATTTGTACTTTAAAAATCAAAAAAACTATTTGAATACTTCAGTAATGAGGAAAAACATAATTTAGAGGGGAAGTGTATTACATCGATAGAAACTCATTCTTAAAGACTTCAGTCACTGTTGGATATCATTTCACAAATAACTGAGCCTTTTGTCATTTCAGGAACTTTTCAACCATTTTTTCATCATTAATTTGAACAAATTGTTTTCACTCCATTATTATTTCGGTGTGGTTTTTTTGCATACTTAATTACATCATGGACATTAGGTGAACAGAATAAAGCCCTAGAAGAGATTAAAAATTGCTCCATATATCATTTATATCACCTGAGAGGGAAAATTAGATGGTTAGAGTCAAGATGGGCAAAATTATCAATTGCTTTTTTCTTTAAAGACCTTTTTGAGCCTATATGAAGCTCTTAATACAGTATCTAGCATGTTGTAGGCACTATGTAAATAGTTATCCCCTTCTACTTAACAATACTTATCTAGGTGAAATTGAGATCAAAGATACATGGATTTCCTATCATTCTAGAGAAAAAGGAAAATACATCATTGTAGTCACTATACTTATTTCTGCATGCCATTCATGACTTTGTAAGAACTTTTAAGAAATACATATGAATTGGAATTTAATCTATACTTTTGAGATGACTGTCTCTGAGGAAAGAGGACAAAATTTAAAATTTTGACAAAGAACAGTGTTTTCTTTGTGTTTTTCCCCTCAAATAAATACTGTGCTAATTGATTAAATGGTACTGGAGGATGAGAGATGTATTCCAGACCCTGACAGAAAATATCTAAGAGTTCCATCAAAATCATTTATGAAGATGATATGGAGTATATTGACAGAGGAAGGGGCAGTATTTTGTTTCTCTTAATATTAACAATTTTTTTAAAATTTCCTGTGAAGTTTCAGAGAGTGTTGAAATTTGTAGTTGTCCAAGGAGGCAAATGCTCATAAGCAGATTCTATTAATGCATATTCATGTTCAAGCTTTGAAAAGGTACTCTCTATGCTTTCCCTCCTTTTATTTGTAAAATAGTTAATAAATCTTAAGTATAAAATCTTTACTTTGAGATGGGAGTTGAGGACACTGCAGTGTTTGTTTTTATAATAGGCATTCATTTAGCCTTGCAGAATAGGTCTTGGGATTTGTATCCATTTCAGAATCAACTTCAAGAGTCCTGAAGGAAACTGACTTCTCTTGATTTAGGTATAGCACAACCATTTGGACATAGCTCTAGCAAGTCTCTTGTCTCTGTTTTGAGAATTCTTCTTTGAGAATCTTTGAGAATCCAGTTTCCAGGAGTACCACTCTCTTACTCTTTAAGTATCTCAAGGGGTACCAGCACCTGTTGTGTTGCTCTGTTGCCTCATTTATCTGATCAGCTTTTTAAATTACTAAGTCATGTGATCAGTGAAATTTTTCTCTAAATGAAGTTCATTATTATAACATGTGGCAGTTTATTTCTAATGTCTTTCATATCCCTTTGATTTGTAATGTCAATTTTTCTGAGATACAATATTTAAACTCCAGCATAATATTAGATATAGGCTTTCTCATTGATTTGTTGTTTGGAATCTTTGAAGGCACGTTTTATTTTTTTGAAATTCAATTTAGCTTGACCAGTTCATTCTCTTCCTATAGTACTTGTACAAGATATATATATGTATATATATGTATATGTATATATATGGACTGATTCACATCTCTCTGAGCAATATGGGTTTTTCATCATCTTTGTTTTCCAATATTGATGGTTAAAATGTTCTTTATTATTTTCTATGATTTTCAGTAAGGTAAATTTGTTTTGAGGGGAGACAATCCAATTCCAATATGAATAGAAAAATTTAGAACACTTGACTTTTGCTAGGAAAAAGACTTTTGTTTGAATTTTATAACAACTCTGTAACCTATCTGGATGTCAACAATAATTGCATTATTTGAAAAATGTTATTTCTTTAGTCATAGATATCATATAATCTTCCTTAATTTTTATATACTTGTGAAAACACTTTAAAAAGCTACATTTTACTATTCTGAATCAAATTCTGAAAAATCAGTAAAGAAGAGAATTATTGTATTTTTGTGTTATTAGCAATGTTCATCTGCTGGAAAGATGCAAAAATTCTATATTCTTGTAGTTAACAATTCCAAAGAGGTTTTTAGAGTGAAAAAATTAATAATCTCTTCCCACAGAAATTCATCTCTAGGACTCAGGTCTTTTCATTCCTGGAGAAATTCCAAACCTTCAGATCTACTTTTTGAAATTACTATGTTTATATTTGTTTTCCTTTATAATAAGTTGTCCAAGAAACCAAATCTATTTTTTATGACCCTAGTCTTGAAAAGCCATTACTCACAAAAATTTAAGTGTAGCATTACATCTGCTGGTACTTTGAGAGTGTCAGAGGAAATGGCTGTAAACTCCATATGCAACTGAACTTTAAGAAAAAAAGTTTTGGTTTTCATAAATGGGAATAGATCTGTATCTTTTTCTTTGATCCATTCTCCTTTTTTTCTGAGATGGCATTGGATTAAGACTAAGCAGAATCATAATGGGTTTAACTCCCTGGAAATGACCCCATTTTCTATTAATTGTTTTTGAAATTTTGATGTTGGTGTCATGTTTTTAATAGAAAGATTTTCCACTTCGACCTCAAATTAGAATACTACTCACCTGTACTTGGCTCTGTTATTTTCCTTGTTGTGTGTGTGTGTGTGTGTGTGTGTGTGTGTGTGTGTGTGTGTGTGTGTGTGTGTTTGTGTGTGTGTGTGTGTGTGTGTGTGTGTGTGCGCGTGCGCCTATACGCATTAAGTGAATAAGCCATGAATGGAGAACTGAGTCCAAGGATTTTTGATAATCCATAAAGACAATATATATCTTTTTCAAAAAAAATTTATTATTATAACTTCTTATTTACAAAACATATACATGGATAATTTTTCAACATTGACTCTTCCAAAACCTTGTGTTCCAACTTTTCTCCTCCTCCCCTAGATGGCAGGTAGTCCAAAACTGTTAAATATGTTAAAATACAATATATGTATACATAGTTATACAGTTATCTTACTGCACAAGAAAAATCGAATCTAGAAAGAAAGAAAAAAGCCTGAGAAGGAAAACAAGAATAAAAGCAAACAATAACAGAAGGAGCGGAACTGCTATGTTGTGATCCACACGTAATTCCCACGGTCCTCTCTTTGGGTGTAGATGGCTTTCTTTATCACTCAACAGTTGTAACTGGTTTGAATCATCTCATTGTTGAAGAGAGCCATATCCATCAGAGTTGATCATCATGTAATCTTCTTGTTGCCATGTATAATGATCTCCTGGTTCTGCTTATTTCACTTAGCATCAATTTATGTAAGTCTCTCCAGACCTCTCTGAAATCAGCTTGTTGGTAATTTCTTACAGAAAAATAGTATTCCATAGCATTCATATACTATAATTTACTCAGCCATTCTCCAATTGATGGGCATCCATTCATTTTCCAGTTACTTGCCACTACAAAGAGGGCTGCCACGAACATTTTTGCACACGTGGGTCCCTTTCCCTCCTTTAAGATCTCTTTGGGATATAATCCCAATAGAAACACTGCTGGATCAAAGAGTATGCATGGTTTGATAACTTTTTGAGTATAGCTCGAAATTACTCTCCATAAAGGTTGGATTCATTCGTATTTCCACCAACAATATATCTAGTGTCCCAGTTTTCCCACATCCCCTCCAACATTTGTCATTAAAATATCATATATCTCATAGCATTTTCCAACAGCTTATATAGTACTTAATTGTTGAAACGCTTTACGCTACTGGTATTTTTTTTTGGGGGGGGGGGGGGGGTTACTGTATGACCTTTTTAGATAGCCATATTTTGGGGTTTTGTTGTACGAATTTATAAGTTCTATTTTTTTCCATGATACAAATGAGATACTATTTTTATCATAATATAATTTCTGCATTTGGCCTTAGGTTTTTTTGTTTATTTGTTTGTTTTTAACTACTCCCAAGATTTTTCAATTTTTTCCTCTTTAGGTTTTTGGAACTCTTCAATTCCTTTTCTTATTTTACATAATATAGATTAAGAATGAAGTATTTTGGCATGGGTTTTGGTGTGTTTTTTTTTTTTTTTTTTTTTTTTTTGCTAATTGCTTTTCTTTGTTAGATCAACAGTATATTGTTGTATGATTTGATAATTTTTATTTTGTTTTTGGCAAGGCAATTGGGGTTAAGTGACTTGCCCAGGGTCACACAGCTAGAAAGCATCAAGTGTATAAAATCACATTTGAACCAATGTTCTCCTGACTACAGGGCTGGTGCTGTGTCTGCTGTACCACCTTCACCTAGCTATCCTAGAATATTGTTTATTAAAAAAAAAAAACAGTACCCAACTTTAGCCTGGTTATTAGATATTAGTATCTGGTGAGATATTACAAAGTTTTTTTTTTTTGGATGTGGTATTGACACATTGGTAAAATGTTCACATCTTTATCCCATTTTATGTATAGTTGGGACTTGTTTGCTTTCCTGACCCTCAACATCAGCACTTAAACATTTCAGGCAGGTAGTATATTAATACTTCTGATTTGTTGCAGTGTGTCTTGCTTTTTTTATAATAGTAAATGATTAATAAATTTTTTTTTCAGTGATGGCTGTCAAGCTGATCTCACCAGTATTTAATAGGGGCTACTTAGAAACCTATGCCAATTTGACTCTTAAGATTTCTTGGGAACTTTTAATTACTGTGGTTGTTCTGCTATAGCACTCCACCTGTGGTGTTGCCAGACCTCAGTTGTCCAAGTTTTTGGGTTCCATCCAGGCCTTCATAGCTCCAAGACATACATAGTTCCTGTCATATATCATTCCTTTACACTGCAAATCTCCTGTCTTTCCCTCTCCTTATGATTCTGTTAAATTTTAGTCTTCCTTTCTAAAGCCATCCTGCATTACTTAGGCCAGACTGATATTTTTAGAGGATTTTCCACATTAATCATATGATTGTCCATAGAACTTAAAAATACAGGTCTGCTTTTCTTTTTTCTCAATAATCAGTCCATATCTTCTCTCTTGGCCAAGTTGATCTCCTATACATATATTACTTATTCTGCTTTCTCAATTCTTACCTTTGCTCATTCTCTCCTTCCTATCTCCTTTTCTGCCCACTTTGCCTAAATTGGAATGCCCTTTCTTCTCTATATCGAATTTGTGTTCAACTTAAGTCTGATTGAAGTCTCATTTTTTCCATAAAGTCTTCTCTGATTTTTCAAGTAATTCATTCAGTCATGATTTAGGCTTTTTTGTTGTTCTTGAAGTGTGTTAGATTTACTATACATAAAATTTAAATTCATTGAGGACACTGATCTTATACTTCTTGGCTAATAATTTTCTTTGGCTTCTAGCACAGATTATGCCACATAAAATACTCAGTATTTGTTGAACAGTTACTTTCCCTCAACCTAGGAAAAATTGACATTTTTGTAATCTAGTTTTTTCCTTTTTTTCTTCTATGCTAGGTGGATGGAGAACTTGAAGCACTTCTAGAAAATGGTGAAGGTCTTTCTGATAAAAATCAGGTGCTCAGTTTATCAAGGCTAATGGTTAGAATTGAGACTTTGGAGCAAAAACTTACCTGTCTCAAACTTATACAGGTGATTATTTGATTTGATTCCTAGTCTAAAATGTGAAGAGATAGTTAAACATTTATCTTAAGTTAAAATAAAGGGATTAATTCTTACTGGAGTGAGTGCATTTATGTCTTATATTTTGATATTTGTAAATGTTTTTTGTTTTTTTGAAACTTGGAATGTATCAAAATTTTGTTAATATAAAACAGCAATTATATACAACCAGTATGTGTCTAGAGCACAAAGTCTTGTTTCTTTGCTGGCTTTAAAGCCATGTATCTATTCACTATACCATATTGCCTCTTTTGGGGCAGAATGACAAAATAAAATCTAAAACAAAATTACTGCATACTTACATTGTTTCAATTTACTGGTAGAAATGGTAAAAAACAAACCAACAATTCTTAACCTCTTAGAATTGCAGTTATTTTGATAACCTTCATATATTTCTCTACTATAATGCTTTATCTGGAGTGCAATTTTTCTCAAAGTACATTTTTAGGACATAATAAAATTTTATATTTAGATCAGTTTTGTAGTATTGATTCTAATTGTAAAGTATCTGTATAAGGTTTTAGCAGATGAGTGAAGGAATGTTCCTATTTGTTCTGCTTTGACTTTTCTTTTCCTCTTCTTGATTTTAAAGAATACTCAGTCTCAGTCCTGCTTAAAGTCCTTCTTAGAATGCCATGGGCTCTCTCTTCTGTGGATTTGGATGGCAGAGCTAGGTGATGGTCGAGGAAATAATCAGAAGCTACAGGAAGAGGTCAATAATTTTTATTTCTTATTATTTAATATTTGTCTGCTCTTCAGTTTTTTATAATAACTTTTATGGAAGTCTACATGTGACCCAATTTTGATAATTCAGTACCTCCATAATAATTATTTAGGTGTGAAGGTAAGAATTTAATTCAAATACATTTGGGAGCATATGAATTATTAGTTATGATGAACTTATTTTGCCAGCAGTACAAAAATGCAACCTCTCATTTTTCTTGTGTATATCAGTTAATACCCTAAAAGTAAAGATTTTATGTGATATAGGATCTTATCAATCAGTAAACTTTTTTTTTTGGTAGTTTTTTGTCTGTACCTATAATTTTCATTGGGGTAGGGAACTTTTGGTGAGAATATTCTCTCTACTAAATTAGATTAGCACTTGTTCCAGCCTTTATAGCTGGAGGACACTTAAGAGGGTAAGTAACTTGATCAAGGTTATATAAGCAAAATATGGTAGATCTGGAACTTGAACCCAGGTGTTCTTGACTCTTATGTTGGTTGTATATCTGCCATACTAGAGTTCTTCTGAAAAATAGTACCATTATTCGATGAAGAATGTGTTTTATTTTCTCAACTTATATAGGGGGGAGGGGAAATGGAAAAGCATATCTGATTTGTCTGGAAGATATTTTAGAGATTATCTAGTCCAAATCATTTAATTTTATAGAGTAAGAAACTGAGGTTTGGCAGCATAAATTTGCCAAAAATCACACAGCTAAGCTTCTTTTTATTTCTGAAGTGGGAGAAGAAAAACATATATTTTAAACTTTTTTTAAAAGGCAAAGATTTTGAGTTTGTTGTACTGCATAGAACCTTTATCAGAGATTATTAAATATTTTAGATGACCCCTTTAACCAGCTTGCATACTTGTCGTTTAATCTTGATAAACTTTATAGTCCAGTTTTCCTTTCTAGGAAAAGTGATGTTGTATTTATTATATCCTTTAGCTTTTGCATAAAGTGTGTGGCAAAAACAAACAAAACAAAACATTTCCTTGAAATTCTTAAGTTTTGATCCAAGGGATTAAAAAGTGAGCAGTATAAAATAATGATTTTTTTTGTTAAAATTGTGTTTAATCAGATTATAAAGACCTTGGAACATTTGCCTATTCCTACAAAAAATATGTTGGAGGAGAGCAAAGTACTTCCAATCATCCAGCGCTGGTCTCAAATCAAGACTGCTATCCCCCAGTTCAGTGAAGGTGATGGTTATTCCAGTGAGAATACATCACGTGCGCACACACCACTCAACACACCTGATCCTTCCACCAAGCCGAATGCAGAAGCTGACACAGATACTCCAAAGAAACTTGTGTTTCGTAGACTTAAAATTATAAGTGAAAATAGTATGGACAGTGCAATCTCTGATGCTACCAGTGAACTAGAAGGCAAGGATGGCAAAGAAGACCTTGACCAATTAGAAAATGCTCCTGTGGAGGAAGATGAAGAATCACAGCCACAACAACTGCAACCACAGTCCCTTACCCCACAGCACTTGCCACCAACAAAAAGTGACATTGAAACTTCACTGGACAGCAGTAAACAGCCTGCCTCAGAGCCAGAGGCTGAGCATGAAGCTGAGGCCAAAGAGAGTAATGGCCCAAAACTAGAAGAATCTATTGCTATGGAAACACCTTCCCAAGATGAAGAGGAGGGTGTATCTGATGTAGAAAGTGAGAGGAGTCAAGAACAACCAGATAAAACAGTGGATATAAGTGATCTGGCCACTAAGCTCCTAGATAGTTGGAAAGATCTAAAGGTAAGAGTAAATTGTGATTAGTTTTTAACAATGTAGTTTATTTGAATTTCGATGGAGTCTAAATTGAATTGCTTCATTTATATTTCACACATAAAAGACTCCAATTTGGCAAAGTCTGTTAATGCTAAATTCCTTTTATTTTTTAGTATTTTGTATTTAGTATATAGTATTTTGCCTTGACTGTAGCTTCAGGCAGGCAAGGTTTATAATAGTGGCAAATTGTTCAGATGATTCATTTTTCCCTTTAGTAGTAGCTAATGGCTTTTGTTTACTTTCAGTTTTCTTTCATAGTTAAATATTCTAAGTTATTACAAAGGGTTAATATCCACATTATAAAACATTTAATTAATGCAATATAATCATGGGATCTTCAAAAATAAATGACTTGTTGGCCCCATTATCTTATTCAATAATTGCAGGTTGCTTTTATACATAAAATATTGTATTTTACTTCTATCCCTGGTCAAAGAGATTGATATTACCTTATCTCTTAGAAAATCTTCCTTAGTTTTTTTTTTTTGGGGGGGGGGGAGGGTCAGAAGAGAGTAGAGGTCAATGTCCCTTATACTTTTTCCATTATTATTTATTGGAAGAATGGAATAAGTTAGGCAGTATTATTATCCCCATAGTAGCCTGATTCTGGAAGATCACATGTGAGTTTGGAAAGTGGTCCATTAGGTTCTGAATTCAGACCTGGATTTCAAGTTTTTAAAGCCATTAGGTCTTTGGATTCCTGGCCTTCATGTCTTTAAGGTTTGTATCATTCCTTGGCGAACCTTGTATGATCATGGATCTGGCTGGCAGCACCATGACCATCTGAGGAATCTCAGAAGTATTCAAATTTCATTTTATCTTAAGAAAAAGGAATGATAAAACTGCTAATTCAAATTTATTGGTGCTCCTTGCTTAGAGGCAGTCTGTGGGATTTTTCTTAATCTGCCCCTAAACGTCTTGAGATTTGGTCCAAGTAGGATCATCTTTTTTTATAGACTACAAAGTGATGAGTTGTTGGTTTTTGTTTTTGTTTTTTGTTTTGCTTTCTTCTAAATAAGTACAATCTCCATTCATTGTTGTATTGAAACTCTTAATTGAGAGTTGAGCAGTTTGAGATATTGTAGATTCTTGTACACTCTTGACTGCTTTCTTATTTGTGCTACTGTTTCATCATTTATTTGCCCACTGTGGCATTTTATGGAACACATTCTCTTTCTGTCTAATATTATGGAAAGAATTCACAGTGAATATGCCTATTATGGAATATGAGCATAAAAATAATAAGAATTGTTGATTTAAAAAAAAAGATGCAGTTTTAAATTTGGTAAACATTTTTTAAAATAAGTGCTTATATATACACGATACTAGGCTTAAAAGCAAAGTAGGGGAGATTCTTTGATGAATAAACATGTTGGGAAGAATTAGCAGATTCTATACCAAATTAGCAACACTGTAGGTAAGGTGGAGGTGGGAATATGCAAAACACTGTAGTAAATGTATTGCGCTCTCCCTGCTGTAGAGGAATTTTAAGATTTATACTTAAGATTGAATTTTAAGTGTGGTTGCCTCAGTGAGTAACGGCTTCTGTGGTGGATTCAGTGGTGGATTTTGTCTTTATTACCTCTTTGCCCAATATATTTCGTAAAGCAAATGTAATTATTGTGGTTATCTTACTTTGCCTAGTATGGATATAAAAATAATTAAAAAAAAAAAATCTGGGTTTTTCTCAAATCTTCTGGAAGGACATTTTTTGCTTGTTTTTGATATAATTAGTATATAGTATTGGTCATAGTTGAATGTGTGTGTAATATTATTAACCCAATTGAAATGAATTATGACAATTTAAAATTGTCCTCCAAAACTTAAATTTGTGAATTTGACATCTTCTTTGTCTAACCTCGCCAAACTGTTGTACCTGAATAAAAAATTGATTCAGAGTATCATGCAGCCTGATCTGTGAGCTTGAGGTTTAGTTTAATAAGATTTTTTTCCCTAATATTTGATTAAAATGTGTACTTTTCAGTTTATATCTTGTTTTCACCTTGACACTCTTGTCATTTAAAGCCACTAAATATAATTCCTCTTTCTCCAAAATTTAGTTCTGAAATCCTTCTCCATACAGATTTGCAATTCTGTGAAATTCTGTATTTATCTGTGAGCTGTGCTCTTGTTATAGCATTGATGCTTAGAAATTTTTAATATAACTATGGCTTCAGTTACCACTTATCATGGCTCTGATCTCAGAAATGTGGATAAAGTTGCTATAGTTAACTTAGGTTTTTTTTTTTAATCTATGCATCTGAAAAAGGGATAGATTTGTTGTCTATAAACTTGTATTTTTTTTTTTTAATATAATAACCTAGTGTATTTGTTCTGTATTTTCTGGGCACTGAGTTAACTACTTCTGTCTGACTTTCACCTATGTATAAAAGTAGATTCAATTGAAAAGAAATATCCTTAAGTTTCAAAATTCTAGCATATTTATCAGCCAATAGATTACAGTATCTGCTATTTTATTTCACTCAATCCATGACTTCTTGACCTTCTTGGGCAATTGGATCATTACTGGACATAGGTTTCACAATAAACAAGTTTACTTAAACCTAATTTTACAGTAATTATAGAAAATATGGATCATCGTTAGAAATAAGTCTAGGAGAGGGTGGGATGAGGGTATGAAGACTCATGACTTAAGCTTTGTCCTCCCAGATCTGATGATGATCCCCCTTGTAACTTGAACCATTTCCATCTAGCTTCTCAGGGCAGCAAGGAGCTTGTTAACATCACCAGCTGACCATGTGTCTCCTTTTCTCAACTCCATTTTCAACTCCGTGCTGAAGAAAAGAGAGAACCTAGCGTGCATTCTGTGAAGAAACAGGAAGATGGTTGGGAAGCTGGATGATGCATGAAAAATATAATAGGTGAAAAGAGGACAGAGGTGGTTAACTCACTGGCGCCGGCGTTATTTTGGTGCGTCCATTGCCTGATAATGGACGTCGTTCCGGGAAAATCCCGACTCCTGGCGTGAAAGGATTAAGTGAGCTATCTTTTCTATACCTATATACACAGGACAGTTGCCTTGGCTACACAAGGCTCACACGTTTTCACTCAAGTTGCAGAACTTGTGAGGAACATCAGTAACATGTCACACACACAATCACAATATACATTATTATATGCATAGCTTTTACTGGCCTACATTTTCAGCAGGGCACTGCATACAATTCCACTTGGAAAAGGAATTGTCGTGCAATATTCCCTATGCTGAAAATGTATCCAAGGTTCAACAGGTCAAGACAATTGGAGCAGGTAAACAGGTGATGGTTAAATGCAGCTCCTGCTCAAGATGACTGAAAACATCTGTGTTCGGTTGGATCCGAGAAAAGGAGGTAAGACTCCTGTGAGATAATTGGTATCCATTGACATTGAGTAATTGGAGACTGCAGTGGGTAATATATCCAGAGCCTTCCCTGTTGGTGCTTGTGGTGAATATATAGTCAGAGAAAAAGAAGAAATTTAATAATAAAAAAGTTAGAGACAGAAGTCCTCACAAGGCAATAAGTTTAGTACTCATAGTTACCTACTTTTGACCCTTTTTAAATTCATTTTTAACTTAAGACATTTGAATTTTAATTCATAAGAACATAAAAATATTTATTTTGGATCAGACATATTGTCCATTCAGCCCTAGGATGTGCCTTCAGGAGGCATAATTGTCCTACATGACAGCATATCTAATAGAGTAGCATTATTTACTCAACTTGGAAAGAAAATGTGAAGAAGCCAAAAGTTTAGATGATTTGAGTAAGCAGTAAGGCAGAAATAAAAATATAGTGCTAGTGCAAATTGTAATTTGATGTTTAAAAAATGTCCTGGGTTCTCTATAAACTCCCAACAACTTGAGACATTGAATACTTACTTAAATTGTGTTGTCAGTGATTTTTCTCAAGATTTTTTTTTTTTAATTTTGAGGAAAAATGTTTGCCTTAAAGTATGTGGGAATGATTTAAGTAAGCTAAGTTGATATAAGAATAAGATTTTCAAATATTGTAACATCAAAATATTGATCAACAAGTAGCTAATTATATGCATATCTGGCCAGTATAACCGAGTCACTTGTATATTGCCCAGTAGCTTATGGGGCAATAACATCAAACATTTAATAATAGTTATTTTTTAAAAAAATTATTACATTTTTGTTGATGTATTTTTTCTTACTTTATATTTCCCCAGTTTCACTTTTCCTTCCCTTCTCAAAAAACTGTCCCCATGTAATAGAATATTCTAAGATGAAAAGAAAGATTGACAATTGATCAATACATTGAACAAATTTGAAAATATTTGCAAGGTATAAGATTGTTAACCTCCTATTTCTACAAAGAAGTTGGGTATTAGTGTCTTTGTTCCCTTCTTATATTTTTGTCGTTTCATTTCTATTGTCACTACTTACACTATTTTCTTGACTGCTTTGTATCAGTTTGGGAAGTTTTTTTATGCTTCTTGAATTCATTACCTTCATTTCTAACAATATAATGGTGTCTTATGTTTTATTCAGCCGTTTTCCAACTGATAGGCATCTGTTTTGTTTCCATTTCTAAACTTTCACTAAAAAGTTCTGAATATTTTGGCGAATATGGAGAGTTTTTATATAAATGGGCTCCGGAGCCAGTAAATAGAATTTCTAGATCAAAAGATATGAATATTATAATCACTTTATGTACATAAATCAAAATTGCTTTCCAGAGTAGTTGAACTGATTCACAGATTGACCAGCAATGAACTAGCCTATCTTCCCCAAGCTATTGCAACCCTGGCTAGTCAACTCTTTTGTCATGATTTGTAAGGCAAAAAAAATCAAAGTTATTTGATAATGCATTTTCCTTTCTTCCTTCCTTTCCTTCAGCAATTGGGGTCCATAGCCCAGGGTCACACAGCTAGGAAGTGTTAAGTGTCTCAAGCTAGATTTGAACTCAGGTCCTCCTGACTTCAGGACTGGTGCTCTGTCCACTGGGCCATCTAGCTGCCCCTTGATATGCAATTTCTTAATGGTTTGAAGCATTTTTTTTTTCCATGTAGTTGTTAATAGCGTGTGTATATTTTTTGTTTCTGTAGATTCTCATATAAATTTACTGCAGAACAAATGTCCCAAGTCCAGCCAAACCAGAGGGTCTCATTTTAAATGAAGTTTTATAAAATTTTTAACCTATCTCTCCTGTCTAATTTTTAAAAATCATCATGACTTTGCTTTTGTTCACTAATAAGAACTAATATGTTCAATAATATGAACAATTCTAGAAGAAATTCATAAGTCTAGGCAGTGGAAGAAATTAACTCCAAAAAAATTGTAATTGTTTTAGCTATCTGGAAAATAGTAAATATTTATAGTATGGAAATTTTAAGTGCATATGTCATCAAATATAAAGGGTATTTCAATATCCTTGAAGTCATCAAGTCTTTCAGATAATAGTATAATTAAGTTTCAGAAAAGCACTTATCTTTTTTTGGCAATCGATTTAACAAATAATTATTGAGCTCCTATTATGTATAATGCAAGAGGTAGGCACTGGGAATGTTAAGATGCAAATTAAGTCTTTGTCTTCAAGGATGATAAAAATTAATCGAATGGGGAAAGTAAAACACAAATCAGAATTTTCAAAATTCCTAGAAGTCCAAAGGGTAAGATTGGGGAACTAACACTTATAGCTGACAGGATATTAAAGAAAGCACTGGTATTTAAAATAGGTTTTGAAGGAATAAAAAATCTTGGAAAAGTGAAAATGTCCTGGGATTAAGAGAGAGGACAAGATCTGGAAATGACTGGTGGTCCAGTTTGGCCATATTATAAAAAGATAGCATAAAAAAAGTTAGAAAATTAGGCTTTAGGTAGTTCTAATGGGGCAAGAAAATTAAAATCAGATTATTCTAGGCAGTAAGTAATAACAGAGTGGCATAATTAGAGTTGTTCCTTAGGATTTTACTTTGGCAATAGTAGTAAAAGACAAATTTGAGAGAATATGGCTAGAATGTTAATAATGAAAGTGATAGTGGTATAAAGGAGGTAGTTTTAAATAGAAACTGTGCTGCTGCATGACCCACATTATCATTTATCTTTCAATAAATATTTGAGTATTTCCTATGTGAAACTATTTCTTTGATAGTGAGCAAAGAAAAGTAAAAACAATCTTTATCCTCATGAAGATTTGCTTCAGTCTCTTCATGCAATGAATTTTTTTCTTGCCATACTTGCAGCTAGTTACATTTAGCTTGTTTTCCTTAACTCCTTAAAAAAAATTTTTTTTTAGCTCTAGTTTAATTGTCTCAAAATGGATTCATGAAAACTTTTATTATGATTGAGTTCTTTTCAAATGGAAGACCTTGCCATATAATTTATTGAAAAAAAAATAGGTTATTTATGCTACATACTTGTTTAATATTCTAGAACTCAAAACCTGATATTATCTTAGATGTTACCTTTCTCAGCCAAACTCCTTGGAAAAAATATTTGTACTATTTACTTCTCCTTCCTTTAACTTTCACTTGATTTACAGTGGTACAGCCCATCTTTTTTTATATTAAAATTATCTTGTGAGGTACTAGTGATTTTTCTTATTTATTGGATTTTTTTTTTTTAAACTGCTTATCCTTCTGGAAATCTACATCATTTGGCACTGTTAGTGTGATTCTCTGATTTTTCAACATCTGCTCTTCTTGGTTCTCTTTCTCCTACTCCCTAGACTCCTTTACTATCTCATCATTCACTACATGACTCATAACTGTGGATGTTTTCTGAGGCTTTGCCCTGGACCCTTTTCCTTCTTTGAACTCTCTCCCTCAATTGCCTTATGAGTTTACATGGATTAAATTATTATCTCTTTACAGATAAGTTATAGATCTTTATATTTAGCCCTAATCTTTCCTGAGCTCAAGGTCTACATCAGCTGCTGCTTTTTGGACATTTAGAACTGTATGGCATACATTCTAAAATGAATGTGTCCAAAACCAAAGTTCATTATTTTTCTCCAGAGCCCAGTCTTCCCTTTCTCCTCCTCTCCAACAGTCTTCCTTTTATCCAAGATATTACCATCTTTATCTAGGTTCAGACCTTCATTGCTGTTCTTTTTTTCTTCGACTCCTCTATCCAATCAGTTTCCAAATCATACTTACTGTACACGTCCTTACCACATGTAGTGTATCTGTTTCTAGTTGATGCCCTCAAATGATTTCCACCCTAGTTAAGGCCCTCACCACCTTTTTTGTCTTATTCTATCGCCTTCTAATTTATGTCCCTGCCCTAATTTTTTCCCCTCTACAATCCTTCACATAGCTACAGTTATTCCTCAAGCAGAAATCTTAACCTGTCTGGTGGTGTGACCAGAGCTCTAAGTAATAGTCCCAGTGTAAATATACTATTCTTATATAAGGAAAAAATGTTTTCTCTTTTTAGTATCCTTTGTAGTGATCTACAATGATCAACAGTTATTTAATTAAGACCTTATGGTGGCCAAAATAACATTAGATGTAGTATAAAGAATAGAATAAGAAGAGTAAGAAATTGGTGGAGACAATGATATTTCCATCTGTAGAATCATGGAAGACTTTTTAGAACAATAATATTTGAGATGGGACTTGATACTTGGATAAATTCAAAAGAGAGACAAATATATATGGGGATTAGGGTATTCTGACCAAAGGAAACTTTGAAAATGAAGGCATCTTGATTTTGGGAGATAAATACAAATGTTATTATGCCAAAAAGGGTTATTGGAGGATTTTAGATGATCTATTTTTAAGCTGCCTTGAACAGCTCTTTCTGGGCCTCAGTTTTCTACTTTGTCAGGTGAATATTCAACTAGATCATTACTATATCCAGTGGCCTTTCCACGATATTATGCAGTGTGCCTCTCAAAAATAAAACAAATGGGGAGGCCTGGGTTGCCTGTATCTTATTGATGCAGTGCTAATGTAGTGAAGAGGTGTGAGAATTGAGGTGGGGAATCCCCTCTGGTCAATGCAGGTCCAGTGTAAAAGAATTTGCAAACCCAAAAATCTGAGGCAAAAGAGAATTTTATCGGCACTGAGAAGCCAGCAGAAAGGTATGCTTTTCCCAGAGGAAAGCTTGAGATCCCGATCACCTTTTACAGATTAAAGGGGACACAGTTTCATGGTTCACCCCCATCATTATGCCATTTATTTAGTTTTTACTCCTTTCTCAAGGGTTTCTGTACTATGCTTCTAAAATTGTGTTTCAAGTCATTTAACCTATAAAGCCTTTAGTTTCATTTCAAAATTATAAAGATAGTTACAAAAATATATATTCTGACCAAAATCATCATGGGGAGTTACTGACATTTATTCCCAAAATATAGACAATTAATAAATTGTATGGCTGCTGTATATTTCTTGTAACTTCTGCTGCTTTGTTTTTTAAATTATTTTGAATTTAATAATCAAATATGCAAAATCTAAAACTCTTCCCTTAGCCCCCTTCTGCATAGGATCAAAATATTTATATGTACCTCCCAGTTCTAGGAATCCATAGCTAATTAGGGAAATGCAAAATTGCCATTATTTCATATAAATATTTGGAAAATATCTTTAAAAATTTCTCCTCACTCCCATTATTTTCAATAAACTAGCACTTCTATTTCTGAAAACTTATCATTCCAATACATTTCTTTCCGAGTAGTTTAGAAATACTTCTACTTTAGAAACCTTTAAACTGATATTGTTGGACCTTAGAATTTCTGTTTCTTTAACATCATTAGAGTTCTTAGCTGTTAACAGTCATATTTAATGCATGATGTAGCTCATCCTCTACTTCTAACATTTGATACTGTAGATCACCTGGTTTTTCTCTCCTTGGAGTTTTTCTGTCAATGCTTTCTCCTAGTTCTTCTCCATGTCTAACAATTCTCCTTAATATCCAGACTCTTTTCTAGTATTCACTTAGTAATCTTATTAGATCCTGGAATTTGAATTATTTGATTTATATGGTTCCAAGAGCTATATTTCCAGCCTCAGTCTATTCCTTGAGTTCCATTCCTATGTATTTAATTGCCTATTGGACTTTATAAACTAAATGTGTCAGAGACTCATTGTTGCCCCATTCCTATGTACCTTTTCCTCTACTAAACTTCCCTATTTCTCTTTAAAACCTGCCACCTCAGCATTCATCTACGATTCCTCCATTCTCTGTTTTTGTTATAACAAAGACATTATTCTTAATCTCCCTACATGGCTAATAACTTATTAATTGTATGTCCATGTAATCTATTGATCCCCTTTTCTCCATTCATACAATCACTACTGTAGTTTACTCTTTTACCTCTCACCTTTACTATTGTAGTATCTTAATGAGTTTACTTATTTTTAGCTTCTCCACTCTATACTGCATCATCCACATTATGGTCAAGATGTTGTTCTTTAAACTTAGGACTGCCCCCTTCTCCCTTTTACTCTAAAACTAGTAACTCTTGTTACTATTCAGCATCAAACATAAGTTTCCATCTCATTTTCTTAAAGACTCAATTCACATACATACATACTGTATTTTCCAGAGTTATGTAAATTACTTGGAAGTAGATTTTTTTCCCCTTTATTTTAACAAAAAAGGGGGAGAGGGGTATTTCAGTTCAGTGCCTGGCATATAATACATGCTTAATAAAATGCTTTTCCACTGAGTATTGATGATTTACAGCTCAGCTAATGGCTTTACAACTCAAAAAGTTTTTTCTCTTATGATCAGGCAATATTACTAATGCAAAATACTTATCTGACTGACTGGTCTTTAAGTCACAAAAATAAAAAAGTGTTAGAATTAAAACATAGTGTCCAGTACTTTCTATTTCCATCATTCTCTCTTTCTTAGGCACATATCTTTTTTTTTTTTTTTTTTTTTTTGCTAAGGAAAAAAATTGGGGTTAAGTGACTTACCTACAGTCACACAGTTAGGAAGTGTTAAGTCTGAGATCAAATTTGAACTCAGGTCCTCCTGGCTTCAGGGTTGGTGCTCTATCCACTGTGCCACCTAGCTGCCCCCTTAAGAACAAATCTTTTGGTTTCTAATCAGAATAGAAAGTTCTTTGGAGACATTTGTTTGTCTCTAAACTACAGGGGAAAAAAGGACTACATATAAAACTATAATTTCTACCATACAGCTTGCTTCTTTAAAATTATAATAATAAAAACAAATTATAATAATAAAGTTACTTTCCAAGTTCTCCAGCTTGTCTTCATTTACTGTTGAATTTTTGTGCATATTAAAAAAAAAAATGCCTTGATGATTTTTTTGGTTTGTTTCTTTTCATTTGGGAAATGGGGTAAGGCAGTGGTCCTCAAACTTTTGTTCTCAATATCTTTATCCTATTAAAAATGATTGAGGATCTGTCCAAAGAGTTTTTGTTTATGTAGGTTATAGTTATAGATATTGATCACATTAAAAATAAAAACCAATTATGAATTTGTAGACTCTCTGAAAGGATTTTAGAGATTCTGAGAATGCTCTGGATCAGACTTTGAGAACCACTGGTGTAAGGAGTAAGAAAGTGTTGGGGTTTTTACTGATTGCAAAGAATTTTGCTGTTTTTTAGTACTTTTTGAGATCTGGGATTAAAAGAAAGACAGTCACTATCTTCAAGGAGCATACAACTTAATGGAAAGAGGTAAATCAGGGGCTATCAGGCTTAGAAACAAGGTATAATATAAGGAATGGAAGCTGGGGGAAAATAGAGATGGTGGATTTGAGTCTCAGAGAGAGCTCTCTTTAGATATAGGCTTTGCCCTGCAATCAAAAAGGTAGAGGATACTGACAGTACTGAAGGATGGAACACCAAAGTTGATGCCTCTTTTGGAAGCATTTTACATAGATTACCTAATCTTTGATTCTCATTATTTCACTTAAAATTTTTGACTATTTGAATTTTTCTTGTCCTAAGTGAATATTGTTCCTTTTTTTTCTCCTAGATCTAAAATGTAATCTCTATTGATAATTTAATATGAAAAGTAAAATTTTTTAGATATATTATTGTCATTTCTATTGTATTAGCATGGTGTGTACTTGACATGAGTCTTTTTTTTTTTTTTTTTTTTTTTTTTTGTGAGTTTTTTTTTTTTTTTTTTTTTTTTTTTTTTTAGGTCAGTTTGATTGCTCTGTTAGTAAGCAGAAATACTTTTTAAATTAGTTAATGTCATTTTCTGTTCTCTTAATAAATTTAGATTTCTAGTATGAGTGCTGAAGATATGATAGGAAGAGAGCTTGGTCTCAATATGTCTTTCTAATAAGTAACTTATCTGAAGGGGTATAGGTCAACATATATGATCTAACAAGTGTTTTTAGTTTTGAAATGTGTGCTGAGTTTTAGATAATATAAATTATGTTTAGAGTTTTTATTAGACTCATATAAATCCTGCACAGTGAATAAGTGTTTCATATAGAACCTTAAATCATGATTTGTTTTATCATTTTCCAGATTTAATTGTTGCAAGTTTCTGCTTTGTGTATAAGGGGAACTTTAGTTATTTCAAAGATAAGGGAAGATCATGAGAGAGAAGAGGGGGCAAGATAACAAGGAGAGGAGATGGAGATACTTTGAAAGCTATACTAATGGGGTGAAAATAAAATGAAAATTTATCTTTTCTTT
>MU174308.1:14669341-14738099 GCA_016696395.1 Antechinus stuartii | reverse complement strand
ACAGCTAGTACAGTTAGGGTTCACAGCTAGTATACATTAAATGTCTAAGGTCAGATTTGAACTCAGGTCCTCCTGCCTCCAATGTTGGTGCTCTATCCACTGTGCTATTGAGCTACTCCTAGGAGGAAGGTTTCTAACTAGATAAGAGAATATCTTCAAAGCATAGAAATAAAAAGGAATTAAAAAGGTTTATTTAAGCCCAAATAATTCTATATACTTTTCTGTTAGAGATTTAATAGACAAAATACTTGAGATTGTCAAGAAAACTAGGGTTCTAACCTTGTGACCATAGGCAAATCTAGTTAACTTCCTCTTCCTTCCCCTATTTTACTTTCCTTTTGTATAAAATCTTAATAATACCTTGCAGGATTTTGAGATTCAAATGAGAATTTATGTAGAAAGCATTGCAAACTTGAAAATTCTCAACAAAAAGAATTATATTATCCATGATGCCTTAGGAAGATAGTGAGTTTCCCCTCATTGAACTTTTTAAAGGAAATGTTGGGTGGTTATTTATTTAGAGAAATTTTTTATATGGCTATAGATGGCTTTAATTTCTTCATCTGAAAATTGTATCCTTTGACCATTTTATCAGTTGAGGGAATACCTTGTATTCTTAAAATTTGAGTCAGTTCTCTTAAATGAGGCTTTTTATCAGAAACACTGGCTGTAAAAATTGTTTCCCAGCTTTCTGCTTTCCTTCTAATCTTGACTCTATTGTTTTTTTTGGTACAAAAACTTATTAATTTAATGTAATCAAAATTACCCATTTTGCATTTGGGTAATGTTCTCTCTTATTTGTTTGGTCATAAATTCCTCTCTTCTCCAAAGAATTGACAGGTAAACTATCCCTTGTTCTCCTAATTTGCTTATAGTAGCACCCTTTATGTTCAAATCACTGAACTCATTTTGACCAATCTTGGTATAAGGTATAAGATGATAATGCCTAATTTCTGTCATGCTATTTTCTAGGGTTTTCAGCAATTTTTGTCAAATAGTGAGTTCTTAGCCCAAAAGCTAGGGCCTTGGAGTTTATCAAACACTAGACCACTACAGTCTCTGACTATTATGTCTTATGTATCTAACCTATTTCAGTGATCTACCACTGTTTCTTAGCCAAATTCTAAATGTTTTTGATGACTGCCACTTCATAGTATAGTTTTAGCTCTGGAACAGCTAGGCTATCTTCTTTTGCCTTCATTAATTCCCTTGTTATTTTTGACTCTCTGTTCTTCCAGATGAATTTTGTTATTATTTTTTCTAGTTCTACAAAGTAATTTTTTTGGCAGTTTGATTGATCTGACACTGAACAAATAGATTAATTTAGGTAGAAGTGTCTTTTTTGTTGAATTAGCTCAGCCTATCCATGAGCAAAGATATTTTTTTAATTGTTTAGATCTGACTTTATTTGGATAAAAAGTGGTAATTGTGTTGATAAAGTTTCTGGGTTTGTCTCGACAGCAGATTTCCAAATATTTTATTTTATCTACAGTTAATATTAAATGGAATTATAGATGGTTATTGATAAAATATATTGTAGTGAATATTCCTCTGTGGTATGATTTGGATTAGATGGTGACCAATCCCTTTCAACTCTAGGATATTATGATCTTACAAAGTCAATCTGTGTGGTAGTTTATTTTTCCTCATGAGAGCTAGAGAAATGTATCAAACTTAACATCTATCATTTATTTTTTGTAGTATTTTCTTTGACTAATACCTGACATTTACATTGTGCTTTACAATTTGCAAAGTGTTTTTCATTCACTCTTATTTGATCCTCAGAATAATATTTTGAGGTTGGCGATGCAAATATATCCCCATTTTACAAATGGAGAAATCAAGACTGAGAAGTAATTGCATGGCTTGAATTACATGCCTATTAACAACAGAACTAGGATCTGAGCTAGATTCAAATCCATTACACTTTGCATTTTACTTCATCTGCTGGACCTGCATTATACTATCATTATGGAATAATTTCACTGCAGTTCCTATTAAGGGAAAAGAGAATTTCATGCAAACAACAATGAAAACATAGAGCCCAATTTTTTTTTTTTTGATGACTTGACTTTTACCACACTATTATATTTTAATATTTAGGAATTTTGTTATGTATGTATATGCACCTATACATATATGCATATATTCCTACAAAGTGAGTGTGACTGATATGTGTGTTTGGGGTAGGGGCGTAGGTGTAGGCAGGCAATGTTAATCTCTCGAGGTTTTGTTAAAGGAGCATGAGACGTCTTCCCTAAGATTGAAAGTGTTGAGTGTAGGATCTGTCTATTCAACAAACAACCTAGAAAAGTTAGACTTCTCACCTTGGTAATAAGGTGTAGAATTTTTCTACCTTAGCACTCATAGACTGTATATTAAGTTACAAAGGGAGTTAACAATATTACTAGAAGAAAGAATAAGTATATTCATCCTGACCAAAATTTTGGCTCCTTGAACTATTGAAAAATAGTATAGATACATGTGTGTCTATGTTTACTTCTATGTATATCTATATGTCAATTTTTTCCCCCTCCAACATTTAGTTTACTGATAGTATTAAGATATATCAAGTTGTATTGATCATGAATTGCAAACCTTTGAAAAGCATACAGCATGACTTCCTTTGTCCAAAAACTAAGCTTTATAAATATAATCAACTTGATCTACAGAAGATCATTAGTGACTTCACACTTGTAATTAAAGATATGACCTGCATACTCTAATATGGTAGAACAAGAGGAAGTAAAATTATAGAATAAAGTGTAAGAGAGATCCTTATCCTTAGCATTAAAGGACATTGGCAAAGAAATTTGAGAGATATCTATGGAAGTTTTACATGAGAATTCTACAGTACTATATATCTGTTTTAAATTTTTCAGTCTAAAGATTCATAGAATCTTCAAGGGATGAAAGAGAAAAAAAAATTTTTTTTCTCTTGAAATAATTCAGCACTATTCCCTAATTCTACTTTTAAGGAATCCATGATTACCATTTTCCACTCCAGTTTATCAACAACAAGAATATTTCTAAGTCTCTGATTGTTCTTGCTGTTTGTGTTTCTATTGTTCTCAAAGAGAACCATGTTACCAGAACAGTGATGCCATGATATGTAAGTGAATTGGATTTCAGTGAGGGAGGTCTGTGCAAAGTCTCTAGTAATGGCTAATGAAGTCTATTAGATGAAGACAGACTGATTGGAATAGATTTCAGTTTCATACATGAATTTACTACATATTATTTATTGTGGAGGTTTTTTAAACAAAACTGCATGATAAGATTTGAGTCCAAGGGTTAAAAACACCAAAAATTAGTCTTATTCCATTTCTAGTAAATTTTTACTCCTTTAAAGATGCATGAAAACCTAGCTTAATGTTTCAGAAATGTAGATAAAATATGGCTTAAAATGAAAGAAAGAATTTATTAAGTGCTTGCTGTGTGCCAGGCAGTATGCTAAATGCTTTATAAATACTATCTTATTTGATCTTCATAAAAACCCAAGTAGGTAGATGCTATTATTATCCCTATTTTACAGTTGGGCAAACTGAGATAGGAGTTAAGGAAGATATTTGGCTAGTAGCTATTTGAGATCAGATGTGAACTTGGATCTTGGAGACTTTAGATCCAATGCTTTCCTTCTGTTATTTCCTGTTTAGCTTTACAAAACTTGTTTGTACATATTTATTTGCATATTGTGTCTTCTCCACATTAGATAGTGAGCTCCTTGAATGCAGGGATTATTTTCTGCTTTTCTTTGTATCTCCAGTGTTTAGCGTCCAGTAAGACATATTTGAACTACTTGGCTCTTCCTGAATCCAGTTTATGTGCTCTGTCTAGGGAATCCAAATGTCTTTTTCTCATGTAATTATAGTAGATAGCTACAATTACATCAGTATCATGTAGTAGATAAAACACGAGACTAGGATTCCAGATATACTTGAATCCTTTCCCAACCAGTTCTGCTTTATTCCTGGCAAATAACTTAATCTCTCCAGGACTCAGTTTCCTCATCTGTAACATGAGAAGGTTAGATAGACTCAGTGACTTGAAAATGCTATTTAGAAGCTTTCAAAAAAGGTGACCATGACCTGATAAGATGGACTTGATGTATTTTATCAGCTGAGCCAATTAGAAATCCATAGAATAAAAAATGAATTTTGACATTGCTCTTAAGAAATAATTGTTTTTGTTTTAGTATAAGGGAAGTCACTTTGTAGCTCCAAATTGAAGTTTGTAATATGGACCAAGTGAGATAATGTGATTTTAGCATGGAAAAACCATGCTGAACTATTCTAATTAATCACGCATTATTTGAGATTTTTTCTTAAGAAGACTATATAGTAAGATTTTTGCAGCTAATAGGTAAATTTTTAAAAAAGAGAGACAATTAACTTAGAGTTTGAATTTGCATCTAAATCTGATTCTTAGACTAGTGTTGCTTCCACTTTTTTTTGCCGACTTTTTGTTTATATTTGCCTAATATTCAGTCAAGTTAGTAAATATTTATTAAGTACCTGCAATGTGCCCGTCACTTTGCAAAATGCTGGGGATACAAAAAGAGGCAGAAGATAGTCCCTGTCCTAAAGGCAGACGGTTTGATGGAGACGATATAAAAACAAAACAAATTAAGCTATATACAGGATAAATAGAAAATAATTTTTACACTGGAAAAGTACTGGAATTGAAGGATTGGGAAAGATCTCCTGTCAAAAATGAATTATTAGTGATTACTTTAGAGAAAGACAGGCAGAGTTGGGGAGAGAGTATTTCAAGCAAAGTTTGTGTTATTTCTAAGGTAATAATCATTCAATTTCTTCATTGCTTTGTGTGTGGTTTTTGTTTTAGTTTCTCTGCCTGTTTTGAGCCCTTTCTCTTTGCATGGTATTTTATAAATGACTAGTCTCTGAAATTTTGTATTCCTTTAAAAATGGGGGAGAATAAAATTATATTTCCAAACCCCAAAATTTTCATATTCCTAAAACTGTGAAAATAGAGATTATTAAATTTCTTTTTGTGTGTGGGATCTTATTAAAAAATGTATTCAAGCAACATAAAAGTGCTATTGCTTCATAGGCTTATTTAGTATAATGTTACTTGCTTTTGGAAACATTTTTGATTATTTGACAGTATAAGTTAATGAAAGTTGATAGTGTTTAGATCTGTATTTTTAACATATGATCTTCAGCTCTTTAATATACAATCTTAAGATTCTTTTTTTCTTTCTTTCTTTTTTTTTTCTTTTTTTTTTGGGGGGGTGAAGCAATTGGGATTAAGTGACTTAACTTTCCCAGGATCACTCAGCTAGGAAGTGTTAGTGTTTGAGATCAGGTTAGTGTTTGAGATCAGATTTGAACTCTGGTCCTCCTGACTTCAGGGTTGGTGCTCTATCCACTGTGCCACCTAGCTAACCCACAATCTTAGGATTCTTAAGAAAATATTCTAAGGTTTTACTAGGATCTTAAAGTGAAACTGGGGTTTTGTTAAATAAGGAGAGTCCAGGGATAGAACAAAAATTGTTTCTCTTCTCTTTTCTACAAAATTTAGTTATCACTTAAGCTAATGTCAAAGATAATTTTTTATTGGTATTTTTTAGGAAGGCAAATGAGGTCATATATTCTAATCTCTTTATTTTGGGAGGTATAACTAGGTGGCACAGTGGATTTAATTTAGCACCAGACCTGGTTTCAAATATGGCCTGAGATACTTACTAGCTCTATCATTCTAGGCAAGTCAGTTAATATTTCTCTGCTTTAGTTTCCTCAACTGTAAGATAGAGATGCTAATAATAGCCTTTATCTCCCAAGATTATGAGAATAAGATGAGAAATTTGTAAAGCTTTTAGTACAATCCCTGACACATGGTAGGTGCTGTGGAAATGTTAGCGGTGATAAAGTAATATTTTATAGATGAGGAAAATTGAGAGTAAGGATTTTTGCCTAGTTTCTCAGATTTCAAATTCAGTATATTTTTTATTCCTTTCACATTTTTGACAAAACTCTTGAAGTAAAATAGCCTTGCTGAAAATCCAAGAGCTCTTTATTGATTAACACATTGTGATGATGATATATAGGCATTTCTCATTTTCCAGTAAAAAATTCATTAACTCTTATCTTGAAAATCACTTTATATTGTCACATTTACACAAGAGAGATCATGGTATTATTGCTTCTACCTTTCATTATTTGTACTACTATCAATGTGAATGATGGGAATAAATTATTAATGTCAAGGATTTAGTTTTTAGGTTCTGTTTTCAACAGCATTTGGTATAAATGTTTTTAAATAGTTTGAGTTACTGATTTCAGCTTTCCAAAATAGCAGTTTTACTCATTTTGTTTGTTTAGTGGTGATGGTGGTGGTGTTTTGATTAAGAGAAATATTGTTAATCTTTGTAAAAAATTTCTAGTGCTGTGTGTATTGCCTTTCCATACTATGGTGCTTGAACTTTTTGAAAGAAATATACAATTACATATAGCCAAGAATGTCAGATACTTGAAAGATAACATTCATGTCAGTTAAAATGTCTCAGCCTCATTTGTTGCATTGCCCAGGCATACTTGAAAACCTGTCCCTGAGCCTGAGGCTTTTTTTTTTTTTTTTAAAAGGAATGCCTAATCTTTGTGCTGTATTTGATTACCCATAGAGTTCTGTAGCCAAGAAGGCCCAGCTTGGAGTTAACAGAGTCACAGAAATGGAGCAGAGCTAAGATTGGGAATTGAAAATATATATCCTGATAGGTCAGTTTTATGTCAGGTTCCTAGAAATGAGAGAAGTTGAATGTATTTGTTTTCATATACTTCATTGTTGAGAATGGGCCATATTTCACTTTCTTTTGGAGCCAGGACCTATTAAAATACCCTGCCAAACTCCCAAGTATATGTTTCTCTAATCACAAGTTCAAATTCTTTGTAAAAGGTTACCTAGTCTTGAACACTGCCTTCTCTATCCTCTCTTATTATGTTTCTCTCCAACTCTTAGCTCTAGATCTCATCACTTGTAGGTTGAAGGGTGCAAATTGCCCCTGCTTCAGAAAAATATAGTTGTTATCATTAACTTACAGCTTAAAATGGAGCTGCTAGATGGCACATTTTTGCATCTAAAGTGATAGCACAGTAGCCCTGGAGTCAGGAGTACTTATTTCAAATCTGGCCTCAAACACTTGACACTTACTAGCTGTGTGATCCTGGACAAGTCACTTAACCTCAAATGCTTTGACCAAAACAAACTAACTAACTAAAAAACAATTTTGTTGGGGAAAAATTTTCCCCCAAAATTTACTTCATCTGTTTTCAATCCTCTTCATAAAAGGTTTTAGGTATTTAATAGTTGATGCATTTAGCCACTAGTTGTTGCAGAAATACTCAAAGGGACCAAATATGTATTAGCTTTCTTAAAAGAGTATTAACTTTTATAGCTCTTAGGTCTACAGATCCTGTAAAATTTCTGGAAAAGTCTTTGGCAAGGGGAGGGAGAGGCCTATGAACTTATATCAGGAACTTTTTAATATATATATAATATATATTTATAAATATAAACTTATTTATTTTCTCTAATCTCTAACTGAAATTTAGCATTTCTTTCAGTTCTGATTTAAGAAAAGCCCAATATTCCAAGCAGTTGTCCCAGATTGCCAAATAGTTCCATGACACAAAAAAATGACTAATAATCCAAGAGTGTCCAAAGGAGAGCAGAAGGTGACCAGAATGACAAAAAACTGTCATTGGATGAATGATTGATGGAAAGTCTATTAACAGAATTTGGCAGGGATCGTGAAGCATTTGAAAAGCAGTTTTATAGAAAAAAGAAATAAATTTAGCATTGGTATAAAGTACAGAACTAGAGCCAATAAGTAGAAATGACAGGAAAGCAGTCCATTTTAAAAGAACCACTTTATAAAAATGAAAATGGTCCAGCAGGGAATGGGGCTGCCTTATTAATTCAGTAAGCTTGACCCTCTATATGCTATTCACTTAAAATTCCCTTCTTCTCTTTGCAGTTAAGTATGAGAAAAGCCTATTGTTGTTTCTTGTTTATACTATTTCTTCAAGAAAAATTAGTAAAACTAATTCCAATTTATATATGAGGGTCCTGAGTCATAAACTGCAATCAAGGAAAATTTTTGAGAAAGTATAACAAGTTATTAGTCATTTAAATCTTAAAACTAATGGACTGTGTTAGATACAAGTGAAAGTAAATATGTCTTTTGAAACTTCCTGTACATAAATCTCTAGTGTTTGTACTTATTTCCTTAACCCCTTACACTATGTAGACCTTAATTATTCTTATTGAAAACCCATTAAGTGTGAATATTATTAGAGTATTATATGAATTATATCCATTCCCTCTCATTTCTCTCTTGCCATGTAAAATTATTATCATTGTCAGACAACTGAAATGCTATCTTTTCCACAAAACTAATCTTTCTTCTGATTTATTTTTAGGAGGTATATCGAATTCCAAAAAAGAGTCAGACTGAAAAAGAAAACAATGGTATGTATTCATTGATTCTTCACAGGTGGGTTTATGTAGCATTGAATGTATCCTTTTTCTATTTATTGTTTCCCTAGTTGGACTTAAAGTTGCCTGAGGGACTTTGGGAAATGTTCTTTCTTTGTGACTAATATAATGTAATCAATAAATATTTGTGGATGAAGGCCTTTTGGGTACTTTAATTCCTTCATTTATTAAAATTGAGTGGTTGAAGTAGGTTTTCTCTAATGTCCTTCTAGAAAGTTCTCTTTCAATATAATACTTATACATACTTTCCTTATATTGAAATTTTGAGCTCTTTTGCCAAAATCATGGGAGTGCTGCAAACAGAGTTTTGATAAAAAGTTTTGAATAAAGTGTCTCATTTTCTTCTTGGGGAAATGATAAGAGAAATGTGGTATAGACATTGGTAAATTTAGATAGCTTCAGAAATGGTTGATTAAATATGGTCAGTCTGGAAGATCTCCAGTGAAGTAACCCAGATATCTATGGTTGGCCCTATGCTTCTGGCACTTCTGAATTTTGGATTAGAGAAATTTTAGAAAGGAACTATTCCATTGTCTTTCTGGTAATGGCTAACAATATCTTTTAAAGTTGTCAACCCATCTAGGATAAGTTATGAGTTCATTTAATTTGCTTTTATAATACTGAAGTGGAAAATTCTGTTGATTTGGTTGTTTTAGTTGACCATTTTTTCTTGCAGGTGATCGGGGAAGGGATAATGTAAGTCTCAGAGACCAAGCAACTACTCCAAAGACTCCTAACCGATCCAGAGAAAGAGAACCAGAAAGGCAAACACAGAGCAAAGAAAAAAAGAAACGAAGAAGTTCCCTTTCACCACCACCTTCTGCTTATGAACGAGGAACAAAAAGACCTGATGATAGGTAAGTAGGAGTAGTAATGATCTGATTAAGGAGACAAGTACTTAAGTATAGAATCCACAATTCTTATAGGAAGGAATTTGGATTGACAAATAACACAATATAGAGAGAGATTTTTAAAATATTGCAAATCTTCAGTTTATTGAAAAATTGTTGATAGCCTTGAAGAAAATGGTATGTTATATGATTGAAGTTGGAAACCATATTACAAAGAGTTGAAATGACTGCAAAATGTGAAGGGAACAAGTAGAATTTAGATTGGTTTTCTGGGATTTGGTTGTAAAAGGAAGCAAAGGAATAGGATGATAATCTTGAAAGGAGTGGCAGGATTAGAGGAAGGTAAATGGAGTCCGAGGAATGTTTTAGAGGTCACATTATAAGATCCAAGAAATGAAGAGATATATAGAGTGTTGATTAAAAGGGACAACTTCGGAGAATATAAACTGAGCTGTTTTTAAGTGCTTTAACATTTAAAAAAAAATGGGATGAAGCTTTTCCTTATGTTTTTAATCTTTATTTTCAGATATGATACACCCACTTCTAAGAAAAAAGTGCGGCTTAAGGACCGTAATAAGCTTTCTACAGAAGAGCGCCGGAAGCTCTTTGAACAGGAGGTAGCCCAGCGGGAGGCTCAGAAGCAGCAGCAGCAGATGCAGAACCTTGGGATGACTTCCCCCCTTCCTTATGAATCCTTAGGCTATAGTGCTCCTCACCATAGCTTTGTTGGTTACCCTCCTGGTTATCCCATGCAGGCTTATGTGGATCCTAGCAATCCTAATGCTGGGAAGGTGCTATTACCCACACCTAGCATGGACCCTATGTGTTCACCTGCCACCTATGAACATACCCAGACTTTGGGACACTCAGTAGAACCAAGCCTTGCTACTCCTCAACCAGTTCCAGTAGTGCAACATGTAGCAACACCAATGGAGGTTTCAACTTCACAGTACGTAGCACAGAATGAAGCTGTTGTTCATCAGGAACCTAATGTGGCTGTTTTGCCAGTACCTGCCCCAGGTCCTGTACAGGGACAAAGTTATGGTGTTTGGGATTCTAATCAACAAACTGTCCCTGTGCAGCAGCCATACTCACCTGCACAGTCTCAAACAGCTATATATTACCAGGGTCAAACATGTCAGACTGTCTACGGTGTGACACCACCTTATTCTCAAACGACTCCACCAATTGTACAGGTAACTTACTTTACAAAATCAATTTGTCTTTGTTTATATTCTGTTTATCATGTTGGTCATTGTGCAAAAGGCTTTTTGTACAATAAAAGCAGAATTGGATTAGAATTTAAAATTTTTATCCTCTTCATTTTTTTCTGTTAACAGTTATTCCATGTTATTTTTACATCCTTAGATCTTTTCAAAGGGATAGTATTAACTATTGTAATTGAGAATTTGGTATCTTAATTACAATATGTTTAAAGGATAGTTTACTTTCCCTGTTGTCTTCATTTTATTCATATTTTGTGTCCATTTTTGTGCCATCTTGTGTACTTCTCAATATGGGAATTAGCACATGATCTCATATGCCCAAGCTCCTTTATCAAAATAAAATATTAGAGTTCATAATATATGATGTTCTTGTACCTTTGAATAACTTTTGAGGTAAGGGAGAGGAGATGACCCCCAAAAAACCTAGTTGTATTCTTTGTAATTTATTTTTAACATCTAAATAGATTCATTGAATTGGTATTAGGACTATTCTGAATCAGAAATGACTTAGAAGATTATTCATTTTATCCAGTGTTTGAGTATGTTGTCTTACAATAAATAACTTGGTATTTAAAATTTTTACCTTACTGTAGTGTACTAATTAGGTCTCTAATTAGATTTGTTTTTGTTATTTCTTCCCTTTTTTGGTCATTTCATTTGAAATTTCCTAGACTATAAATTGTTTCTTGACACATTTGAGTGTCCACCTATTCGTACAGGTGGGGGTGGGAGGGAACCATTCTCTGTATATTTTGTCATCTTGAGTGTAGTCATATAATATAAATTAGCACATGAAGGAATTTTAGAGAGATCATCACTTAGGCTAATCCCCTCATTATATAAATAAGAACATATCTGTATGATTAATAGAATCCAGTTTCATCATTCTAGTAGGTGAAAAGAGTTCTTTCAGAGTTATCTATTAATACTATTTAACAAATCTTAAATCTTACTTTTTTCCCATCCTCTGCCAGTCCCTCATACTTGACCGTGTGTAAGTCAGTTAGACCCAGTTCATCCTCCTATCTGTAATTTACCTGAGGCCTTAGATATACTGAACCACTAAGTATAATGGAAGGGATTCAGGGATAAGAAAATCTTTGCTTTCTTTGTTTTTAGGTCATCTCAATTGAGCAGAGTGGACATTAATTGAACCTGTATCCAAATCTGTATATAACTGGGAGAGAAGGGAATATTTTATGGAATGTCCTTTAGCAGATCTGAAATTTTTTCCTTTTTTTTTTTTTTTTTTCCGCTGTTTTTATTTTTTATCTTATCTTGATTTCCATGCATTTTCCTTGTTCTACTCCTACAGAAAGCCATCTTTCATAAATGAGAATAAAAAAGAGAAAAAAAAGCAATTCAGGAAAATCAGTTAACACATCACCTATTCCATACTAGCACAATTTTATTTCCACTGACATTGTTGTTAGTTGTTTATTTCACTCTACAGTTGTTCTCATGTTTGTTGTGTTTATTTGAATTCTTAATCGATCATTTCCTAAGGCACAGTAATATTCCATTATTTGCTTATTTTTACTTGTTTAGCCATCTCCCAGTGATAGATAACTACTTTATTTCTGAATCTTTGCCACTACAAAATTGCTGCATTGGAATTTTTTAGCTATTTTTTTTCCCCTAAAATATTCAATATAAATTCTTTGCTTTACAGGCTAGGGAGGAACATAGATATTACAAACTAATGATTGAACATTTAGTCATTTTGTTAGCATAACTTAAAAGTTAGGGTTTTCAGAATGATTTTTATCTTTTTTTCTAGCACTAAGTATTCCTATTTGCCAATTTGATGGCCCAGAGTTTGAGCATTTGCTGTAAGGAAGCTAAGTGGCACTGTGGGTGGAGAATGCTAGAGTTGGAGTTAGAAATACCTGGATTTAGGTCGTGACCCTGGGGAAGTCATCTTATCTCTCTGAGTCTGTTTCTTTATCTGAAAAATGCAAATAATAGTACCCACTTCACAGCATTATTGTGAAGATCAAATGAGATATACATAAAATGCTGTACAAACTTTTAAAACTACATAAATGCTATATATTACATCATTATTTTTTATTTAAAGCCATCTTTATGAACAATAATAGTTTTCATTTTTACTTTTTAAGAGCTGTTGTTCATATCCTTTGAAACTCTTTTCAAAAATAGCTATAGTCTTAATATTCATACTAATTGCCTATATTTTCATTTCTTAGATGTAAGATCCTTATTGGAGACATGATCCAAACATTTTCCCCAAACAACATTTCTTTATCCTAATTGAATCAGGCTTTTGTGCAATAGTTAATTAGTCATACTTGTTGAATTAAGAACTCTTCTCTATCCTTCAGTCCTAAATGGGAAAGGTTTATCTATTCTAGTATTCTGTTGTTTTTATGGCATATTCTTTGATATTCGGGTCACGTAATCATTTTGAGTTCATTTTGTTTTGTAAATGTTGGTTTGACCATAATTTCTATTCAGAACCTAAGTTCTGAACAAACTGCATTCTTTTTTCCAGGAGTTTTTATGAAATAAAAACTTTTCCCAGGTAATTTATATTGTCAAATTTATTGAATACTGGGTTTATTGAGTTTATTTCCAACTTGTCCTTATCTATGCCTAGCTTCTTGGTTTGTGACTATATTTGGGGGTCTCATAACTGAATGTGGGAGTCATGAAATTATGATTTATTATCAGTAAGTGTTAGATTTATAGACTTACTTAATATCCTATATACCCAAGGTCACATGAAAATTTTTCAGGTAAAAGGGGGTTGTCAGTGAAAGAAGTTTAAATCTTATCTAATGTGTACTACTGATCATTTTGTAACTCTTACAAAATAATTTTTTTACCCTTTATCCTTACTTTTAAAATTTCATTATTTTTCTTCTACATTTAGATCTTATTTTACCCTGAATGTATTTTGATTTTTTTCCCTCACTCAGTAAAGTTATCTCCTTGCTTTTTTGATGGCTTATCACTAAGTCCAAGTTAGATTTATGCCAAGGGTGCAAGAATTTTTCAAGACTAAAAAAATTTATAATCACATTGGAAATACAAATTCAAACCACTATCAATAGGTTTAAAAAAACCTCTTATTAAAGTCCAGCACTTATTTATGTTAAAAATAAGCTTAGAATCATCATTTTTAATGTAAAAAAGGATATATCTAAAAAAACCTCTTTATCATGCGGAAACTCCAACTTTTTAAGAGAGAATTAAACTAGAGCTACAAATTTTTTTAAAGGAGTTATGGAAAACAAGCTAAGTGTAACTAGCTGCAAGTATGGCAAGAAAAAAATACGTTGCATGAAGAGACTGTGAAGCAAATCTTCATGAGGATAAAGCTTTTTTTACTTTTCTTTGCTCATTATCAAAGAAATAGTTTCACATAGGAAATATTCAAATATTTATTGAATGATAAGTGATCGTGTGGGTCATGCAGCAGCACAGTTTCTATTTAAAACTACTTCCTTTACACCGCTATCACTTTCATTATTAACATTCTAGCCATATTCTCTCAAATTTACAAGTAAATGCAAGAATTAAGAATCCCCTCTTCCTCCCCCTGTGCCCCCCCCCCCCCAAATACTGTAGTTCCAGAAGCATTTAATATGTAGTAAGACGAGAAAATAAAGACAAGCTGAAAGGAAAATTTTAAAAAATGTAACTTGTTGGATTTTATAATTGAGATAATTTAGAATGAATTTTCAGGATACAGAATAAACCTACAAAAATAATAATAGTTCTGAGTGGTAATAATAATAAAAGAGTAAAAAATAAGGAATTCCAATTTGTTAAGAATTACAACATGCATAAAATATCTGGAAAGCATGATAATAAAAGCAATTGCAAAGCAATCATTAATGAAATAAAGAAGGCCTTAAGGATATTCAGTACTATGGTTGGACTGTTCCAATATAATAAAAGTTGTCATGCTACTTAAACTAATGATTTCATTCTATGCCAATCAAACTTTATAGAGGTAGACAAAATAATAAAAAAAAAATTTGAAGAACAGATTTATTTTTTCCCCAGTAATACTTTATTTTTCCAAACACATGTAAAGATAGTTTTCAGCATTCATTTTTGTTAAGATTTTGTGTTAAAAATTTTTTTCTCCCTCCATTTGCCTTCTCTTTTCCCAAGATAGCATTATATATAATATAGATTATATATGTACAGTTCCTTTAGATATATTTTTATATTTGTCACCTTGTACAAGAAAAATCAGAACTCAAAAGTGAAAATAGTGTGTTTCAATCCATATTCAATCTCCATAGTTCTCAAACATTTTCCATCCAAAGTCTATTGGAATTATCTTGTATCGTCACATTGCTGAGAAAGCTTAAGGAAGGAACTGATTTCTTGAATAATGTTTTTCATGAGCAATTAATCCATGGTAGTATGCTAAGTATGTATGAACTTACATACATACTTAAGTAAATATGAACAAGACATGTTCAATATATTTCTTTTTTCCTTTGGGTGACTCACATATTTAATTCTTTGGAAATTATTAATTCTTCAGGCATATAACTTAAGAAATTGCTGCCTCAGGGATTTAAAAGTTGTCAATTTTAGCATCTGTTTTCTCTGTATTCTGAACTAACCCAGCTGTGTCTTCTTATCTAGCTTATTTAATACATTTCTATTTTCTTGTCTGGAAATATCCAGTCATGCTTCCTTAATCATTAATAGGATAGCTTCTTATAGTGACCTCAATAATCCTTTTTAATATTTATACACTGTTTTTCCCAGTTCTATCCTATACATTGGTAGAATTTGGCTTTATTCCTCACTAAAGTTTCTGAAAAAATTTGTTTTCTCTAACTTTTTGCTTTATCAAAAGATAGAACATTTTTCAAATGACTTCGTATCCTAAATCGGGAGTTCTTCAATTTGCTTGTGCCATGGACCTCCTTGGCAGTCTTGTAAAAGCCTGTGAAACCCCTCCTCAGAATAATATTTTTAGATGTATAAAGCAAATAGAGACAGGCAGACATAGACACACACACACACACACACACACACACACACGAATATCCAAAAGATATGCAGAAGTCTTTTACATTGAAATAGTTGTCTTATCTGTATATGTATATGTACATGTGCATGCGAGCTTTTAAAGTTTACAGAACATACACAAAGATCTCTTCTTATAAACTAATGTTACCCTTTTTTCCTTATCCCACTTCAAGAAGATAATTGCCAAATGAGATTGTTTCTAGGCCATTTGGGACTCTGTTGTGGCCATTTTTATACTATTTATGCTATTTCCTAGGGAATGATAAATCAGTCTCTAAGAATTAAATGCTAATCATGTGCCAGGCATTATGCTAAGTGCTGGGGATACAAAGGTAAAAGACAGTCTCTGCTCTGAAGGAGTTCACAGAATAACAGTTGGAGGCAGCATGCAAGCACCCATATACAAACTAGTTGTGTACTATATTTACTGGAAATAACCAACAGAAAGGAAGCACTAGGATTAAGGAGGGACAGGAAAGCCCTTCTGTAAAAGGCTGTATTTTGCTTAAAACTTAAAGGAAGCTGAGAGGTGGAGACAAACCGGGAAAGGATGCTAAACATGAAGGATGGCCTTGGGAATTGGGAGATGGTGTGTGCTGTTTAAGGAGCAGCAAGGAGGCAGCCATTCTTGGTAGTATGAGATGTAGGAAGAATGGGTGGGTGGACAGGGCAGGTTGTAAAGGATTTTCTACAGTTAATTCTGGAAGATAGGGAACCACTGGAATTTATTGAGTAAAAGGGTGTAATATTAGTCCTTTAATAGCTGAATGGAAGATGGACTGGAATGGAGACAAGACTTGGTATAGGCAGACTAGCCAATAAGCTATTGCAGAAATCCAGTTGGGAGATACTAAGGGCCAGCACTAAGTGCCTGGTAGGATTAGAGGAGAACCAGAGGTACACGTGAGACATGTTAAGCTGGTAACGTGGACAGACTTTGTCAACAGACTGGATATGAGAGGTGAGAGAAGGTGCAGAATTTGCAAGTCTAAGTGACTGGGCTAAGGGTGGTGTTCTTCACAGTAAAGGGAGAGATAATGAGGTCAGTTTTGGATGTGTTGAGTTTAGTGTCCACAGGTCTTGTTATATCCAATGAGCAGTTGGAGATAGGAGATTGGATATCACCAAAGAAGTTAGAATTAAATGCTTTAGGTGTGTAAGTAGATGGTAGTTGAATCTATGAAAGCTGATGAGTTCATCAACAAAATAGTGTGGAAGAGTCCAGGACAGAACCTTGTAATCTCCAATTAGTTGGAGGTGACTTGAATAAATATCAAGTAAAGAAAACTAAGAAGAAGCTATCGGACAAGTAGAAAGAGAAAGTGTCATGAGAATCTAGAGGGAGAAGAAAGCTTTGAGTTGAAGGTATCCTCTTCCAGAGGGGTCAAGAAGAATGACAATTGAGATGGCCAAATCCAATTGGCAATTAAGAGATTGAAGAGGTACTTTGGAAAAAGTTTTGGATGGATAAAATAATTTTTCAAGGACTTTAGCCACAAAAATGAAGAAAGGTATGGTATAAATCAAGTGAGAACCTTTTTGAAAATGGGAGGAGATGTGGGCATGCCTGTTGACAGTAGTGAAGCAGACAGCAGGTGGCAGATAGCGTGCTGCGCCTGCAGTCAGGAAGAGCGAATGTGAGTTCAAATTTGGCCTCAGACTCTTACTGGTTGTGTGGATTAGTTGTTTAACCTCTGCCACAATCTCCTCAACTGTAAAATGAGGATAATAATAGTATCTATCTCTCCAGACAATTGTGAAAAGCAAATGAGATATTTGAGAAAATGCTTAGCATGGTGCCCGACATCCAGGAAGAAGTTGATAAAGCACCAATAGTTCTTATAAATAGGTGAAATTGGAGTTGTTAGAATCGTTTGCTGTTTACTTCTAGTTTAGTATTGATTTTAGTCAGTGGCCTGACTATACCTATAGATGATTAGGAAATGATTCCCAAATTGACCAATGACCAATTGTTTTATTCCTATTTGGGTATAGTTCATTTTTTTTTTGTGATGCTAATTAGAAATAATAATATGTTGTTTTTCTTTAGTTTGATTTTTGCCATATCTAGTATCTCCAGGTTCCTTTTTTAAACCTTTTTATTCATGTTGCATAGTCTTGTGACTTCTCTTTCCTATATAAGCTTTTAAACCCTGCTGTGTCCTCTTGTTCCCTAATCCTATTGTGAGACATGTTTTTGCTATCTTCCTGTATGCCCACCTTTGTATTAATGCTATCAAATCTCAGATTGTCTTGCATTCATTTGGAATATATTGAGTGAGTAGAATTTCTCTTCCTCTTTATCTTCTGTAATAGAATGTTATATAGTTTCAGATGTAACAGAAGTGATCTTTTTGCATATACATGAAATGAAGTTTTTTTGTACTTTTAGATTAACATGTAAATCAATTCCTTTATTTTCTACTCCAAAGACTTGAGATAGCCATGCATTTAGCTTCAAATTCTTTTTGTTTTCTAGTTTCATTTATATTGAGAATGTTAATTTGAAATGATGATATCTAGAAGATTATTATCTGTCTGCTCACAGTTAAAGGATCTGGTTTAGAATACTAGTAGTTAAGTTAATTATTTAACTTAGCATTTAAATTAGTTGTTAGTGCTCTTAAAAACTACCCACTACTTTATTTTCTGATAGTTACTGATCAAATTCAAAGAGATTGCATTGGAAGAGGACCATTTTTACTTCTTCCATCTCTTTCTGACGTGGTACAACCAAAAAGCCAGCTTTAATAGAACGTTGAATTAGGGGGAAAAAGATAGCATTTTTTCAAATATATAAAGACTTAATATATGAAAGAAAGGTTAGACCTTTAAAAGATATCTTTAATAGTAAGCTTTGACAGGCAGAATTTATTCAGATGGGTAAAAGTGAAAGGGAGACTCAATTTAAAAATTTCCTAACAATTCAAATAATAGAATGACCTGTCTTAAAAATTAAAGAATTCTTTAGAAGTACTCAAGCAGAGACTGATTGATCATCTGTTAAGCTTGCTATAGAAAAAAGCATGCTGGGTATAGTAATAAGATAACTGTAATTCCGGTTACTGGAGAAGCTGAGACTGTTAGATCTCTTGAGTTTAGCACTTCTGAGTAGCATTAGGCTATGCAGATTTGGTATCCGCACTTAAATTTCAGCATTTATATGGTGAATTCTCAGGAGCAGAAGACATTTGGTTACAAGTAGAGATTAAATGCCCTAAGTTGGAAACAGAGCAGGTCAAAACATTTTCATGCTGATTGATAGTGATAGGTTTGGACCTGTGAGTATCCGGTGTTTCTAGCATATGCAAGGTGGGCAGCCACAGTCTTTTTAAAAAGTGGGGGGAGAGAAAAGAAGGAATCCCAAATTAGCAATAAAATAGTACTTAAATGACTGACAAAGTTATTTTCAATCTTTGGTTTCTGAGATTGTCTGAGTTGAAACTTTCCACAGAATTTCACAAGTTGATTCACTCATACCCTTTGACCTTTTTGGGACAATAGAAACAGGACTAGGGTTAGGAAAGTAATAGAAAAGCAATATAGGATTTCCTTCATCACTGAGATTGAATTAATTTCATTTATGTAGAATACAAATAGTTGAGAAGCTCAGCTAATTAACATCTTTATAAATGCTCTTCTATGAGAGAAACAAACAAGTTGGTATTGGGAACATAAATGACCCTTGGTGAAAAGTTTTTACCTCTGCAGTACACTATATTTTTTCCTTTCAAACTTAGTACAAGTTTTTAAAAGCATTAAATGATTTCATGTTGGGCTTCATTGTACTTTTTTTTTCCCCTTTAATTGTGAAATCTATATTCCCTTATTACTTGTTTCCCAATATAAATATTAATAGGCCAAGAAAGTTTGAAGACATTTTAAAGCTTTATTTCAAAATATGATAACCTGAACTTTATCTTGGTTAGAAGATGCTACATTTAGATTTTAATTATATTACCTTAGAACTAACAGTGTTTATCACTGCTTCATTTTCTTTATTTCTGTTACAGAGTTACCCCCAACCAGGACTTCAATACATCCAGGGGCAGCAGATATTTACAGCTCACCCACAGGGTGTGGTAGTACAGCCAGCAGCAGCAGTGACTACAATAGTAGCAACAGGGCAGCCTCAATCCTTACAGCAGGTAAAAAATATTTTGCATATATTTAATTTTTTCTCACTTCAGCTCACTTATTTTTCTATCAATTTTTCCTTTTGGTTTCTCACCAATTTCTTAAGTATTCTTCAAGGTACATTCTGTCTATTTTCATTTCTTTAGTATATTTCATATTGAGATGGGGCACCAGCACATTATCTGTCTATTGGTACAACTTTTGATCCCATTTTTTGGAATATTCTTGTGTTCATTTTTATTTCTTAGATGGGATCTGGTGGTCTAAATTCTACAAAGGAACATGGTGCTGGAGGGAGGGAAAACTGAAAAAGAGAGTTCTAAAAACACAAGTAGTAGTTTTAATGAGAAAGAAGATTGAGTTTTTTTTAAAGAGACAAGTGTGAATATGTCATTCTTCAAATCACGCATTAGCTATAATATTGTACTTCTGTGTTTATGAATTAGGAAATGTCTTTAAAGCTCCTCTTCCTATTGCCTCACTCTTCTGACCTTATTGTTTATCCTTACCTTAAACTACCATTCTTCTGCCTTTCAAAATTATCTTGCTAGGTTATTTACCTTTTGCTCTGACTTCACTTTGTTCTCTTCCTCGGTTTCATCCTGAAATAGTTGAATATTATAGACCTCTGCTGTCTTCTAATTCCTTGCTATTATTTTCCAGGCTTAACCTTTGGATTCTATCTCTGGATTATTTCCACCAACTCCTTCTCTGCTGCTGTTTCCAAACAGCTAAAAGAAGCTGGACAAAGTCACACAAGTGTACTTAAATAGTCATTCCTAATTTTTTATCTTAATTTCCATTTTTCCCCTATTGTAGAAGACCAGTTAATTTACCTTTCCCTAATTTTTTTTTTTTTTTATCTCGCATCTAAAAACAATTACTTCAAACCTCTCTTCCTCCTCAAGCCTCTTGATATTACATCTTCCCTATCCTGTCAGCAGGTTTCTTCTCTACTGAGAAAATACAGGCTGTTCACTATGAGCTTTTTCCTCTTTTCTACACTTAAAAACCTCTTGATGTCATCTCCCTTTTTTCCTTTTTTAAGTCTCTGATGAAAAGGTCATCTTCCTCACTAAGGCCAACCCCTTTACTTGTACCCATGATCCCATTCCCTTTGGTAGATATCTGCCCATAGTTTTTTCCCTTATCCTCTCATTTTCAAGCTCTTCCTTTCCTACTCTCTCATTTTTTTGCAGTACAGATATAATTGGGCCTAGATCTTCTTGTCCTGTATAATTCTGTAGTAAACCTAACTTTTCCTATCCCTCAAACTGTCATATCTATATCTCATATCTTTTTTTCTGGAATATCTCATATCCTTTTACCAAAAACTATCTACTCTGGTTGCATCTATTTTTTTTTCCACTTATGATCTCATTACTAAACTAACAATAATACAGTCCTTGTCAGGTAAAGTAAGATTGCTATCAAGAGGAAAATATCATGTTAAAATATAGATTTATTTGTGAAATCTTACAGTAGAAGGATAGTGGAAGATTAAGCATTATTACAAAATGTTGGGAAAGTGTGAAGAAAACCAAGTTTGATATTGAGAAAAGACCTAATTTTAAAAGTCATTGCAAGGAGATTTAAAAATGAAAGTGAAGTTAAGGATAATTGGACAAAAAACTGGAAAAAATTTTGTAAAAATGGTACTGACAATAACCAAAATTTAAAAAGCAGCTGGATTAGACTGAGTAAACAAAGAGGAATTTCCATCTGGAAGCAACTTTCATGATATCTGAAAAGAGTATTGGTGCATTGAAAAAAAAATCCTCAATTTATGTATATTTTTTAAGTTGGCCAAAAATATCAATCCTTTGCACATGTATTTTGGGAAAGAACTTATACCTTCTAAATTCAATACAAATTTGTTATCAACCTTAAATTAAATCTAAACTTCAGTAAACATTTGTTTTATTCTCCCTTGCCTTATAATTGCCATCTCTTAGACCTTGTCTTATAATTGACTGAGAAAGTAAAAGACTTATTTGCTATGAGCTCTCTCCTTCTATTCTCTTCATCTCAAATTCCATTTTCCCCTATTCTTTATTCCTTTCCTCTTTGATAAGATGGCGCTTCTCATGAAGACACTAACTCTGCTATATGAAATCTTGATCCCATCTCTTATCTTCTCCAAGAAACTGCTGCCCCCCTTTCCCATCATCTCTTCTTCAAACTTTCTATTGGTTCCTTCCTGCTGCTTTCAAATATATCCAAGTCTCCTTGTCCTTTAAAAAAAAACAAAAAAAAAACTTCACCAAATTTCAGCATCCCATTTGAAGCATTTATCCTTTATTTCTCTCCTCAGCCAGATTTCTGTCAAAAACAGTTTGAAAATAAAAGCAATAAGTACATCTTATTCATTTCTCTACTTTTTCCGATCTGACTTCATTACTTAAATCAAATTGCTTTCTCCAATTTTACCAGTGATCTCTTAATTGCCATTTATGATGGGCTTTTTTTAAATTTTTAATTCTTCATTTATGTCAGCCTATTTGTTGGATTTAACACTATTGAATACTGTCTTTTTATTTTATTTCCTAACAATAAGTATTCTCCAAAGATCTATTTTAGGCCTATTTTCACCCTGTTTTTATTCTGTACTTCCTGCTTATTTTCCTGGTCTCCTTCACCTTTATACTCACTGCCTACTCTTCCCAAGAATGACCCTACCCTTATGCCAATTTGCTAAATAGTCAGTCTCCATTGGGAACCATTCTATTTTAAGCATCTTCAGTTAGGATGTTCATGTCTGATTCGCTATTTCTCTAAACTGTCTATTTTGCTCTCACTTGGATGTCTACCTTCTCTCTCCCTGCGATTTCTGCTTTCCAGTTCCTTTTTTATATTTTGTTCAATGTGGAATATGAACTCCTTGAGCGCATGGACTATATTTTTACATTTATTTTTTTTTCCAGACTTTAGAAGAGTTCTTGTCACATTAGTAAGCACTTAATATAAATCAATTTGATAAACATTTCTTACTAAATAATTAGTTACTAAATAATTTAACAAATCTAATCTTTCTTCTCCCATTGGTATCCATGGATATCATAATCGTTTCAATAATAGTGCCTCCCATATCTATAATATCTGGTCCTAGTCTCTCCTCTGCACTTCATTATCCTATCACTAATTAGCTTTGGATGAGGACATTCCAAACTCAACTTGTCTCCCACACTTCCTTATTTCTATTAGAGGTACTAGCATTCTTCCCATCTTCCAAGTTTATTATCTTAACATTATTTCTCCTTATCTCTTCCCTCATTTCTCATGTTAGTCCCCTTCTCACATGGCCATCGTTTTGTTCAGACCCTTATCATCTCTATTCTGAATGATTGCAGTGATCTTTTTGGTTTTCCATGCCTCGTGTCTTTTTTTACTCCAGTTTTCCAAACACCTGCCAAAATGATTTTCTTTAATCATAGGTCTGACCATGTCAGTGTCTTACTGGTTTTTAAATCCCTTCACAACCTGACCCCAAACTATCTTTCCACATTTGTTTTCCTAATTTCTGTCCTCTGTAAATTAGCCAAATTGGTTTACTTTTTATTGCTTACAGATTCTGTTTTCCATCTCTGCTTATGCTTTTTTTTTTACTAACCATGTCTGATTTCTGAAATTTGCTTTCTCCTTGCTCCCTTTTAAAATATCTTGTTTCAAGACTTGGGGAAAGCACCATATACCTGAGGATTTCACTCTTCCTCTCAACTATTAATGACATCCCTCCTTAACCTTATCTTATATGTATTTTGCATTTATGTACATGTCTTCTATATAGAAAATATCAACACCTTGAGGCAGGGATAATTTGTTTTTGTTTCCATATCCTCTTTGCCTAATAAATGCTTTTTAATCAGTTAATGAACTGTATACTAGTTTATCACTTATTTTTATTCATTCATAGACAATATTCCTCAACAAATTATCTTTAGGAAACAGTGTTTTACAGTAAAAGACATCTTTATATTTACATATTTAACTGAAAGGTGCAGGTAATACAAGATCCCACTCTATTTATTTGACTGGGGGGAAAAAAGCATTTGATGCTTTTAAGTACAAAATCTTAGACCCTCCTCCAACAAGGTGTCTCCCATACATGTGTTAAATCATACAACATTCTTTTAAAAGATGTAACAGAAAACTTTTTTTATTCCTTTAGTTACTAGTATTAAGCAAGAGTTTATACTTGTCCATAATGTTTGCCACTCTCATGGAGGATATCCATCATAAGAGTCCCAGTCAAAGGACAATTCCCTATAAATGGTGAGGTCCCCCAGATTTTTATTTTTATTTTTTAATTTTGGTGTGTATTTTGGGGATTGGTAACTAAAAATTTTTAAAGCCATTAATTAATCACTAATCAATCAAGATAGTTTAGTTATTAAGTAAATCTATTGCTAAATCAAGGGCATAAAAAAAAGTGTTATATTGATCATGATACAAACTATATAGCTTGTTATATGCATGTGTATCTATCTTAGAACCGCTATGCAAATAAATAATGCAAATAAAAAATTCAATACTGGTCTCAGTATTGAATAGATAGAGAATTCTGATGGGCTGCATTGCATTTGGTAATTTGCACAATTCTTTAACCCCAAACTTCTTTCTGAAACAAAAGTATATTCTTATTCTTCTTCTCATTCTTTCTTCCTTCTTCTTCCTATTAGTTATGTATTAAAATATATATTTAAAATATAATACATAAAGTAAGTGTAAATACATAAAAATACATTGGTTATGTATTAGTCTCAAAAGAATGAAAATTGAGGATCATCTTATGGAGCAATGGATAACACAAATTGAGCTTGAGCAGGTTGCAATATAGTATGTTTGATGCATTGTTTAGGACTGGTCTTTTGTAATAGTCAAGAAACATAATTAAAAACTAGTCATGTAGGGAGGCAGTAATAATTAAGTGCCTACATGCATAATCTAAGAGCTTCCTTATCCCTTCTCCCCCACCCCATTTCTGTATGTTGAATAAAGCTGTGGGAAGATTTGGATAGAGTTTGCTTTCAGTATGTGGCTGGCTGCATTGTTGGGGGTATGTAAATCAGTGAGACTACATAGTGCCATGCAGCATGTGAAAGGATACAGAAAAATGATGGTTTTCATATACAGCGTGTTAAATCAAATATGAAAGCCTGTTTTCTTGGTACATTGCTAAGCAATGAGGATAAGAAATACTAGACTCCTTCCCCTAATAGAGTTTATTATAGTTGGAATAACAGCACTAATGGATACATGAGATAATTCGTGGAAAAGAGAGTATATACAAGTTAAATGATGTAGAAAGACAATAAATAGTAGATATCAATCTTGGTTTGAAGAATTAAGAATTGCTTCCTCAAGAAAATTGGGTTGGATTTGCAGGTATATTTGGGAGTCACCTATGAAAAGTTGTATAAGTAAAAGGTGTGTGTTTTGTGTGTGTATATATATAAGAAATATAAAATATATATATAAAAGATGTATAGGATATAAGATTGATGTATGTGAACTCTCTAAATCTTACTTGTTTTTAGTGATTATTTTAATTTACTGTTTTTTTTATGATGACAGTTCTAATGATCACCAAAAAGCAAGGGGACAGGTGTAGGATGGTAGTGGTATATAGAGATGATATAAAAGAATCAACCACATATATTGGAGAAGAGACTACTTGGGAGTTTTTGATTCTTTTCAGATAAAAGAATGGAGCATTTTATGTTTCAGACATTTCAAATACCCTTTAAATCCTTACTTAAAAAAAAAAAAAGACACCGTTAAACAAAAAAATCTGATAAAGTGATAAAAATTTAAAATATATGTGTATGTTCATATCTCTTCATGGAGGGGGGGAGAAGAGAGATTTCATTATGCTTGAGACCTTCATTTTTTTCCCCCCAGTTAAACAGATTTCGATTTGTTCATGGTCATCTTTTCATCCATCTTATTGTAGTGTATATCTTGGTTGTCTTTATTTTGGTCTGTATAAATTTACACAAATCGTGTTTTTCTGAATTAGTGCTATTTGTCCTTAATGCATAGTAATAATCCTTTGTATTCATATGACAGCTTTTTCATTCATTCTCATGTCAGTGGACACATTTCTAACTATTACCCGCCACCACTAATAATACTATTATAAATATTTTGTTATTTATTAGATGTTTATTTCTATTGTTGATTTCCTTGGAGAAGGGCCTCCGATATTCAAAATGCCATAATGTGGAAGAGGGATTAGACTTGTTTTGCTTGATCTCGGTGAGCAGGCAAGACTAGTAACAACATGTGAAAATTGAATGGATGGGAAAAAAATGCTTTATCACAATTAAAGCTTTCCAAAAATGACCTGCCTCTATCATTAATAGATTCCTTTTCACTTAGAGTTCTCTAAGCAAAGACTGGATACTCATTTGTAACATATACTATAAAGGACTTTGTTGTGCTAGATTACCTTTGAGGTCATTCCCTGCTCTGACATTCTGTGATTGTATTGATAACTCAGTGCTGATAAAATTTTTGAAAGAAACCTATAGTGATTTCCCTATTCCTTTGTGAATTTTTTTTTCAGATAAGGATACATTGTTCCCTTGAATAAGTTAAGCTTCATATTAAAATTTTTGTCCATTTCACCAGATAGGAGGTATTATATTCACTGATCACAAATTTCCTTTTGGCTTTCTTTAGCCAGAGTTAGTTGTAACAAATAATCTCCTGGATTTGCCGCCACCTTCACCTCCTAAACCAAAAACCATCGTCTTGCCTCCCAATTGGAAAACAGCCCGTGATCCAGAAGGAAAGATCTACTATTACCATGTCATCACAAGGTAAAATTATGTTTGATCTTTCATTGTAGTTTTTCTTGGATAAGTGGCTAGTTGTTAACAGTTGCAGAATTTGATCCTAATATTTGTCATTGCTTAGGCATTATTCAGCTGCCAAACTAGAATGATGGTAGCTAATTTTAAGGGTAGTTTACAGAACACAGCCAACCATAATGCAAACACTTTTATTCAAGTAAGTAGTTGAGGAACTACAGTGTCTTAACCAAATGAGAAATAATACAGTTAGTCCTCAATATTTTCATATTTAATGCTTGTGACTTCAAGTATTCATGTGATTTTAATAGAACCTCTTTCACTTTTACATTGGCAGTTATACACATTTGCCGCTATGTACTATACTGGAAAAAATGAGTCACTTGCATACATGTTCGTGGAGTAGCTGGTAGCCTATTAAATTCTGCTATGTTCTCATACTTTGAGATCTTTAAGGACTCTCAACAGGTACACAAAGCAGACATCACTAATGGATTATTGTAAGCAGGTGTGTCATTCATGATTTCCAGTGCCATTCACCTTCCGTGAAGGAGAAAGTAGCAAGTGATATTGAGACTTTGCCAGTCTTCCAACAGCAGTGATTCAAGTCCAAGTAGCCTCTCCCTTGGTTTTCAGAGGATGTCTATGGAAGAGAGGTTTACAGCAGTATAGTATACAATACAATGCTTTCACACAGCCATCTGACATAGTGGAAGTTAAGATTCAGGTTAAAAGATGTTTTAGTTTTTAAAATTTTGTTTGCTGTACAGTATTTACAACACTGTAGATTTCATGTCTTTTAAAACGTATTACCTCAAATCAGTGTTGTTAGTGTTGGTATTAACACAGAAAGGCACGGAATTCTTGGGAATTATTAGTGAAAAAAATGTTTTGCATGTTGCTATTTTTATTTTGTGTACTGCATTTTATGTGTTATTTCATGACACATTATTTTGTTGAGAAAAGTCCATATTATCAGAATTTTTTTGTTATAAAGACTTATATGTAGAAAAGTATAAAAATTGTATTTTCAGCAATCTTTAGCAAAAGATGACAGTTTTTGGTAGTCATGGGAACACAGCACCCTATTTTCCATAGATTTGTTGTATCAACATTCACGGTTTTTATTTTTGTGCTAATTTCTAGGAACTTTTATAAAAATTGAGGATTGATTAAGTAATCAATACATATATATTATACATATAAGTAAAATGTTTTGCATATCTTAATGTGCTTTCAAAATGTTAACTATTTTTGTTGGATATTGAAAGTTATCTGTAGTATAAAGGAATCAACCTTTGGTTTCATAAATCTCAGGAGAATACTCTTAAAAAACAATTCTTAAAAAACAGTATTAAGTTACTTGACCTCAGTAGCAAACTTATTTAAAAGTAGCCAGTGGCCTTGATAGTTTTAGCCAAAATCTCTTCCAAAATCTTTCAAAATCCAAAAAGCAATTGTATTTCATATTGATACAGGTTGCTATCAACTCACATCTAAACTGTTGGCGATAATCTATTCAGTAAACTCCTTTGGGTCCTTGTTTTCTCCAGAATTAAATACGAAATTCCCTTGACTTTAAATCCTTTCATAATTTAGCCCCTTCCTACCTGTCCAGTAATTCTATACTTTACTCTTTTTCCCATACTATGTGATACAGAAACACTGGTCTTCCTGTTCCTTTCACACAATATTCCCATCTCCTAACTCCAGGCATCTTCCTCAAATATCCCATATGCTTCCTTCTTATCTGTCTCTTAGTTTCACTGGCTTTCTGAAATCCTGATTTAAAAAAAAAAGTTGATCTTTCATTATAGCAACTTTTTCTGGTAAAGATGAAAAGTGGTTAAACTCAGAGCAACACCTGTTTACCTTAAAAATCTTTAATATTTTAATAATAAAAATCTTTAATTTTAATATCTAAGTAACATATGAGCTAGTCTTCAAAATATCATGTATAAATATTTTCTGGATTTAATTTTTCCAGTTGCTCCCCCTTAGGCCTTCCTGCTTACCCCTAAAATGTCTTTTTTAAATTTTTCAATTCTGAAAATATCTTAACACTGATAGAATTATATGGCTATGCCACAGTAGTTGTTTGAAGCACCTGGCTTTTTCTGAGCATTTGATTTCTCAGCTAAGATAAGGACACCTGAAGAATACCAGAGTAAGAGCTCTTGGTCCCACGCATCTATATCTTGTTTATTTTAATCAAACCTTCAAGAAGATCTTAAAGATGTAGATTATCTATAAATATTGTATGATCATTCCAATTAGCCAGCTAATGCTCAACCAGTTTTATTTTTATTTTTAGCCTTAAAAGGTTGATAAGCAAATCTACATAATCCTTTTTGATTTTTCTCTTTGGTTCCCCGCTTCCCCCTATATTTTTTTGAGTTGTACTTACTGCTGAAGACCACTTAGGTTTTAGACCCGTTTCTTTTTCTCTATAAACTGTCATTTCTCAACTGTTGCTTTTTTCCAGGCAAACTCAGTGGGATCCTCCTACTTGGGAAAGCCCCGGAGACGAAGCCAATCTTGAACATGAAGCTGAAATGGACCTGGGAACACCAACTTATGATGAAAACCCCATGAAGGTGAGGCTGACCCTTTTTCTCCCCCTATTCCAAATAGTCCTTCATTGTTCTCTTCACAAGAGTAATAGTCTACATTATCTCAGAATGTCTTTAAAATATGCTGGGACTCTTTTTAAACTATAGTCTCATTTGAAAGTTATAATCAATGTTCATTTACTCTTGGTTCATTTTCCAGTTCTGAAATTAAGTTAAATTGGTTAATTAATACCTTCACAAATGTGTAAATCTATAATTTAAAGAAGGAAAAAAAAAGAATCTTAGAATCCTATTTTGTGCACTACCACCCTCTCTCCAAATGCCTTTTCGAAAAGAAAAGTCAAGAAAAAATAAATTTCTTCTTCCCCACCATACATCTGATATAACCAATGCAGAATGAAATAACCTGGAGGAAAATAAACTAAAGTTTTTATTTTGTTTAGTTCTAATCTCAGAGTAATGAATCTAATGTATATTGTATGTCAAAAATTTTTTGGTAGAAAAAATTAAGAGAATCTGAATTCTTAACCTATATTTGAATTTTGTTAAGCATTAAAAATGGTTTTTCCCCCCTTTTGCCATGTATTTATGTTTTCTGGAGAGACAAAAAAAAGTTAAGAATAACTTATTTCCAAAGTGTATAGGAATATAAAGCAATTCTCTTTATTATTTGTTTATTGATTAACATCTTCTCATCTAAAGGGATTTGGGAAGATCAGAATGGTTTCCAATCCCAGGATCTCTAAAATTACTATTATTTTAGATACAGAGTAAATAAGAAGACTGCTTATTTGTTATTCTAGCTATTCATTCTCATTAAAACATCACAACTTAGAAACTTATTTTGTATTTCATTGGTTTACAAGTTTGCTATACAAGGACAAAACTCAATATCACAGCTTGGAAATGTGCCCTATTACAATTTCTTAACTGTGTCTCTGCTGTTATCTGTACCATTTGTTAAATGTTCCTCCTTTTTAATCTTTTCAATGAAGGCTATCAAGAAAGTAACAGTAGTCCAGCAATAGTGACTAGGATTTGTCTTATTCCAGTTTAGCTACTGCCTTTCCAATTGGTGAGAGTTAAAAGGACAAGGCCTGGTAAAACAGGCTGATAGTCTTGCTTTTAATTCAAAAAAAATTTTTTTAAATCCTCCCCTCCACCTCCTGACCCCACCTTGGGACCATGGAGAAGGCAGCCAGTAAAGGACATCATGGAACTATTGCTCGCATTCATTCCTGCCATCTTCCACAGATGCAGAATGCAACTGAAGGCAGCTACTGGTTTATTTTCCTTTGTATTTCCAGCATTAGAATATACACTCAATAAATATTTGTTAAATTGAATCAGTTTCAATGTAACTAGGGTAAACTCAAATATGACAAAGATTGAAAATCTACGGCTGTTTCAGATGAGCAACAGGAAATGCCAAGTAACTTAAGTATAGTATTATGAAGTGACCACAGTAAATTGCTAAGTAATGCTTTAATGGGAACATACACAAAGTAACTAAATTTTAACTTTGGGTAGGGAAAAAAACTGAGTACACATTTTTGAGTATATAGATACAAGAAACAAATGATTCAATGTGTGACATTTCAAAAATATAGTTGTAATCAGTTCCATATTTAATGCGATTTTTTGGTCCATATCAGCAAGTAAAAAACAAAAGTCTCAAAAATATCTACTCCTAACAAGAGTATGCAAGAATATAGGAAAACTGGAACCCAAAGGTGAAAATTCCCATTTGTCCTAAGAATGCCCCAAAGGGAAAAAAGGGGAAGTAGGGACAAGTAGCAGCAAATTGCCATCAGAATTCTTTAATTTAAAAGTCAACATTTTCTAAAAGAAAAATGAAGGGGGAAAAATTGGGGGAGAAGAAAGGCTTATAAGTAAACTTTGAGGGTAAAACAACAACAACCCACAAAACTGTAACTGAACCAGTTCTTGCAAGCAGCTCAACTCAAACATACCTTTAAAAAAATTTCAGCAGTAAGAAAACATATTTTTAGAAAATCCTCTTCAATATTACTGGGAAGAGATAGAATTAAAGAACAAGTGAAATACAAATAGTACTATACACTGGTTAATCAAAGGCCATTTGCTCCCTCTTGTTAAGGACCATGCCTAAGTGGAAAGGCAGGTCAATTCTCCAAAAAGCCTCCAAAACTGTGGATCGTAACACTTGAAGGAGTTGCAAAGCAGCCTTTACTAATGCAGATGTTCATTGTGGATTGGGGAATGAAATAAATTGGAGGCAAGAGGGAAGAGGAGACAGGTCAGACAACAGCAACTGCCTTTCAAGTCTCCTTGTATCATCATCATCCGCTCACATGAAGAGATCCATTCTACAGGTCTGAGTTAGACCTCCAGCAGCCATTGGCAGGTGGCTCTAATATCACAACATCCTGTCATCTAAAATAATTAAAATTCAGCCAATTCTCTTATAGAGTTTATTCTTGAGAAGTTTATAGAGTTTTTTTTCCCATTTTAAAACAAAATGAGTTCTAAATTTAACTTTAAAATTTTTACCAAATAATTTTCAGAAGTAGTAAAATGTAGAAATTACATAGTGAATGACTACTCTTCAAATATTAGGGATTATTTAGCCATTCCCTATATTGGAACTTTCATACTCTACTAAAATTTTTTTGTTTTTAATTTTTTGTTCCAAATCCGCCTTCCATTCAGTCCCTCTCCCACTCATTGAGAAAGCAAGCAATATGATACCCATTATAAATATGGTCATTCAAAACATTGTTTTAGTCATTTGTGTATGTGTGTCGTGGGGGTGTGTGTGTGTGTGTGTGTGTGTGTGTGTGTGTGTGTACATACACACATACACACACATACAGTTTTAAATTGTAAAATATCTTTTAAGGATTCTAAATATTTGATGTGTACAATAACTGTGAAGTACATAATATGAGTCTCCATTTTGCATATGCAAAGTTAAAAGACAGCATTGGGCACAAACCAGTATTTAGACACACTTCTCCCATCTTTGATATGCCAAATTCATATGATCATACAATGTTAGAGCTTGGAATCGGATACTTAATTCTTCTAGATTAGGAGAATATATTCCTAAATTGTACAATATATAACATACTCAAATCAGTCATGTATAATCACAATCACAATATAATAGGTTTATATTTTTCTATTTGACCACTAGAAGGACTTTTATTAGAGGCAGAAGTTTGTGGTCAGAGGGAATATTTGCATTTTGACTGCCCCCAATCTAGTTTTTGTATGTGAAAAGATATTTGAGGATGAACTTTAACAAACTACATGAAAGTTCTTGTCATATGTGTAAGTCTCCATTGTTTAATACTGTATGATAAAAACAGAATGCTAAATTATCTGATTTTATTTTATTAGATTATCTCTAAGCATCAAACTAGGTTCCATATTATAACATGAAATCCTACAATTAAATATTTTCTCATGGAGAATTCTCAAGAATTCTCATGAAATCACTTATCTGTGAAGGAGCTTGAAGATTTTACAGGAACCTTAGTCTCTGGATTTGCCTCTGGAGGTATCAATTTGAAACCATATTTTGGGGCTTTTCCTCACCTCCGCTTCCATAGACGATATACTTGTGGATTTATAACTTCAGAAAACAGTGTTATTTCCTAACCTGTCTTTTCATTTCTAAATTTCTGTAACCTATAACATTACATTGGCTCTTATTGACAGAGAATAAAATAATTTCATATTTTAACTAGAGACAACTTTAGAAACAATGAAGTAAAACTGTATTATAAGGCATGGTAGCTAATATACAATGCTGATTTCCTTTTAGAATAGGAACATTCCATTTATATCTTGACTAGGACATGTCACTTCATAGATATGTGCCACAAGATCCAGAGTGTATGCTTCTTTGTGTTTATAAGTGCTGGATTTGCAACCATGATGCCTTTTATTACCACCAAAGCAATTCAACCAAGCTTGAATTCTGAACCCAGAGGTCTGGCTGTCTAAAACCCTATCTCCTCTATATAGTTGGAATCTGAATATCTTCAGTTAGGTTACTTACATGTATACTCGATTCTTTGGCAATGTAAATGTAATTACAGTGAGCCGACCTACACTGCTATAGAGCTCAGCCTCCTGTTGTTTCTGCATCATTTGACTTTGCGTGTGCCTAATCAGACATTCTCTTTAAATTATGTTTACAGAATTTTTTTATTCCTAATCTCTTTTGGCAAATAAAAATGAAATAATAGGTTAACATCAGAAGTTATGTAGAACTTAAACATACTTTGATTTTTTTTTCCTATCTTAATAATTATGGATCTTACTCATTGTCGCTCTAGCTTTCTAAAAAGTAGAAGGCATTTTTCATATTATCTTTGTTCCTTTTTCTAATCTTGAGAGCATTGGTTTTTGCATCATCAGTATTTCTGCAATTATCCTTCCCAGGGTCCTTTTACATCTTCTAATGAAATAGTTATATCATTCACATTTGGTCATTGTATGATATTGTGGTTACATATACAATGTTTTCTTGTTTCTGCTCATTTCACTTTGTTTCAGAAGTTCATTTAAGTCTTTCTAGAATTTCTTGAAAGTATCCTGCTCATCATTTCATATAGCATGGAATATTCCATCTAGTCATTTACTACAACTACATATTACTACTTGTTTTACTGTTCCCCAATTGATGATCATCCCCTTGGTTTCCAATTCTTTGGCACCACAAAAAGAATCTTGTTCATACACATCTCTTTTTTGCATGGGGTGGAGTGGGCATCTGTGGTTTCTTTTTTGTTACAAAAAGTGCTGCTATAAATATTTTAGTGTATATGAGAACATTCTTGTAATTTATCCCTTTGAGTGTAAGTGCATGATAGTATAATTTCTGGGTCAAAGGGTATGAACATATTAGTTACTTTATTTGCATAATTTCAAATTGTTTTCCTTAGTGGTTGTACCAATTCATAGCTTCATCAGCAATGCAGTAGTGTGCCTAAATTATGAGGAGTTCTTTTACACTGCTTTAAGATCACCTGTATACTGCCTATTATGGAACCATGTAGTCATAGGTAAACTAAACTACATTGTTGTGTTGGGTAAACTATTTAAAAATTGGGTCAATATTCATTTGGATATATGAGAGTTGGGTTCTATTTGTCTGCAACTAGCTACATAATTTAAAAAAAAAACTTAGCCTTTATGGGCTTTAATTGTCTCATTTGCTTAAAAAAGAATGACCAATAGACAAACAGCAAGCATTTATTAAACATTTCCCATATGCTAGGCACTTGTTGAATACTGAGGATAAAAAGAAAAATCATAAACAGTTGCTGACTTTAAGATGTTACCTTTCTGATTTGAAACTCATTATAAATAGTACAGATGAGATGTGATAAAGGTCTGAATTAGGGTGGCAAATGTGTCAAGTAAAGAAAAAAATTTGAGATCTGGCAGTTGATTTAGATGTGTGGGTGTGCTGGTGACTAGAAGTTAAGAAAAAATAGAGCTGGATCAATAGCTCTGGGAATTATCTGCAAGGAGATAATAATTCCAAATTAGGAAGTTGTTGAGGTCACCAGATGAAAGAGTTTAGAGAACTTAAAGAATAGAATATAGGATAGAGTCTGGATATGATTGAAGCTGTAGCAAAGGAAAAAAAGTGAAAAAGTCTACAGATAGATGTGAGAAAATCCAAAAGAGAGCAATCATTAAATTAGAAAGGAAACATCTTAAAGTCAGCAACTGTTTATGATTAGTGTATCAGTGAAAATGCAACAAGTACTAGAAAGGACAATCAGCAATGCAATGTCATCTAAAAGATGAGTACATGCCAGAAGGCAGAAGAAGAAAAGGGTGTGGGATAAGATGAAAAAATCAATCATAGAGTACAAATGCAAGAAGTCAAAGTGGGACAGTCTAGAGTGGAGCATTACTTTCAGGTGAGAGCTGTTCTTGGGCAGTCTTAAGGACCAGAACTAATCTAATTCTCCTGGGCCACCCAGTCGTAGGTCAGGCCTCATTTGGTCATTATTTGGTTCTTGATTTAACTCAGATTGAATGTAAATAGCAGTCATTTCTGCTGTGGCCAGAAACCTTGAGAATCTTCCTCCCAGATTGATTGATTTGGATTTTTTTTTTTTGACTAGATGAAAAAGGAGATTTTTTTGCCTCAGTTACGATCTAACCTTAATCACTGAATGGGTGTAGCCTCAGTCAAACTGAGACCTGTCAAAGACCTTAACTTAAAAAGACCCAGGTTTCCCATTTCATCCAGAGCCATCTCAGATTGTCCTGATCATTGGACCCAGAGGGCTCTGGAGGGGAAGGTAGGGCAGGTGAACCTTGTACAGCCTTCCCTCACTCAAATCCAATTCACTCACATGTCATAGTATCTGCTCTCTGATGTCTTAGTCCTCTTCGAGAACAAAGGACATGGAGTGGAGTGTCATAGGACTAGGAAGAGTAAAGAGGGAATAGGAATATGTTAACCATTGATATATAGGACTGCTTGCCATCTAGGGGAGGTGGTGGAGAGAGGGAAGGGAAAAACCGGAACAGAAACGAGTGCAAGGGATAATGTAAAAAAAATTACCCTGGCATGGATTCTGTCAATATAAAGTTATTATTAAATAAAATAAAAAAAAATAATAAGTGCAGTAAAGAAAGAATATCAGTATGGTCAGCAAATGAAGTCAAGTCTTTTAGAACTTTAAAAGTCAGCCCTCATTTTCCCCCTCATAATTTTTATCTGTCCCTGTGTCACAAGAGATTTCTCTTCTGGGATCATTAGGAGTGAAGCTCCAAATGTATTGTTTTGGCCATCTTATGCAATATAGAAACTTAGTGAAGAATTGGAAGGTAATGGAGAAGAAACAAGAAGTAATGAGTCCTGCTCTTATTTAACTCTAACTACAGTGTGTATTTATAATGGCCTTCATATTGTCCTAAAGTTTTGTGGAAAGACAAGGAAGTAGGATATTCTTCCTCGAGCTAATCCTCAAGACGGCCTGGTCATTGGATCCTTCGGTCATCTTGATGAGGTGGTGTATCCTGGAATCCCTAAAGATCCTTCCTGCTTTAAAATTTTACAATGAAAACATGTTGAAAAGCCTAGACAATCGTTATTTAATCAGTTTATATTTTGAGCTATTCAGCAGGGAGTGGGGAGGAGGAGGGAAGGCTTTTCTATTGTAGGCCATAAAGATTGTAATTACTAGTTACCTCCATTAGCATTTGAGCTTAGTTTAAGTGCTGACCCATTTTGAAAATTCTAAGATCACAGAATAAACAGAAAGCAGAGTGACTCTCCCCTCATGCCAACAAGAAACTTTTCAGATTCCTCAAGTCCAGGATGTAATAGTTGTTGCCCTATAGTTGAATAGTTCCATGTTCAGCAATACCCTTTTTGGAATCAAGAGAACACAGAGTAATGCGTTAGGCTACATAAGTGTATGAGCAAGCCCTACTGCCACTCTTGGTGATTAAATCGGATCATAATTAAAATGCATATCATTAAATTGGTATCAATTCTGAAATATATTGCTTCCTGCTTTTTTTCTAATACTAGTTTTTCCACAGTATTTATTTATTTTTTTGAGGATTAGCAATTCATGTCTAGAAGTAGTACAATTGGGCCAAAATTAATTCCAGGATAGTGTCTCTTGTGCATTCTAATTAAATTACCACTGCTTTTCTTATCAACCTTTGGTTGTCACTTAAATCCCTGGCTACTTTTCTCTGTTAACAGGAAGTCTCATGAGTTAATTCTTTCTGCCTTTTTAGACTGTTTAGGCTGGATGATATGTGAAATCCAATGTAATTTACTTGGGAAAGAGATTGTAAATATTATTCCATGTGATAGGAGTAGCATGCGTTTAGGATTTTAAAGAGACTTTTAAAGAGTATTTAAATTTTAGCAAAGAGATATTAGAAGATAGCGTTTTATTTGTCTTCATTGATCAGAGATAAGATCTAGAACTTAAGGGCATTTTCAGCATCACCTAAATGTGAATCTAATAAGGATCGCTGTTAATTATATCTTTATTCAAGGACAATTCTTCATTGGCTGTTTTCATCACAAACCTAAGGGGATAGCAGAACTGCTATTTGGAAGTTAATGGCTCCAAATGTTACTACCATTAAAAATAGACTTAATAGTCAGATTAGCTTTTCCTAAGAAACTCTATACTGGTTATTTTTTAGCAAATTCCTCTAGGCCTAACAACAACAAATGGTTTAGAAATTATCTGTTGGGTAACTATGTATCTCCTTTAATTAAATTTTTTCTTCATAAATATACTTGGTATAAGCAGCACATGTTGAGTGTCATGTGCAGCCTTCTACATCTAATCCAATTAATTTATACATTGAAAATAAAAGGATATTACCCAATTCTGAAATCTCATGTATTTATTTAGAGAAAATTTTAAATCAATAACTGCCTCACAAAAGAACTTTGAGCCAGCTTCTTATATAAATGTCATGTTGTGTTTTATATTTCCTCTAGTCTTCCAAAAAACCCAAAACTGCAGAAGCAGATACCTCAAGTGAATTGGCCAAGAAGAGCAAAGAAGTGTTCAGGAAAGAGGTGAGGATGGAATCAAAATTCGTGATGTTAGATTATCAGTTTTTCCTTCTATTCCAAAAGTATACAAAAATGTACATAGGGGTGTACACGTACATTCTCTCTATCTGTACTCTTCCCCCCTCTCCCGTCCCCCCCACTTTCACTTTCATCCAGAATAGAGAGGACTAGAAAATAAAACCACCCAAGGATTTATATTTCATGGTTATACTTAGGCCCTTTTGATTTTTACCTAATTTCATAGAAAAATCTATATCTATATATCTATATAGTTCACTTCCTGGAGTGATAGTTGTTGGGTCCCTCTTCCATCACAGATGTCCCAGTTCATTGTACAGTGCCTGAATCCTTACCGGAAACCTGACTGCAAAGTGGGGAGGATAACCACAACAGAAGACTTCAAGCATCTAGCACGCAAGGTATTCTCCCAATCCTCAGTCCCTGGCCCCCCAGTTCTTCCTCATTTGACTAAATTAGTATTCAGGTGAGGCTTAAAGGCTATCATTCGTACTAAAAGTGCTGTGACCTTCGAAAACTTGGATCTGAAGTAGAAATCAGTTTCCCTTTTTGAGTGCCTAAGGATAGAGAAGGTTGCTTTACTAGCAACTTGCCAGCATGCATATAGATATATAGATATAAATATATAATACTGGTATTCTTACATTTAGTACAATGACTTCTTGAAGAATGTGCCTTATATCCGTGGGTGACTTTAGATGACAGAGTTAAGTCCCAGTATCAGTATTTCCATACTGATTTATCTACCATGGTCTTTTTTTGTTCCCTTTATCCTTTTCCTTGGGGTGGGCATTCCACACAGCTGACTCACGGTGTCATGAACAAGGAGCTGAAATACTGTAAGAATCCTGAAGACCTGGAGTGCAATGAGAATGTGAAACACAAAACAAAGGAGTACATCAAAAAGTACATGCAGAAATTTGGGACTGTTTACAAACCCAAAGAAGACACAGACTTGGAATAACGTCATGGGTCAGCAAAGATGGCTTAAAGTGGGAAGACAGAAAGGAAAAAGTTAACTCAATGAGAGAAGCCCATGGGCCTCTTTAACCCATTCCTTCTAACCTTGTCAGGGCTGTTGCCACTGATGACTCTTGGCACTTGAATCCTATGAGTCATGCAAAGTAAAGAAACCATATTCCATTTAAGACAAAGCAAGGCCACAGTCAATATGATACTGGGGTAGGTGGGCCAAGACTGTCAGGACCCTGGAAGGGAGACTATTCCCCTCAATCTCCTAGGCCTGACCCCCATTCTCTAACTTGGGTCTCCTACTTGGCGGTGCTGTTAGCGCACTGACCCATGCGCACCCCTTCCTCCCCATCCCCTATGCCGGGGAATCTGTATTATATTTTAACGTATATGTGAATATATTGATAAATATTTTTTCTGGGTTTTTGTTTTTGTTTTGTTTTGGGTTTTTTTTTGTTTGTTTTTGTTTTTGCTTTTAGCCTATGCGTGCTAAGATCACGGGAACACTTTGTAAGGATAGTTTGGGTTCTCCTGCAAGGTTTAATCTGTTATCATGTAAATATTCCAGAGTAGGCTACCTCTGAGTTTCTGGTCAGCCTCATGCTATGTTGATAAGATTGATTTTACTGCTTAAAATCATTTTACTTTATCCAATTTTTACTGAACTTTTTATGTAAAAAAAAAATTAAAATAAAATCAATTAAAGAACTTGGCCTATACTTCACCTATAAAATTAATTGGTTTTAAAAAAAAAAAAACTTTAAGAACCAAGTAGACATTATGAGTTTGACTTCTTAACTTTATTATGTGGGACATAATATGTTAGGACATTTCAGGGACATGGATTCGAAGGAAGAGAATACTTTTGTGTGAGAGAGTATATGGCTTATAGTTTGAGACAAATGATTTTTGATCCTTGACCTAAAATTATGTAGTGGGCTAATCTTGAAACAAAAATAACGATGCTAACCAAGTCTATTGTGAATCTGAACTGAGTTTTCTCAGTGGTAATTGTTATTCACCATCAACCCTCTTGGAACAGCAGAAGTGAAAATGATGTGAACACATTTTTATTCAATTTGTGGCAAATTTCATACGGCTTTCCCAAAGTGAAATGAGTTGTTGGTTTCAAATAGAGAGTCCTGAGGCTGTAAGGTCACTTGCCATGAATTGTTGTAGAGAGAATTTCTGTTCATATGTGGACTGAAATAGTTGCTCAATTGAAATCCCTTCCAATTTGGTCATCCTTAGCTATACCTATAATCCAAGGCCTATTTAGTACTGGGTTAATTATAATTAAAGAATCACCTGGCCAGAATTATATGATGTTAAGTTTTGGAAGTGGTCTAAAAATTCATCTGGTTGAACTCCCACTTCTTCCTCCTTCATTTTTCTTAATAGTATTTTATTTTTCCAAATACATGTATAGATTGTTTTCAACATTCATTTTTTCAAAACTTTGTGTTCCAAAGTATTCTCCTTCCCTCTCTATCAGCAATATAGGTTAAATATGTGCAATTCTTTTAGACATATTTCCATATTTGTCATGCTTCATAAGAAAAATAAGATCAAAAGAGGGGGGAACAGAAGGTGAACATGTTATGCCTTGATCTACATTTAGTCTCCATAGTTCTCTCTCTCTCTACAATTGGCATTTGCTTTTGGAATTTTCTTGAATCACCTCATTGTTGAAAAGAGCCATGTCCATCACAGTTGATTATCCCATCATCTTGCTGTTGCTGTGTACAATGATCTCCTGGTTCTACTCACTTCACTCAGAATCAGTTCATGTAAATAAGTCTCTTCAACCTTTCTGAAATCATCCTGCTGATTGTATCTTATAGAACAATAATATTCCATAACATTCACATATCATAACTTATTTGGCCATTCTCCAGCTGATGGGCGTCCACTCAGTTTCCAGTTCCTTGCCCCTACAAAAAAGGCTGCTACAAACCTTTTTGCACAGGTTATCCCTTTTTTTTGGCTGGGGGGATGGGGGGTGGGGGGGTAGGGGGAAGAACAACTAGAAACTCAAGGCCTATTAGGCCAATCCCACCCCTGCATCTGTCCTGGTTAAAGAAGGGGATAACTAGTATACACCAGTGACTCACAAGGCCCTGTATGAGCCCTGACTTGGAGTGAAGGGGTAGAGTGGAGGCAGGAGGGTGACCCACCCTCAACTTCAGTCATGTGGGTATGACCTTAGAATCTATTTCCTATTAACTATTGCTAAATCTAAAATCTTCTATTTGCCTAGCTCAGTAGAGACTAGAAGAAATAACATTCCTTAGCCCCAGGAACCATCCATTTGATGAAGAGACAACATACGCGTGTGTTAGAGCACTCGTGGAAGATGGTTTCCAGTAAGTGCAAGTTGAAGGGGATTGACAGGCGGTTCTATAGTATTTTAAAGGAGGGAGAAAGTGTCATGCAGGAGTGGGTCCTGGAGGATGGATGATGCTTCTATAGTCCTTTACTGCAGCCCTAAGAGGATGGATGGTCAGTGTGAGTCTAATCTTATTCCTACCTTCCAGAAAGCTTCCAGGGTCTCAGATGTAAGAATAGGTTGAGTGCAAGTAAATGTTCTAGTGCTGGGATTTCCTCCCCTTCCCGATAAGGTAGGACTTCATTTAAGTTTTAAGTTTTTGCAAAGTGCTTTTTTCATAATAATCCTTTGAGATAAAAGTACAAGAATTATCCTTATTTTACAAATGAGACACAGAAGGGGTGGGAGTTGGCATTAACATATTCAGTGAATTCAACTGGGACTCATACTTGAGAATATAAATGAGGATAATAATACTAATTATTAGTGCCTGTTTCACAGGTATGCGAGAATCAAATGAGACAGTGCATTTAAAGTCCTTTGTAAATTTTAATGCACAATATAAATATAAACTTCTCTCTACAGTGCTGATTTTGATCTGTCATGTCTTCTAAAGTTTTGATTATAGGGGGACAGCAGAGCTTGTTGATTACCCAAAGAGGTGTCTAAAAAGTCCATGGAGACATGAGCTTGCTACAGTAGAGTTTAAAATAAACCAGTGTCTGTGAATGGGTTGAGTTGGTTGATTTCACCCCTTAACCTCAGCCTTTCATTGTGTAGACACTGTGCCAAGGAGTCGGAATTGCCAAATTGAAGGAGTTGACTCCATGAACTCTTGGTCTTTTACAAAGAAAACTGTCAATTCGGTGCTTTGAAGGAGACAATATGGCAGAATAGAAAAACACAACTTGAGAAAATGGGAGAACTAGGTTCAAGCCCCTTCCCAGACACTGCTTCACTATATTGTGGGAAGTCATGTTATGAAGGAAAGATTTGAAGGTTTATAAAGCAGAAATAGCCACTTTGTATTAACAAACTAACCCTAATTAGCCAGAACTTCTGAGCTGAAGTTTTTTCTTGTCCTGGCTAATCCATAGGTTCCTGAGGCCTGAATAAAGTGGTTCTGTATCCAAGGTGGTCTATTTATTCATTTATTTATTTATTTGTTTGTTTATTTTTTTATGGTGAATGGTCAATCAATAAACATTTATTAAGCACCACCCAATTTTTTTTCTCTTGAATTAATAAAGGAAAAATAATAATAATAATATAAGCTTCTGGAGAATAGGGAGTCTTTTTTTTTCCTTTGCTTGTGTTTTTGTCCCTAGCACCTAGTACAATATCTGGCACATTATGAATACTTTAGTGAATAATCTACATGTATGTGTGTATGCGAGACACACACAGGTATATGTGGGTATAAGTATGCGTATACATATAGAAACATCAGCTCAAATTTAGGCTTTGTTACCTCTTGCCTATTTGATGATGAGAAAATCACTTCCCTTTTCTCTGAACGTCAATATCCCTACCTATAAAATAGAAGAGTTGAACTAGATGGTCTTTAAGGTCTCCTCTCACTGTGATATTCTCTTGTATGATTATAAAGTCCTTTCTAGCACTTTTAATGTTCCGTATTCTAATATCCATTCCAGATATAATATTTTGTGTTCTAGGTTTTGTTCAGTTGTGTTTGAGTCTTCATGACCCCGTTTTAAATTTTCTTGATAAAAGATACTGGAGTGGCTTGCTGTTTCTTTCTCCAATTTATTTTACAGATGAGGAAACTGGAGCAAACAGACTTGTTCACGATTAACCAGCTAGTAAGTATCTCAGGCCAGAGTTGAATTGAGATCTTCCCAACTCCAGGCCCAGCACTATCCACTGCACCATATAGCTGCCCCAGATCTTGTCTTAGCTCTCATATGTTCTGAAATTCCTTCCAGTTCTGACATCCATTGATCATTTTGTGTGAATTAGGTTATATTTTGGTTTGAATACTATGGTAACATATACAGAAGCTCTAGCCTGCCACTCTGGGGGACCCAGGACTATTATATCATACCCTTCCAGTTCTCTAATGCCCCAAGGGGTTTGATAGATCTCTCTTTCTGCTCTTTAGCTTTAGCTGTTCCATCCATTTGTAAAGGGCAAGTGACTAGCACTTCAGTTCCAATAAATCATTTAATACTAGGTAGCTTTTACAAAGAGATATTTGCTTCAAAGATATAGCCAGGACAAAGTACAAACATCTCTCTCAAAATGTCCTCTCTGAGGACATAATTCCCTGTCCCTCTGTCCATATATGTACATATCAGTTCTATGATGAAGCGAGAGGTTAAGGTTCAAAATTTCATTCAGGCATTTATTCATAGCATTGGTCCTACTAAGTTCACATCCAAAGGCTGTAGTCCTAGATCTGTGTTCCTCGGGGCATCAATGCTGGATCAACAACAACACTCTGCATGGATTCTTGAACTCCTCAGGCCATCATTGTTGGCCTAGCTACAATACCCTACTTGATTCCTAGATTCCCATCCCTAGATTGTGGCTCATGCCACAGGAGATTCCACTTCTGTACCTCTTGTGAGCAATCCTCTCCAGGACAGTCTTAAGTCCAACAAACTTCCTTATGCTCAGGATTCTCTCAACCAGTAAGGGGTACGTGTAACTTGCAGCATAAAAGTGTTTCCAGGGCTGTTTTTCTTAAAACAAAAGATGACATTTCCAGTTTGAAAACACAAAATATTTGAAATGTTTTAGTTGGATTCTCCCCAACAGTTCTGGACACTTTCAGTCCATTTTGTTTTTTATAAAAGGACCTTGACCAGGTGAGCTCCTCATTCTGCTGCTGACTAGATCATTATGGTCCTAGGCCTAGGAGGAGTAGGACAAATTTTCTAAACTAGAATTGTTTAATTATAGGTAGAGGACAGAATAGGTAAAGCTACATGTAATGAAAATGAGGTGATTTTGATTGCATACTTTGTGTTTCAGAAACCTTAATGAGTATCTTAAGGAGCAACTTAGGGGTTAAGGTGGTTGGACCTCAACCCCTGGCTTCCTGGGAGCCTGACCCAACTGATCTCCCAAGCTCTGAAGCAGATTATGGAGAGTTTTCCTCATAGCTGCTATGATTTGTTGATCCAGAATAGTGAAACACTTATCTATCTCCTATGATTTATCATCATCCTAATGACCAATAGTGGAATCACAATTCTGGAAGAATTTAAGTGATTGCATTAAGAGTACGATTTGAGAATTAATCTTTTTCCTCCTCAATTTTCAATTTAGACATAGCCAGGAAAAAAAAATTGTCTTGCTTGACTGTGTAGATACCTGTAATAGGGATTTTATCTTTCTGAATTCTTTGGGAGATGGGAAGGAAAGAAAGCACATGTTTTTAAAAAAATTTCTTTAATAAAAATAGCACCACTGTGATTAAGGTTAATCAAAGTCCATATTAATGTAATCTGGTAACTGGTCATTATTCCTTCTCCAGGAAGTCACAAGCTCTCAAATGGGAATTAATTTCTTCCTTGATTTAATGGGAACAACAAGAGTTCTACAGAAATGTTTCTCAAAGGGCCCAGCCAACCAACCTTATCCATCTTGTTCTGGGTTATGGGATTTAGAACTAGAAAAAGCCTTTGACAGCATGTAGCCCCCAATTTATTTTCTAGGCAACCTTCTGTAGCCGGCACCAGCCCTAGCTCCTTGTCTGAAGAGGGAATGGGAAAGGAAAAACTCAGCTCGCTCTGGATAACAAACTGACCTCAGACACTGAATAGATAAAAGGGTCGGACAAAAGCCCCATAATATACCTATCAAAGCAAGCTCACTGGTAATAATCAGAAAATTGTTTTTATACAAACATGGCTCATAGAAGAACTAGATAGATGACCCAGCTTGTTCCCGTTGGTGTGTTACACTAGGCAAGTGTGAAACTGGCTTCTCGTGGCTATTGTGTCTTACTGAAGTAAGTGCCAATCCCTTGATGCCCCTAGACTTTTCAAAACCTATTATCGATTAGTTGGTAATCTGTAGTGGTGGTTTCTTTCTAGGAGTTCTCTGCATTGCCTAAATCAAAATTAAGAGCTATCTCCTGCTTCTGACATTGAGTTCCATGATCAGTTAAATTTAGGGAGGGATGTGTGAGGGTAATAGAAAGCCTAGGAGAATGGTGTTGGTCAAGGAAAGCTGAAACAGACATCTTCTCTCAGTGTGTCCTGGTCTTTAGGGCAACCCTCTAAGATCACATTTCCCCACTTCCTCTTCCCCCTTTCATTCCCATCCTAGAAAGGCTAGACAATTTTGAAGAGTTTTGACACGTTAAAAGTTTAATTTGTAAACAAATGAGACCAAATACTGGTGCCAATGTACTGGTTTGGAAGCCCTCTTCACCTAAGCCTAACTCCTACTTCAAAGAACTGGAAGCTTTCCATCCCAGCAGGAGGTCAAGAGGGCCTTCCATTACTCTGTCCAGCACCTTGAGGTGCAAGGCCCACTCCTATCCATTGGGTCTTGTGGACAGTCTTGGGGGCCTCGGGAGCCTTCTTAGGTAGAGCTGTGATAACTAGGAGCCTGACTAGATGTGAGGTATAGAGGAGACGGATCCTGAAGTCAAAGCAGCCAACCATGTTTCCCTGAGAGAAGCAGGGAGGTGAAGGAAGGGAAGGGAAGCCCAAGGTGGACAACTCCAGAGCCCAAGAGTCATACCATAGAATTGCCCTCCTCAGAATTCCATAGGGCCCTGGCCACATCCTCCCGGCCTATTGCCCTCAAGGATGTCTCCAAGACCTCAAGGGTGGCTCCTGCCCCGCCCTCAGTGGCCCAGTTGCATAGCAGAGTGTGAGCAGGTGCTGGGCTCTGACTCATGGTCTCTACAGCCTCAGCTTCGTAGCCCAGCTGCTTAGCCAAGACCTGCCAGCCTGCTCTGGGTGGGCTTCCTGCCACCAGCAGCTGCTCCACTTCCTCTTGTTGCCCACTGGGGAGCTGCCCATAGAGACGCCACCGGCCCGGGTCTGGCTGGGCCCCTGCAGGAGATGAGACATGGTGAGTGGGCTTCAGTGAAAGAAGAGGGTTAGAGATGGGGACAGGCTGGAGCTCTGGGGAAACATGCAGGCAGAGGGATGGTCTCACCTTTGCCCAAGCCATGGAGTTCATGGAGTCCTGTTGTGTCCAGGCAGATACTACTGTCACTGTGCAGCTTCTCCCCCTCAGCAATGCCCAGCTCCCCAACCCGAGCTTTTGCCAACTCTTGTTTCTGTTTATGGGTTCTCCAGCTGTCAGGGGGATAGGTGTGAGAGGGTGATCCTTAGAGTGCCCATTGACTCACCCTATCTACCTACCCACCGACCTCCAAACTCTCCCGACCCATTAAGTTTGGTTCTGGACTTTGGAGAAGAACTCCCAGAGGACCCAGGCTCCCCACTTACCACTTAAAAGCAACGTAGGCTAGGAGTCCCACCACCACAGCTGCCAGGAGGGAGCAGTAGATGGGGATGATGGTACCCGAATCCCTGGGAGGCAGGGGGAAGGTGGAGGAGACATTGGAGTCTGCGCTCTTGGCTTCTGCATCGCGGATCAGGATATGCAGTTCCTCATCTGAAGAAGGGACAGAGGGACAGAACAAGAAGCTTATTTATAAACGGGGACATTGAGTGACGGGTGCCAGAGCAACAAGGGAGAAAGGCTTGGGGAACTTCTATGGGTGAAGCCTTGGAGGGATGGGTACAAGCTGAAGGGCCAGAAGGCTAAGCAAAGTTATCAGGTTCTGAGTAACAGTGATGGAGGACAATGTAAAAGGATGGAGGAATGGAAGGAAGATGATTAAAGGAAGAGAATAATAGGGAAAGCAGTCGTGGGCTAAGAGAAGTGATACAGGGAAAGAAAACAAGGATGGGGAAGATAAGTCTAATGAGGGTCAGAGCGATGAGACAGAGGGCCAGAGAGGTGGCAGCCACAGTCAGTGACTAGATACCATCATTCTTATCCCTCCTATCTATTACTGCACAACACATAGGTATCCAGGTGCTCCAGAGGGGATTCCCTACTCTAAGGACAATACTTTGTATAGGAAAAAGCCTCAGAGCCACATCTGCTAGCTGCAACTTCCAGTGCTCTAGTCATGTCACCTCCCTTTCCTATCTTCTGAAGTTGCCCGAGATTTCTGAACTTTGTCCCAGTTTCTCTGTCTCATCCAGTGTATTCTCTATCCCCTCACCCAATTCCCAAAACAAACTTGAACCCCTCTTCCCTTTCCCATTTTGAATCGGATTGCGGTTCTCGCCACACCCAAGTCCTCAGTTCCAGAGTAGCAGGCCTGGATTCAGATCCAAGCTAAATCTTCTGATCCTTTGTCCCTCATCTCTCTACCCTTGCTGTAGGAAAGTGGTCACTGGATCCTAGGATTTTAAGCTGCAAGATTTGGAGGTCATGTAGTCCAATCACCTGCCTTCACGGCTACTCTGGTATTCTAGACCCTAGGGAGGAGAGAGGAGCCACAGTTTTCTCTGGGTGTTCTGTGGTGGAAGATGGATTGAGGAGGAAGAGAGTGTCTAGCACAGTGAGAAGAAATAAAGGTAAATTAAATAATGTTGCCTCCATCCCCATGTGGTGGTGGGGAGAAAGTGTCGTAAATACTTGTTAATTTAAATGGGGAGAAAATAAAGATTGGGATAGGGGAATAAAGGGTAGAGGTTAGAGAATATGGAGCAGATAAGGTAGAAGACATAGAGGATCAAAAGAATGGGAACTTCAAAGTCAGGAGGGACAGAGGAGCAGGTGACAAAGGGACATTAGGTCAGAGGAATGAAGGTTTGTTTTAGGACAGCCGAGGAATCTTTTCTGCTGCCATCTTGGTCATTGTGATTTATCAGAGCAGGGTAAATTGTGACTATCATAACCTAGTCTTGGACACTGTGCCTCTCAACACAGTCTAAAAGCCATTTAGCTTCACTGGTTGCTCTACTGTCACATTTGACTGTTCACTAAAACCTCCAAATCTATCACTAATGGAGATCCAGAGATGAGACAAGCCTTCTCTGAGTTACAGCAAACAATAAGGAAACAACCAGGATTCAAATCTTAAGTCTTTGGAAACCTGGTCCTGGGCTTGTTCTGCATTAGAGATTTGTGAGTGGAAGGGGAATCTGGCTTGAGAAAAGAGGTTTGCTAAATGAAGGGCAGGATCCAGACTCCACTGACTGACCAAAGTCTAGAAACTGTCTCACTAAAGGAGCTCACCTGGAAAGAGGAACCTTAGAGAAACAGAAGGGAGAGAAATAGAGAAGAAAGCTGGACAATCCTTTTGGGGCAACAGAGAAAAGGATGGCTTAGTGTTCCCTCCCAGCTGGGGCAGCTTGTGGATGTCCCATCACTACCTCTTGCACCTTCATCAACCTCTTCATCAATTCCTCTCTGGCAAGAAAGCATGTTACTTCGTACCCTTCTGGGGGAGATGAGACCTGGAACCCTGGGGCCTAGAATCCCTCTCCTGCTCAATATGGCAGCCTCCATCAGCGATTAGGGCCTTGCACATGGGAGCCCCTTTGCATTTTTTTAAACTCCTGCTCTTTTTGCTCCCCATCCTCATCCTCCTTCCTAAATACCCTTCTTGACATTATCTCTGAGCAAATCAGTTCCTCTGCCAAAGCTTCAGTTTCCATCTCTGAAAAAGAAAGGGGCTGGAGTAGATGATGTCTCAAGAACCCTTCCACTACTAATATTTTATATACTAAGGGCGTTTTCGGCTGTCACTATCATTTTTAGATCCCTTCTAGCTTGTTTTCCAAGGTTCCTTGCCAACCTGATGCTTTGGCTCAGGGAACCTTTCACTTTTGATGTCATGACCGTGAGATCCTATGACTATATTCTTTCTCTCCCATGCTCCCAAGTCCTCCCTGTCGCTTTAGGCTCCTGAGCCACCATCTCTTTGGAAGCTTTTCCTGAGCCGCTGATCGCGAAGCCTTCACTCTCTGCATCCCAATTTGTGCCCTGAACATCAGGGGGTCTTTCTCTTGGACGGGAACGTGACCCATGCCCTCACCCAACCTCACCCATGCAAAGAGTGTCAAAGAGGCGGGTACAGGCCAGGACCACAACTTTGCTGTGATTGCAGTGGGTACAGGCTTTGCAGGGCTCCTGCATACTGCTCTCCTTCGAATAAGTGTCCGGGGGACAGGGCTGACACACGGTGTCGGTGTCCTTCCCACAAGGGATCCTGGCTTCGTTGCCCGGGGGGCAGGCCTTGCACGGCTGGCAATGGTTGGTGCTGTTGAGAAACTGTCCGATGGGGCAGCTGCAACATGGCTGGCAGGGCTTGGAAGTGCCATCTGGGGACAAGGTCTCATCTGTGGAGGAAAGAGGGGAACAAAGTGAGGCCCCCCAAAGTGAGGCACAAAGCCTGCAAATCTGGGTTTGAGTGTCCTTTCTGATACTAACTTCTCCTCTGGGACTGCTTCTTCCAAGGGGATCTCGGCTAGTTCTGTAAGTTCCAGGACCGCTTGGAGCAATCCCCTCCTTTTAAATCTCATTTTTCTTTCTCTCTAAAACAAAAGCTTTGGAAGGGATCCTTTCTAGAAGGCTCCAGTTTGTACATTTCCATAGTTAGAGTCTGCTTCTTATCATTCTCTCCATGTGCAATCTCTGAGCATTTGTAGGCTGAGGGAACTTTGCCTCATGGACCCCACAAGGGGATCTTGTCATTGATCATGAAGACTCCAGGACAGTAGTAATCCCCGAGAATTCCCATCTCTACAGCACTTGAAAGCTCAGTGTTTTCCTCCTAATCCTGGGAGGTAAGTGAGGTGACTGGAATTGTGCCCATTTCATACATGAGAAAACTGAGGCTCAGAGGAAGTTAACTAGCCAGTGCCAGAGGTGGCATCTGAACCCAGGTCTTTTCACTGCAAAAACGGGTGCTCTCTCCACAAAAGCACCCCACAGGAAGACTGGCTGTAATTATATCCTTCCTTTCACCCTCCCCGCCCCCCCCCCCCCAAGCCGGGGTGCACAAGCGCACTCACGTACTGGAAGGGCATGGTTCACACTTCACATCGGGTTCTCCACAGGGCTTTGAGGCTCCCCAGTCTGGGGGGCAGGTATTGCAGCACAGAGCTCCCCAAGGGAAGAGCCCACTGGGACAGGACTGGCCAGCCCACACCTGGGAAACAGACCCAATAAGGAGGAATGCCAACAACTGGGGAGCCCACCCCCCACTTCCTCAGCCCCGGCATGGGGAGGGGACAAGGGAGCCCAGCAGAGCAGAAGCCAGAACCTTAGATTGGGGGAAGGGGCTGAGAGGGCAGAGACACAGACAAGGAGAAAGTCGGGAAAGAAAACACTGATATGTAACAGCTGCAGTCAGGAGGAGAGGGTGGAGGCCTGAGGAAACTTCCGGTGTGATCCAGTGAGGGGGGGGTCTCCCCTCGGGGCACAGGAGAATGTGGCAATGAGAAGATGGGAGAAATGACAAAGGGAAGAGTGAAAGACAAAAATAGGGATAGAGACAAAAATCATACATAAATTCTGCTCCCCCTCCCCCAGTCAGTGGTCAAATGGGCTGAGGAGGGGTCATATCCTATCCATGATTTCCTTTAAACCCCAATAAATTAGCTCTTTCCATTTCTGCAATTCTGCAATCCAATTTTATGTTCTGTGGATACTAGGGATAATTTGCCTGTATGAGGAGAGATGATTTTTTCTGAAATAAACCTTTCATAAGGTTTCAGGTTCAGAAGGAAATAAAGCTTTCCTCCTGCCCTAATAAGGATCTGAATAGACAGAAAACATCTCAGATAGGGTTCCTGATACCTTCAGAAATAAATGCAACCAGTTGATACTGAGGTCCAGAAATATGGTACCTTCCCCTCTGAGTCACATAGCAGAGACTTTGTAGAACTAGAGTCCTGCAATGAGATCCTGCTTCTAAACATAAAATATAATTTCTTGGTTGGTGGGGATACTCAATGCCAGAGATGCTGAAATGGGGACAAAGGGTGGACCCTCTTTCCCAAAGGAAGTCTTAGGCTATCTGGATTAAAGGGGACCAAAGGGATGATCTAGAGAGGGGGACTTTGCCAACTGGATTCAACAATGATCTTCCAACTGGCAGAGACCCTTCTGAACCCCAATAAATCCCTGCATTCCCAATTTCTTTCCCTTCCTCAGAGTTCGCTCTGAAAGTAGAAAGGCTCAAGACTTATTGACTTCACTTGATTCTTAGATGCAATTCTGTGTGGGATGCAGTTAGATTTGTGGGTGGTGGAGAGAACCCAACTGTTTCTAATTGGCTTAGTGACCAAATTTCAGGGGTCCTCAAACTTTTTAAATAGGGGGCCAGTTCACTATCCCTCAGACTGTTGGAGGGCCAGACTATAGTAAAAACAAAAACTTTGTTTTGTGGGCCTTTAAATAAAGACACTTCATAGCCCTGGGTGAGGGGGATAAACGTCCTCAGCTGCCGCATCTGCCCCGGGGCTGTAGTTTGAGGACCCCTGAGAGATATTCCCTTCTCTGGGCCTGGGGATCCTCAACTGTAAATTGAGGGAACTGGACTAGACCTAAGATCCTTCTCCTTTCTAAATTTGGTTCCATTTTCTAAGGTCCCTAATGCTTTGAACTCTAGGTTCTAAGACTCAAGAATTCCGATTTAGCATTGTGGGTAATCCCAGTGGCACTAAGCTCCTGGATACCTCGCTCTGCTCCCTACCTGTGAGTTGAGGCAGGAAATCGTCTCCTAGCGTCTCAAATCCCCCATCTGTAAAATTCTCTAAGTGTCTATGATCTAAGTGTCTTTCCAGCTCCGTGTTCCTGTGTATGTGCATGCTTGTAGATGCAGGGCTGTTTTCCGCCTGGCACTCCACGTCTGTCTCCCCAAGTATATGGTTCATTATTTCCAAGAGACCACACCCCTGCCTTGGGGGCTCTCATCCTTTGTAAAGAGGAGGGGAAGGAGAATTGGGTGTACTCACATTCCTGAACCCCAGGCTTCCCCGCCCACCCAAACCTGGCTGAGACTTGGATGGGATATATGGCGAAAGCCTCCAGACCCAGAAAGGAGGGGGAAGGGGATGGTATGGAGAGAGAATGTGTTCGTGACTTTCTCAAAACCACAAGGGATCTCCTTTCAAGCCGTGAGACCTATTTTCTACTGTTGATCCTAGCATTAGCTTGATGTGTGAACCTGGGGCAGTAAGTTCCTTTAGTTTCCTTATTTTTTAAAGGAAGAGTCCTAGGGGACCCTCCCACTTCAACAATCTCTTAGTAACTTTTTCCCTCAAACTATCAGGAGTCAGCTCCGGCCTCCTCCCCACCATCGTCAGCCAAAGTGGTCGGAAGCCTCCCAACAGGATAAAGACCCCCCCCTTTCCACAGTCTCCCCCGGGGTTCCCATCCCCAGCCTCCCCTCCCACTGGGAAATGTCGGACTGCGTCTGAGCTCGTGGCTGCCTTGTCTGGACCCAAAGGGATGAAGTAGTAGGTTACGTCTGGGAGGCACATTAGCGACTGCAACTCCCTCCCCAAAGCCAAGTCAGAATACAGTTTGCCAAAGGGTCCAGGCCCCGCCAGGCGCACCCTCAAAAGGGTGGGCACAGGCTGCTCCTCCCGGTCCCTCTCCCTCCCAGGCCTGTCTCCCGGGTGAGGGCAGGCCAGCCACCCGTGGGAGGGGCAGACGGATGGGAGACCAACAGACAAACGGAGCCTCACCTCGGACGGGAGCAGCGACCTCAGGAGCAGCCATAGGAGCCAAGGGCGCGGCCGCCGCCGGACCCCGGACATCTTCTTCGCCTCGGGTCCCCTGGTCCCTGCCCGGGTCCACAGGGAGGGGACCAAAGCCTGCTACGAGAGCGGGCGGGCGCAAATAAAGAAAGGTACGAAGGGAAAGGAGGGCCCGAAGGGAATCGGAAATTTGGGAAGCCGGAGGAGAGCCCGAACCAGAGGGGGGAGTAGGAGCCTGGGCGAGAACTTGGGAGAGACTAGAGCGGGGAGGGGGGGAGGGGAGGAGGGAGAGGAGGGAAGGTGGGATTCGAGAGCCCGAGGTGGGTGAGGAGGAGGTGAAGGAGCCTGGGCGAGAACTTGGAGAGGCGAGGTGGGGAGGTGGGCTCCAAGACCCCGGGCTGGGTGAGGAGGGGCGACAGCGGAGTTTGGCGATGGGGACCCTGAGAGGGCGAGAGCTTTGGAGTCCTGCGAGTCTGGTAGTGATCCTGGGGGGCGCAAGCCGAAGCCCAGCCCGAAGAGGGGCCAGAGGAAGTGGAGAGACTGGAGGATAGGACAGCAAAGGACCAACTCCTCTCCCTTCGCACCGCAGACTGGCCCTCCTGCTCCTGCCTCCCCCTCACCCGCTGCCGAAACCTCCTCTCCCTCCTCCCACCCCCCACTTTCTGAACAGTCCGACCGCCCGCCCACCCTGGATCGGTGGGGGCTGGGACTACCTCCGCCCCGCCCCGTCCCGTCCGGTCCCGTCCCGTCCCGTGCGGCATCTAGACAGAGGGGCCCGGGGAGGGGCGGGATTAGGAGGTCCCGCGGGAGGGAGCACCAGAATTACTCCCCCCTCCCCCCGCCCAGTTCCATCTTAGCTCAATTAGGGACCTGCTGGGGCAGGGCACGCGCGAGCACAGACAATAGAAGCGGCCCGTCAGCCTGCTCCGGTTCCCCCCTCACCCCCCCCCCCCCCCCCCCCCCCCACCACCAGTGCCCAGGCCACGCCGACAGCTGGCCGACCACTCAGAGCACACATGCCGGGTCAGATGCTCCGTTCCCCGGCTCATTTCAAATTTCAAATCCTTGCAAAGCCCCGCTGTTCCATCTGGGTGGTGGACGCTCCCCCTACCGAGGCGCATCCTCCCCCTCCTGCCTTACTTAGGAGGCGCCTTTGGGGAGTTGTTTAAAAAAAAAAAAAAAAGCCGCGCCAGGCTGGCTGCCTTCTGGTGAGCCTCCGCTTGTGGTGCGAGAGGGAGGGCCTCTGGAGCGGCCTCGGGAGCTCGGCTCGGCTCGGGGAGCCCCTTAACTCATCTCCCCATTCTGGGAAAAAAAGGGCGCCCGGAGCTCGAGCGAGATGAGAGCTCCCTGGCGGCCCCGGACGGAGCAGCGGCCTTTCCGCTCAGGGCAGCCAGACTGGTCCCCTGGAGGCGGACACGGGAGCAGCCGGGCCTCTGCTTCAAGTTTCTCCAAGTTGGCAGCGCCTGCCCCGGCTTGCCCTCCTCCCTCCGTGACGGCCTCGGAGAAAAGCGCGGGCCTTTTTCCTGGACCCACCTGAGAAGCCTTCCTCCAGGGGCTCTTGGTACCCGCGCCGCGATTATGGGTGGATTATCCTGAGTCAGCTGGCCTCCATTTTTAGAGTGGTATTTAAGAGGGTACAGAGGAAGACCACAAACACTCCCTCCTCCCAAGTCTGGCACACGCGGCCTCCCACTACATGCCCATCTTTAAAGCTGGCAAAGCGCTTTGTTTGATATGATGAGGGCAATGAAACAGTCTCCCGTCTCCAGCGGCCGAGGAAGGTTGGAAACCTAGCTGTGTCTTGCAGGTTTCAAGACCCACGGCGTCCACGGCCGCAGAAGGCAGCCCCCCCCCACACCCGCATTCACCAGGCACTCGATGAACTTGGCAGGACAAGCGTGAAGCAAAATGGAGTCCCCAAAGTCTTTGGAGACACCCTTTATTACTGGCATTTTCCACTCTTTCCCCCTGCCCCCAAAGCCCTGCGCTGGGCTTCGAGCTAAAGAGAAAAAAAGTTTGGTCCCTGACCACAGGAGCTTGGAGGGGGCGGGGGGCGGAGGAGGAGGGGGACACAAGGCTCACATATAAGAAACAAAGGAGGCCCAAAGGCGTGGGAAGTGCCTCTTCTCCATCGTTTATTTCAGATCAATAAAGAGACCTCCCGAGTCATCTCAGGACATTCCCTTCTTTTGACGTATGAAACAGACCCGCGGCCAGCGAAGTGGCCAACCCGGTCCCGGAGTCCGGAGGATCTGAGTTCAAATACGACCTCATACACTTGACACTTAACTGGCCGTTTGGCCCTGGGCAGCTCCCTTAAGCCCATTGCCTCACCACCGCCACCATCTCCCAGAGAAGGGACATCTGCGGTCACCTAGGTCACCCAGTTGCAGTCCTGATTGGAACCCAGGTTCTTGGTCTGCAGAACAGAGGCTCCGGCCACAGATCTGCTCTGACAAGATCACACCTGGACGGACACACATCCTTGAAAAGACCCATAGCTTTTAGCCTCCTTTCCCATCCGGCAGTTCACACAAGGGCCAGGGCCAATTTTCTTATTCTCTTTCCCCCTTCCCCCCACGCCACACATCCAGGGTGAGAGGGAAGCGGTAGAGAGACAACAGGGAAGATGGGGGCGGGGAGGGGGGGAGCAGAGGCCACCTCCGGAGAGGAGGGCCAAAGAGGGGCCATGCAGCCTTTCATCTCGGAGGGGTGTCGGATCCAACACCCCCTTCATGGGGAGGAAGGGGGGTGGGGCAGACTACTTTGGAGCCTCTGGGAACCATAAAACTTTTTACTGGGGTGGGGGGGGGCAGGAAAGGAGAGGAGAGGGGGGTGGGGTGGGAGGAAGAGCTAATTCAGCCCTGGGGCTTCTCCTTTCAAGATCTCCGAAGGTGCTCCGTAGCCGCCGAGAATTTAGCAGCCAGAATAAGGGGGAAGAGGGAGGCTGTAAAACGCCAGTTTTAAGAAAGGGCTTGGTAGAAAGGCTAGTTGGGTCCCATTACTTTTGATCGCAAAAGAATAGAAATCCAGAGAGAAGGTTTTGCTCCAGGTTATGCAGCTAGAGAAAGTATAAACTAGGATTGGTAGAGTCTAGCAGTCTCTCACAGGAGGCGATCATCCAGGATAGAAACCTTTCTCACAAACAAAAAACACTACTGAGGGTAGGTACCTTTACTTCTGGGTCCCTTGGCCAGACAGATGGAGGGCCTCAAAATGAAGGGGCCAACAGGTCAGGTTTTGTAGTCAAAGGGGCACATCTCCTTCCCCCCCATGAATAGTGAGGCGGTCGTGTATCTGGGCGCAGTGTGATAGTGGTTGTGCTTTTATGTCACACATTACTATGCCTCTGGAGCACATGGTGTGTATCACCATATTGATAACTGTTTCATTGTGTTGCTCATTGTCAGCATGACTGCCATTTTATCACTCTCACACATTTAATTTTAAGCCATAGATCTTAGAAGTTGAAATCCATTTTTCAGAAACCATTTTCTTAATCAGCTCCCCAACTTTACCTTTGTGTTTTGAACACTTTGCTTTACATGGGGAATGTATTACCTATGCCTCTAAGGGAATATTTCTTTCTGAAGACTTTATCATCTTTAACAATGATTTTTAGCTCCCTTCTGGCAGTATCATTTATTTTCACTTGAAATGAAATTTCACATTAGAAATAAGTAGCAGTAATCAAAAGCCTTCCTGACATAAAGGAAAAAGCACTGGATATGGAATCCGAGAATCTAGGTTCAGATCCTGCCTCTGTCACTCCCTGGGTGCACTTGGGCAAAATGGGTTAGCCTCAGTTTCCCCATATGTAAACTCTTGGACCCTCTCTTCCCTTAATCCCCCCCACACACTTTAAATTACATGCAAAGATATTCAGTTGTGTAAGATTTTGAGTTCCAGCAGTCTAAACTTGTATTGAGCGACTGAAGGGTAAGTATAAGTTTTTATTGAGGTTCAATCTTCCTCCTCGGGTTTCTTTTCCCCACCCCACCCCTTCCCACTGGGCTTGGGGTTATGGGCACTTGTGATGCATCTGGTAAGTAGGGGAGAAGCCGGTGCAGGGCCGTGGAGTAGAGAGACACAGAGGCCGGGCAGATACAAAAACAGGACAAGTTTATTGTTGGGGAAAGGCCACTTACAGGGATGAGGGTTAAGGCCACGGCACCGGGCACTGGCCCCTTTGTGCTTGGGGGTTTGGGAAGGAGAAGACAGGCTGTCCCGGACACCTCCCCACCCCAGCCCCCCTGGGCTGTGCAAAGTGCTGCCACGTGAACAGGGCCCAGGGGTTCGCTCTCCAGGGGAAGGTGGGCCACCCCTCATCACCCCCTTCCTCACTCCCACCCACAGACTAGCCTGCTTTCCCTGGTCCAGCCAGAGAGAGGCTTGCTGCCCCGCCCCCATACCTGCCAGGGGGCGGGCCTTTCCTAAGGATACGGCCCCCACCAATCCCTGAGCTGAGGGGCGGGCATGACACCTGCAAACGACATCCCCATCCTCAAAGCCTATTTATAGGCGTGTGCCGAACCCCAGCCCGACCGGGGCGCCGAGGACGACAGGGGAGCTTTTCCCCTCCGGTGACCAGACCAGCGCCCGGCCGGCCTCCTGGCATCCCACCCGCCGCGAGGCGGGGCCGGCGCGTTCGGCCCGAAGGCCAGTGCAGAAGTTCTCCCGCCCCATTCCGGCGGAGAACCGGGCTGTGGGCGGAGCCAGAGCGCCCGGATCCCGGGGCCGGCACGGCGAGAGGGGAGGGACGGCCGGCGACGCTCACTTTGCCTCGGGTGGATTATATTCCGTCTCTCCGGAAGACACCTGCGAGATCCGCCGCGTGGATCTCCACAGTCTCCTGGCAAACTGCCCGGACCGCACCTGAGGGAGGGCGCAAGGGAAGTCAGGCTCATCCTCCGGACTTCCTCCCCGACCCCCACTCCAGGGACCCCTGGGGTTTTTCCCCCTCACCTCCGAGGGCTGTCCAGCCCCCACCACTATCAGCTTCCCGTCCTCCAGTCCCACAAGGATGTGGCTCCTCTCCTTGGTCACTGCCACGCTGTGGATGGGCACCTTCATGGACAGTGAGGGCACAGCTGGGACCAGACTGAGGAGTGACAGGAGAAAACAAAGGACTCAGGGGCTCTCCTGGCCAGGGTGGACCCCCGCGGGGAATGGGCAGGAGAAGGGAGGGGGGGTACATGGTTAGAAAAGCCCAGCAGCACCCTGAAACCTTTTACCGTGGAGATTACAATTTTATGGTGACCCAAGGAGAGGGAGGGAGTCTGTTTATTATCACCTCAAATTTCCTGTGGAAAAAACTGAGTTAATTGTCTACCAGAGGGGGACCCAGTAAAAGTGGCCGAGTCATTAAAGCTAGCCCTAGAATTGAGAACATGGTCTAAAGGCAGGGTCGCCCAGGCTGGGACCCTGTGGAAACTGGTCTGTGTCAAGATGGACAGAAGGTCAGATAAGGGACCTTAATGACAACTTTCAGCTCTGAATCTGACTTTCCCCAAAGGGGAGAAGAGAACCCAGGAAGTAGCCGCTCTGATTTGCTGGCTGAGAGAGGCCCCAGGACAGCCGGCCATCACCACAATACTCCCCGCCCCCCATTTTTGTGGCTCTTTCAGAGTTAAGGAGCACAAGCACCGCATGAGGGAGGAAGTACTTCTTTTTACAGGGACAGCCACACTCCCAGACATCCCTAACACAACTCCCTCCAGGTCCTGGCCCTTTTCACTAATCCAAGCTGTGGATCCCCAGTTCAAAAGTGGACCCTTGTTTGTTAAGGAGTTGTTTTTTGGGGGGAGGTCCCAGCTGTGACTTCATCTTAAGCAACAACAGCTCTTTGGTAACTTGGGTATTGTCTGGGGGGACATGGAGGTGAAGTGACTTCCCAGGATCCCAGAGCTAGCCTGTGTGCTGTGTCAGAAGCCAGACTTGGTTAGTGATTTGCTATTGATTCCTGGTCCCTTCACCCTGGCACAGTCCTGTCGGTAGCTATGACCACCGCTAATGGTACAGACCCTGGCCAGAGAGAAGTAGATCGAGCTAAGGGAGGCAGAGCCTGTCTCTAAATGCCACAGGACAAGGAGACACCTTGAAAAAGACGGAGAAAGAACAGCATTCTTGGCAGAAGACCTGGTCTTCTTATGGTCAAACTTAGACCTTTCCTGAGCTCAGGACTGTGCCAAAATCTGGCCCTACAAAGAAACACAGAAACAAACCCCAAACCAAGAGACAGTCCCTGCACTCAAAGAGCTCCACCACAGCAGGGACTCCCCCTGAGCATAGCACAGGGCCTGGTAGAGAAATCAATCCATTGATCCATCCATTTGACAAATACTTAGTAAATGCCTGCTATCTACAAGATCCCGGGAAAATCAAGCACAAGAGCTTTGTCCTCGTGCCCAGCAAACCGGAAGGCACGAATGAATAAATTCAACATATAGCCCAGTAGGAACGGGAAGTGGCTCCAAGGTCATATGACAAAAATGGGGAGAGGAAAGGAAAGGAAGGCTCAGGACACAATATTTGAATATGCCCTCCCCAGGCCGTGGTAGGGCTGGCTAGCCCTGCTTCCGAATCCCCTTGGGTAGCCCGACACACATGCCCGTGTGGATGTGTCTTTGTGTATTGGAACCAGTCTTCCCCTTTTGGGGGGTAAAACACAGTATAATTAGCCCAAGTTTAGGAATTTTAGGCCCCAGCACCAAGCCCCAGGTATTCCACAGGGTAGAGACTTAATCTGTGTTTTGTTGAAAGAATGAAATGGAACTTTAGGCACCAAAGGAAACTCAGAGGGGGAGGGAGAGATCTCACCTGTGCAGGTGGAGGATGTGAAGGTTGCACTGAGCCGTGCCCAACAGCACAAAGGTATCAGTTAGGGCCAGGGCTGTGGGTTGCTCCTCCAGCTTTTGCGATGCCAGCAGACGTCCATTCACTGAGTAGAGGTGCAGGAAGTAGCTCATCTAGGGCAGGGAAGAGGATGGAAAGTCAGCCTAATCTCTATCCCCTACTGACTTCTTCCTCCCTCCCCAAACCTTAAGATGGGGATTCCATTCCCCTGGTAATCTACAGCTTGTCTCCTCTCTCCTGGGCTCTCCCCACCTGTCTTTATCCCTTCCTCCTCCATTAGGGTATCTCTCCCTCACTGTTAAGGTTTCAGGTGGGAACAGCTAAGGGCCCAATGGATGAAGCATTGATTCTGGAGTCTAGAAGGCCCTGAGTTCAAATTTGGCCTAAGATACTTGACACTGTGACCCTAGGTAAGTCTCTTACCCGTGATTGCCTTGTTTTCCCCCCTCCCCACAAAAAAAGATTAAGGTCCCCTTCTTCCAGAATGTTCCCTTTTAAATATTTTTTCTAATTACATGTAAAAATGTTAAATATCTGTTTTGTTTTTATTTTTAGTTATCTTGAACGTAAATACAAAAAGACAAAAAAAAAAAAGAATATTTTGTAGTTGTATATATGTCTAACAGATTAATTGCCATCTTGGGAAGGGAGAGAAAAAAATGGAAATCAAACTTTTATAAAATAAATGTCAAAGACTAATAAATAATTTTTTAAAAATAATAAAAAATTTTAAAAAAGCATTTCTATGGACACAGCACAACAAGTTAGGATTCAATATAAAACCATTTGCATTTCAGACTTTTTAAACTACGTAATAAATACTACACATCATTTTCAAAGCTATCCTGCTTTTCTGTGCTTTCTTCTAAGATTTTTTGTTCTCTACTGTGATTTAAAGCTTGGTTTTTTTTTTTTGTTTTTTTTTTAGTTCCAAATTCTCTCTCTTCCCCTCTCATGGAGAAGGCAAGCAATTTGATAAAGTTAAACATGTTCAATCATGTAAAACACATTTTAAAATGTTATTTCCTACCACAGTGTTCCATTCTCATTCACACAGGCACATACACACATACACACACATATTTACCTGGGCCCCTGGTCGTTCCTGAGCCAAGCTCTGCACCACAATTTGACCCTCAAGCCCCAGGGCCAGATGGGCCACAGGTCCAGGTACTGCACCCCCTAAGGGCTGTAGCGAAGCCACAAACTGACCTCTCCTGATGGTGTGGATGATTACTGTCCCATCCTAGAGAGAATGAGACATCAGGAAATGGATTCAGAGCAAGGGGATCAGGGTCGGGGGCAGAAACCTCTGCAACCCCCCACCAAAAACAAGAGTGAAAATGGGATACTGCTGTGGTCCTGAGCCTCACCTTGGAGCCCGACACAGCCATGTCCAGCTCTGTGCTGATGGCCACACATGTCACCTCAGCCTCATGCCCGTACAGGACCTGCACTGGCTTTGAAGCCAGACCTGCTGACAAGCCACCCTGAGGGAGAATAAGCTGGCATTAGGACCATCATAAAAAAAAGAAGTCTTCCATAAGGATAAAGAGGACAGGTGGGAGCTGGGGGGAGGGGAGCAGCAAGAGAAAGATGCTTATTTGGTCCAGTATTCCTCTATTCAGCTCCCCTCCACTGCCTTCCAAGGCCTACAATGCAGGGCCACCAATCTACCTTTCCAGCTTTAAGCCACATTACTTCCCTTCTGTGTAGTCTACACTGCAGCTAAGTCAGAGCTCTAAACCCTGAACACTCCGCCTTATGCCCTCTTGCCATCTTGCCTTAGCTTACCCTGTTTTCTAGGCCTGTTTTTGACTTGTTATATTCCTAGATTTGATCTTTAAAGGTAAATCCAGCTACCACCTTCTCCAGGAAGCCTTCCTGGATCTTCTTAGTCACTTCCTCTCAGCTCTCACAAATATTGTTTGACATTCTTCTAGTGCAGGTGGGTCTCCTCAGCTTGTACCCAAAGTGATACTTGCTTGTGTAATAAATATTGTGAATTAAAGTTATCTGCCCTGGGTAGACTGAGCCTCATGAAAGGCAGGGAAAGAAGCCAAAAAGGAAATAAAGGAAGGAGGAAATAATGAAGGAAGGAAGGAGAGAGAAAGGGAGAGTCATTGTGACATTTAAAAATACACAAAAGAGAAAAAAGTCCAGAAGGGACAAAGAAGCAGAGCAATACAGCATACTGTTCTGTTAATACTGATATATATTTCATGGTTTCATATGTAAGCATCTTTTTCTGTTCTTTGTGTATAGGAATATTTATGTTTATTAATGTATTATTAATTAATCTATAATGAAAAAGGATTGGGGGAAAAATGGTTTGGGGCTTAAGAATGGGCAAATGGGATAGAATGAACCAAACCAATTAGGCCAAAAGCAAAACCAAGGACAGAGAGGAGAAAAGGAGAGAAGGTGGTCTCCTCTGTCCCTGGCGCAGCCACCCCCTCCCAGAGTTACTGCAGCAGTCCGGTTCCTGTCCCCCAGTCCCTAGGGAGCTCACCTGTTGCAGGACCTGCCACACCATGCAAGTTGTGTCCCGGGAGCCCGAGATGAGGTAGAGTCCACACAGATCCAACGCGAGGCAGGTCACCACATCTGCAGACAAACACAAAGGTGGATGGAGGCTTCCGATCAACCTCTGGCCATGGGCTTATCCCTCTCTGCTCTCCCCCCACCCCCGGCTCAGGACACCCCATACCAATATGGCGACTGAGCTGGCTCAGGAGTTTGCCGCGGGGCAGGCTGGTCACTCGAAGGCTGCCGTCCCAGTGACCGCCACTGAACAGGAGCTTCCCATCTGGGGCCACGGCCAAAGCGCGGCCGCTCACGCCCCCACCGGGTGCCCAAGGGCCACTCAGCAATCTCTGTGTCCTAGGATTGGAAGAGAGCGCCGAATATGAGGCTGGAGGGCGGACCCTCCCTCCTGCCTTCCTTCTCCGTCCCCCACCTGCAGCCCACCTCCAGCCCCGACCCCAGCAGCCTCCTTCCTTTGATTTGGCAGCACCAGTCTACCCCCCCCGACCCCCTCAGCGTCCGGCCTTCTCCTACTTGGCATTGGACACGGTGGGGTCCTTGCTGAAAGAGAAATAGTTGCTGATGTTCCGGTCGTAAGGCAGCCAGCTGTGTGTCCCCAGCAGCCCGTTGGCACTCACGGTCACCTTTGGGAAGGACAAGAAAAACACGCGTGAGCCTCCATCTAGAGCAGAGCCAGGGGTCCCAGAAGACACTTCAGCGGCACTTACCAGCAAGTCCGGAGATCCCTGGGTCATGAAGGAATGGGACTGCCGGTGGGGCACTACAGTCAGGACGAGGGGCACTCCGTCGCCGATGCCCTGTGGCACAAGAAGCACAACCTATACTTCCTCGCCGAGCCAGACCCAGGGATGACAAGAGAAGCACTCGAGATTCCCCGGACCGCTGGGGAGAGTGGCAGGACAGTCTCATTCTGTTGCCTTCACCAGGCACTATTTATAGCCAGGGAATTTTTTAAATGAATTTTTTCAGGACATATTAAATTTTGCTAAAGTGCTTTCTAATCTGTGAAATCATTTTATCCTTCCAAATGCCCTATCCAGAGGCCCAGACATACGAAGGGCTCAAGGCCATCTCATGCGACGGTACCAGGGCCACGTCCAGAAATAATCACACTACGATGGCATTTATGTGGCGCGCCAAGGTTTACAAAGCGCTTCACGTGCTCTGCTCTGGACTTCAGCCTGAGGCTTGTCCTTTGACATGGAGCTCCTGGCTCTGGCCGATCCCGCTCACCTCAACAAAGAAGGCCTTGAGCTGGTCAAGGTTCTGGAAGAGGTTTGGCGAATAGGTGTCAAGGCGCGCCAGGCGACGAGCAGCATCCTCGGCGGACAGTCGAGGCGGGTGGGGCTCCTGAAGACACAGCCCCCCAAGTCAGGGCAAGCCTGAGTAAAATCCCGGGGTCCTGTTCCCTTTCCCCCCCCAGCCCCGGTCCCACCTTGAGCAGCTGGCATGGGGTCTGTCCAAAGTTGCTGATGATGCCCTCCAAAGCCTTCCGTTCCGTCTCGTCTGCCACGGCATCCAGATCCACAGCTCCTAAGGGATTGGGAGACACTTTGTTGTCCACAGAGCCACCTACTTCCCAGGTGAAAAGACCTCAGAACACAGGCTATGGAGGGTGAAATAATACCTGGGCAGACAGCAGGGACTTGGCTGACTTTGTTATCTTGGCTAAGTTCCATAAAGTATGGAGAGCAGGGGGAAATTTGCTGTGATCTCTACAGACTGAACAACGCTTCTTTTTCTGCTAAGGGCAGGTATGTGCTATCTTGCTTAAAGTTCAGGGGAAGAGAAGGAGAACACATCTCTGTTCTTCATGTTATGGAGGAAAAATGAAATATTCCTTTTTAAAAAAATGAAAGAACTTCAATGCGAAAATAAATAAGAAGATTTTAAGAAGCAGAGGGGAATTCTGACTTGCATCAGGAGGATGAGGGGTAGTAGAATATGACCCAGAAAAGAAAGAGAAGATGGAACTGAACACTTGGGGTTAAATGGTAAATATGCAGACCCTCCCCCAAGAAGCAGCAGCAGCTGCTTGCCTTCTGAGGACCCATGATGGAATCAACAGGTGCTGTCAGGGCAGAGTTCGGCCTGTCAAGGTCTAAGAAAGAGCGGGTGACTCATGGTGATTGGAGCCTGAAGCAGCTGTGAATGGAACTGAGCAAGAAAGCTACTGTCTTCTCAGACACAGAGAGGGGGGCTAATGCAGAAGCTCCCAAGATTTGTCACATTAAGATGGTAGGGTTAGAGCTGGAAGAGACTTTGGAACAATTCCAAGAGTCTTGTGATAGAAAATGCCATCCACATCCAGGGAGAAAACCATGGCGACTGAACGGCGAACAAAGCAAATGATTTTCACTTTTTCTTCTCCTTTCTACTGGTCTTTCCCTTTTGTTCTGATTATTTTTTCACTACATAACTAATGTAGAAATATGTTTAACATGATTGTACTTATATAATATATGTCAGCTGTTTGCTCCTTTGGGGAGAGGGAGGAAGAGTTATATGGAACTCGAGAAAATCTTATACAAATGCAGAATTTCTACTTTCTCATCCTCTGCAACAAGTTTGAAGATAAAGTGATATTCTTTTTGCAGATATTTACCATAGGATGACCAAATGTATAATGAAATGTTTATGAATATCCCTTGAACACAAGATAAAACCAATCTTATTAACATATTTGCCTCTAAAAGAACCAGAGAGCCTTCTTTCCATTTATCTGAAATTTCCTTCTTGTCTTCTGGCTTTGTTTATAGGAAAAATGAAAGATTGAGATAATGTGCCCCTTCCCCAGCAGCTTGTAGGTCCTTAAACAAGGGTTTCTCTAGAATAACAATTACTAGGTTAAAGATGTGTAAGTGTATATACACCTCACACATAAAAGAGCAGAGAAGGCAAGAAGAGAGTAGAAATGGACTAAGGCTATACATTATGGAGAGACTGCCACGTGAGGAAATCTGAGAGAGAGTCAGCGTAACAGAAGGTATGTGAGTGATGAGTGATTTAGGCAGAGAGAGAAGAGATATTGTCATAATGCATTCTACAGACTATCTGGAGAGAAAGAAGAAATAGAGTAAATGGTTGTTGAAAGTAGAGAAACTGGTTACTTTGGTAGAAATGATAGTAACTTTAAGAAGAAACTAATTACTTTATCTTAGAATTTATGAATAGAGAAAAAAACTGGGCTAAGGATACAATATATTCACTTGATTTGGGAAAAGCAGATTTCAAAATGTTTAGAATGATGAAAGGTACCATAGGTTTAACAGAGGATATCACCCCAAGAGAGGTGATAAGGTATCACAATTAAACTCTGAAGAAATCAAGAAAAACAATTTTTATTTGAGAAGGGAGAATTGTTTAAAAAGACCAAGGGGAATAGAGAAAAAACTCATCGACCAACTTTGGTCTTAATTTAAGATATCCATAGAAGATGAGAGGGTAATATAGGATGAATACAAAAGTTCAATATTCTGATACTTCTCTAAGAATAGAATGAGAAGTATTAACTCTCAGAATGACTTGAGGTCTCTCAAGGAAAGATAAGGAAGTCATTCAAAACTTTTGCCGTTGTACTGGAGAAAGAGAAGTATCAAGGAAAGGCTAGAGACCACTAATGTGAGCACATAGGATGAGAGATGATAAATTGCAGAACTTTTCATCTTTTTTTTTTTCCAGTTTTCTTTGCCAAAAAGACCTATGATTGGTATGGGAAGGACAGAATAAAAAAAGTTAGCAGGAAGTTGAAATCCAAGATAAATGATGAGAAGGTCCTGGCTACATTTGACAAATTCAAGTTGCCAGGTCGATATGAATTACATCCCACGGTACTGAAAGAACTAGCAGATATGCTTGCCCACCCATCATCAGTGACTATTGAAAGATTGAGAAAAAATCTGGAACTCACAATTTAAAAAAAAAAATCTGATAATTAGTTGAAATCTAAACAGAAAACAGAGGCATCTCCATACTAAAGAAAAGCAGATGTCCTGCTTTCCAAAAAATAATTACATAATTTGTAGAAATTATAGAATCAGCCAACTACTGGATACTGAGCTCTGGTTAATGAAAAATTCTGGAATATGTTAAGTACTAAAGAGATGATTAATAACCATCTAGAAAAGGAAGTAGCAGTCACAAAGAGTCCATGTAGCTTTATCGAGAACAGATCACACCAAAAAAGAAAAGGACTACGAGAATAGACCATCATATACACTGTCTGAGGTAACCATTATAGCATGTTTGTTGCTTAATTGTTTTTATTTATCAGAAATGAAGGTTCACTCTGGGCATGGATTGGAATGTCTGTCATGTGAAGATAAAAGGCATCAAAAAAAAAAAAAACCCAAAATAAACATGTTACTTCCTTTTTGGACCATGTAATTGGACTGATTAAGGGAATTCTGAACATGATAAAATCTCTCATGACTGTCTTGTAGGAAAGATGGAGAGATACGGGTTAGATAATACTTTATAGTTAGTTGGATTAGAAATTTTTGAATGATTTATCATAGCACAGAATAGTTCAATATGTTTAGCCCTGTACTACTGAACATTTTTATTAATGCCTTGGATCGAAGTATAGACAATATATTTGTCAAATATTCAAGTAACAGACAGTTATATGATGGGAGAGATGATATATATATATATGTATGTATAGGAGAGGTGACAGAGACAGGATTCTAAAAAAAAAAATCTAGATGAACTAGGATGCTGGATCAAATCTAATGTAAAATTTTATAAGAATAACTGTGAAATCCAATATTTGGACTCAGAAAAAAATCAACTTCATAAAGCCAAGATGGAGAAAGGAATGACTAAGGAGTAATTTTTATCTGAGAAGGATCTGGGAAGAGTAAGAGACCATCCCTGCCCCCTGGGAGCTCCCAGACAGAAAACAGTTCAAGTCAGCCTAGAATCGAGTACTAAACTGAGTAGCTGAGATCCGAAGAAGTCAGAGAATGCTTTCTGAAGGTGGTGGAATGAGCATTGGGCTGTGTGAAATATTCCAAGAGAATGAGACCTGCGAAGATCATCATACCCATAAAACAGATGGTGAAACTGAGGCTGAGAGTAGATGGTGAAAAGATTTACCCAGTGTCACATAACTAGGATGGGGCCAGTGCTGGGTGTTCAATGTAGAATGTGAGTTTCTTGAGGACAGGGACACTTTTTTTTTCTTTTCTCTGTAATATCTTACACACTGTGGACATCATCTCCTCCCCTCATTGTGCGACCCAGAAGCTGGGTGAAATCCCTCTGAAGTCAGGGCTGCCCCCCCAGCCCCATGGGGACAGCAGGAGCCGAGGCCCGCCTGGGACCTCTCCCCCTCCAGACCCCGGCCCTCGCTTCCAGCCCTGCCCGCCCAGGGGAGCCACAGCAGGCGAGCTAAGCTCTGCCCTCACCCTCGTAGGTGCAATAGTAGAAGACATTGAGGGCCTCCACAGCAGCAGGCCCACGCTGCTTGCAGCCAAAGATGAGGTCGATCCATTCATGGAGGTGGGCAGACACATGCTCGGATTCCTGGAGGGAGAGGGGGAGATGGCCATGGGGGGGTCACCGCAGTCACAAGCCCCCCTGCTGAGCTGGGGTGGGGGGGAAGGGCTGGGCTGGGGGAGTTAGGGGAGAGAGGGCAGAGAGGAAAAGGAGACCTGGGATGGACTGATGGGTGATGCATGGGGATGATGCCTGGGTGAACGGCCAGCTTACTTCGCTCTCTGTAACCCCCTCTCTGCCCCAGCCAGTCCCTTTGCAGAGTTCTATACTTGCATGGACCACTTACCAAGGCCTTTCGATGCTGATGAATAAAGTCCTCCCGGCTACGGGCCCAGCGGGGCAGCACCACATCCCCCACCTTCTCATTGGTCAGCTGAAGGCTCCCCAGATCAAATCCTGGAGGGGACAGGAGGTAAGGAAGGGTCTTCGGGGCCCCTGTCTTCATCCTCCTTTGTCCCCTAGATCCGTGACATCCCTCCCATTCTTCATCCTGCTTTTAGGTCCTATATTCCTCCCTGCCCTTAATTGTATAGCCCTCACCTTCACTTCTGTCCCCAGAACCCATATCCTTCCCACTCCTGTTCCCCAGTCCTATGTCCCTCCCATCTCACAGCTACACTTTTGGACCCCGTCCCAATTTTTCTAACCCTGTCCTTGTTTCCCCACTTCAGTTCTATTCTCTCTTTTCTAATCTGAGTTCAACTGTTCCCTTCTATCAGAGTCTCCACAGCCCCTGGTCTTTCTCACCATTCTGGTTTTCTAGAAAGTCAGGGAAGTAGAAAAACTCAGGAATGAGCTCCTTGACATCAGCTGGACTCTCCAGGCGGGCCTGCCAGGCAGCTGCCACAGAGTGGAACTGCCGGTCTGAGCAGTCAAATCTATAGGGGAGAACAGAGGGCTCAAGGAGGTGCACGGAGGGAGTGGGTCAGGACAGACCTGGGGGATGGGTGAGTGGGTGGGTGTGGAGTGGGAGTCTCTGGACTGAACCCCAGCTCTCCCACTGGGCCTCAGAGGGGCCTCCTGTGTGAAAAATGAAACCGGACCAAATGATGTCTAACATCCCTGCCAGCGAAATTAGGCAAGGACCCACACTTAA
>MU174308.1:14515808-14668767 GCA_016696395.1 Antechinus stuartii | reverse complement strand
GAAAAATGAGGGATCTGTGAAAAACACGGACTGAAGAAACACATGTGCCCAAGTGCATGAAAAATGAGGGATCAGTGAAAAACAGGGACTGAAGAAATACATGTGTCCAAGTACATGAAAAATAAGGGAATCTGTGAAAAACACGGACCGAAGAAATGGAAAAACTGAGTCCTGTGAGAACAGAAACACTAGACAGGCCAGGAAGAACAGAAAGACATGGCCTGGTAACAGCTAGAGGGAAGTGTAGAGAGACCTCAGAGACTGTGACAAGCCAGACCTTCATTGTCTCCTTCACTAACTGCAAAACTGGGAAAGTCACTCCTAGAACTGAGCCCCTGAGCTGGGAAAAGCAAGAACATTCACAGAGCTCATTATTCGGCATCTCAGCTACCACAGGGCTTCCATGCTCTGAATTTCCTGAAGTGGATTCTGCCTGGATTCTGTTTCCTGAGGAGGTAATCCTAGCCTACATATTCAGTTTTCTATCAGGATCCTTAGGCTTTCTTCTAGCTATAGTCAGTACCTGTAAGTGCAGGGCTACCCTCCCTGAGACCCATTAATTTATTTTTTTCCCAGTATGAGCCCTTTTTATTGGCCAGGGATCTCATATTAAAGAGACTTTATTGTATTTTTTAGCTTGAAGCAATGTCTGTGAATAGAAATAACTGAAGACTTCACCATTTGCAGAAAATTGCTCTTACATTTAGACTGTTTTGAATACTCTGAAAATCCTTTCATCAAGCATGCATTTTCCTGATTTATGTCAATTGATATTGATAATCAGAGGATTCTTGAACAACTCTCAGTGGTTATATCAAGGAATCTCATAATCTTAATACATCCATGAGAAACATTTTTGTCCACTGTGGAGGACAGACTTTAAGGCAGTATCTTTTCCTGAATATTTTCCTGCATGATTTTTTTCAAAGAAACCAACAATAGTTTCCCCTTTTGGTCTGATTTTTCTTGTACAGCATGAAAAATATGGGAATGTTTAAAAGAATTATACATATTTAATCTATATTAGATTGCTTGTTGTTTTGGGAGTGAGGGAAGTCAGTAAGAGAGGAAGAAAAATCTGGAACATTAAGTCTTGCAAAAATGAATGTTGAAAACTATCTTTGCATGTGTTTGGAAAAATAAAATACTATTGGAAATTTTTAAAAAATCAACAATAAATACAGTGAGATACTGTATTCATTATATCTTTCCACAATGTAACTATAAAAGTGCTATCTGCTGTAGAAGAATCATCCACAAAAGCCTATCTATTCCCTTCTCACATTTTCATCAAGTCTACTTCTGACAACTACATACATTATTCTTATAAAGATTTTTTAGAGATCAAGAGGTATATACAGATTCAAAGTCTTATTATCTCCTCTACGTATTTATATGATCTACAATTTTCCCATTTTTAAAAACATTTCTTTCCTTCTTTGAGATATAGCAAAGATTTCTTGTGTGCATATATGCTCCAGTTCAGCTGCTCTTCCTAATTCCATCTTCTTAAATTCCTTTTCTGCTTAGAAACATCACACTTATAAACCTTACAAACATGGACATGAAGTTTTTAAAAACTAGAAGTGTGGTTACAGCATATCAAGGACAGAACAAAATGCTACAGAAATACTAGGACATTTGTTCCATTTTCTGCCTTCTTACCTTCCTTTCATTTTCATCTTTAAATGATCTTGGTATGAATTCGCTTTGTTAGATTTCATACCAAGCTTTCTACACTTTTTTCCCCCATCCTCTGTTTTGGTGGCAACATTCCTCAATCTCCCACTATCTTCCTCCATAAAGTTTTATACATTAGCCTGCCTTTGGCTACAATGTGTCTTTATTTGGCAGGAAGTTCAAGTGTTTGCTGGCTAAGATGAATCCAGGACTTTTTTAAACTGCCTTTTTTAGCTAGTTTATATTAGTTTAGTCTCTTAGAAATGGTGATACTCTAAGTCAATATTTTTATCTTTACCCATTTCCCATTTTTCAGAGGTCATTTAAAAAATAGCTTAGATTGAAGTTGTTATAAGTACATCTGTAATAATTGTATGCAACTGGTTCTTTTTATGTTTAATTTTTCTAATTTAGGGTTGATTTTGACCTTTTCAGACTTAATGGTCTCACTATATATCTATATAGATATATATACACACATACATACAGCGAATTCTGAAATTAATTCCATATTATTTCTTGTCTGTTAAAATATAGTATAGGAATGGCTTTAGACATCATTGGGTTCAACTCTTTTGTTTCACAGATGAATAAACTGAAGGCCAGAAAACTGAAGCAATTGCCCAAGATCCTACAGAGGATAGTTGTGGAGCCAGATTTTTTTGCTCCAAATTGGGGGTCTATGCTGCTTTCCAACTGTATACTGCACACCATGCGCAGGATCTTGTTGACCCCGAGCACGTGATAAATGTTTGTTCAATGAGTTATCCCACCTCCAGGAAGAAGACCAGCAGTCCCTCTCCCAGCTGCACCCATGTCCCGCACCCGTACCGGCCACTTTGCAGCTGGATGTGCAGGGAGGTAAATGGCTCCATTCGGATGAGGTAGTGCATGACGCCGGCTGCGTTGGAGTAATGGGTGCCGTAGTGAAACTTGTCGGTGGTGCCCGTGGGGTCCTCGAAGCTCTCATACCTGGGAAAGGTCAGGGAGTGGTGAGCTCGGCGGGAAGCCCGCCTCCCTCCCCCCTGCGCCCCGCCAGGGAACTCATGGGCGGCTCACTTCTCTCGGACAAGCTGTGCGTGTTTGGAGTTCACCACCCCAATGGGCTTGGACAGGTCCCGGAACACAGAAGGGTCATTCAGGTCCAGAGTCTCGGATGTGTAATCCTGCAGGATCCAGGGGAACTGCAAGAGATGGACGTGGGGAAGGGGATGTCAGTCACAGAAAGCAGGGGATGGCCCCGAGACCTGAGAGAGGAGGGTGGGAATGAGGGATCAAGCAGATGGGGCCAGAGGGTTCAGGGCAGGAGAGAGATTCCCAGGGAGTGAAATGTGGAGGGAGTGCGCTGGGGACGGTGGGCTGGGACAAGTGTTGGGGGGATGACCCATGGTGAGCAATGGAAGGGGCCGGGAGACCATGGTGGAGCAGGGAGGGAAGCCTAGAATTAAGGAAGAGGAAAAGCCAGTCTGTGAGCCTTACCACAGGATACTGGGAGAGGTCGTTGTAGGTTCTCCCAGCAATGGTATTGAGCTGCATCAGGTACTCAAAGTTGGAAATCTCTCGGTGGACCCATTTCTGGGAAGAAAAGAGCACAAAGTGTACATGTTCGAGGGACACAATGCCCACCCTGCCGGGTTCCCCTCTGAATCCGAGTTGGAGTTTTGGTTTTGTAGCACTCAATTTAGGGAACACTTGACCAACGTGTAGGGAATGAGGGGGAGGCACTAGCTGAACCCTGCTAGATTCAAGGCTATATAATCTTACAGATCATTGAGTCCAATCCTTCTTATTTCTTAGATAAGAATTCTGAACCTCGGGGAGAATAAATGTTCAAGGGAAGTGCAAGAGACATCCTGCATTCTCCCACTTTCATGCCCAAGGTTACATTGTTCCCCAGGACAGAAATGCCCTCTCTTTGCCTGTGCTGGTCATAAAAAGGCAATTCAAATATCACTTCCTCCCTGACACTTTGGGTCAATGATGAACTCCTTCCTCTGATCTCTCTCTTTTATTTTTTTAATTAAAAAAATTTTTTTTTCTGATCTCTCAATGGATATTGTTTTATGATATTTGGTATAGCATTATAAATTAGTTATCTGGGCCTGAGTTTCATTCCTTCTACCAGACTAAGAACCCTATGAAGGCAGGATCTGTATTTTGTTTAAACTTAAGATCTCTACCCAGTGCTCAGAACAGTTCCCTGTGCACAGTAAGTACTTAAGAAATATTTGTTGTGTTACACACCATCCTTTGAAGACCAAGGAATGATGGAGGAAAGGGGCAGGAGTAGCTTGCTTACCTGAGTCAGGCCAGAGGCTCGAAGCATCTCCTGTGGAGAATGGCTTCCATAGTAGCCCTGGCTGGGGGGCCGAAGTCCCAGAATGCATGAGTACACCTTGTTCCGCACCTTAGAGGGAGCCAACCTGGTCAGAGGGTGGGGGCCATACCAGGCCATGGAGCTCTGACCCCAGTCTTCCCATCCCCAATATGTACATGGACTTAAGCTCTTATGTTGAGAAGACTCAGTGCTAGCCAAGAACCCAGAGCCACCTCCAAAGGGAAGGAGTGGAGTCACAGAAGAAATTGAGAAGAACACATTGCAGGAAAGAGGAGATCAGTAAACTTCCCCAAGAGTAGGTGGGGCCTCAAGTTCTCTGAAGAATAGAATAAGGGGAATCCACAGTCTTTGGGGAAAAGTCTGAGAAAGGCTACCCAGATTTTAGTGGGAAAGTCTGACATGATAGGCAGTGTGAATGGAGAGTCTGGACTTAAATGTATAGGAAGCTCCTGGGAGAAGCTTCAATTCCCCACCTTTCGAGGGAAGTTGAGGAAATAGTTGGCCTGGTCAATGAAGAAGAGTTCCAGGGCCGAGCGTCGGAGATTGTAACGCCGGAGGTGGACTTCTCGGAGCTGGGAGAGTGGCCGCCGGAAATCATACCCAATGCCTGGGAGACAGAGGTGGGTTCTTTCCCTTGACCTGGTCAACAGCCCCATTCCACTCCCAGACAATCCCCCTCCTTCTGCTTCCAGGGACTCTACCAGACTCAAGCCCAACACTGCCCACCCACAGACAGGTCTCCTGGACTTTCATCACTCCCTAATCCCGCTCAAGATGCTTTCCCTTCATAATCCTATGCATGTTCACAAGAAGCTGGAAATAATCAAAAGGAAATGAACAGGATCCAGTAAGGCATTGTTATACTACTACTATAAAAAAAATGGGATTGCATCTATAGGGACATGCCCTTCATGCTTGAGAAAAAATAGTTTCATGAGTTGCTGAAGTCAAAGTATTCACAATCTAGTGATGAACCTTCTAGTAATGAGCCTCTCTGAACTTAACTAGACTGTAAGCTCCTTGAGGACAGACATTGTGTCTCTTTCTTTTAACCTCTATACTTCAACACCGAACACGCTACCTTAGACATCAGAAGCATTTATTAAGCTTCCTACTGATGAACCCATCTGAACTTAGACTGTAAGACCCTTGAGGACAAGAACTATATCTTTCTTGTTATAATCTTGGTACTTGCGCAAGCCGGAGAAGCACGGGGTCTTGTTCCCCCAGACACTCACCCTCCTCTGTCTCCTCCTTTTCTACGCTGCAGTCATAGAAGTAGAGGTGCTGCGTGGTCACTTCAAGACGGCCTGGGATGACAGCCACGATCGTGATGAGCTGGCAGTCCTCCCACAGCACGAGCTTCTCCTGCTGTGCACCAGGCTCTGAGGACTCCGTGCTAAGGAAAAGGGGGATGAGCACAGGGGACAGGTAAAGGGAGCCAGGCTCTAGGAAGATCCCAGTTCTTGCTTCCTGAGATGCTGCACGGAGGGCTGAAACAACAGCTACACCCTGGTCAGCACTGGCACACATTTGGCAATACAAATCCTCTGCTCTCATTATGTCTGGGAGCCTTGTCTATCATGCTCTTCTTGAAGCCCTCCTAATTTTGGTCATCTCTGGAGCAATAACTTACATCACTGATTTTTCTGTGAGCCCATGCTACCCTCCCATGAAGGGTACACCAAGGTACCCCAAATCCTGGTATACCCCAAACACCAAGGTACACTAGGAGTTCCCGAAGGACAAGAATTATATTCATCTCTCCCCCACCTCCTTCCACTCAATCTTTGACAAAGAAGTTTGGGGACACAGAAAACCCTTAATTAAGGCTAGTTAACTTAAATAAGATTCCTTGCACCCTCTGGCTCTTGGTTCTCTGGTCAATGCCCACTGTGGTGCCCCATGCTCACACTGTGTCCAGTACGGTCAGCTCCTCCTCCCCCAGTTGGTCCTCCTCCAGTGTGCTGACCTTGGCTTCCTTGGCCACAGTCAGGGGCAGGGAATCCTCTGTGGAAGGCGTCAGGTGATCAGTAGCACCTGTGAGCCAGATGTCAATCAAAAATATTTATTAAGCGCTTGCCACATGCTTTGCACTATGCTAGGCACTAGAGATACAAAGAAGGCAAAAACAACTCAGTCCCTGCCCCCGAGAGGCTGATGTTCTAATGGGGAAGCCCACATGTAAACGATCATACAAGACATGCACAAGTGGATGGAAAGGAATCTTAGAAGGCAGTTGGGGGAAGAAGGGAACGGGAAGGGCCACCTAGCTACGTGGCATCTGAGCTGCCTCGTGAAGGGCAATGAAAAGGTGATAAGTAAGAGCCTTCCAGGAATGGGAAACACTCAGTACAAAGGCACTAAGCTGACTGGGTCACTGGGTGCAGGAGAGCCAAGCATAAGAAAACTGGAAAGGTAGGAAGGGCCCAGCTGGCTAGGAGAGGGAAGTCAAGGTCTGAAATGGCTGGTTTCCTTCCCTGCCTGAGGGAGAAGACAAGGCAGAGGAACCGACTCCAGCGTGGGGAGGGAGAGGAAGAAGGGAGACTGGAACTCTGGATTCCTGGTTCTCCCAGGCTCTCCTCTTTGGGCTCCTGAATCCTGTGCTTGCATTCCTGAGAAAGGTCACTCGGGGATCAGAAGACCCCTTCCATCTCTTCAGCCCCTCATTTACCCAGATTGTCTCGAAGAGCACTGGCCTCACTGTGCTGATCAAAGTGATAATTGGGCACCAACTTCAGCCGCATGCGGGAATAAGTCTCAGCACTGGACAGCTTCCAGCGAGGAGGAGGAGGATTTCTGTAGGAGAGCAAGAGAAGGGCAGGGAACAAGGGACCGCCAGAATGTTTACTTCTTCTTTTGTTTTGGAGACTGAGTCTCTTTACCTTGCATCGGGAGGATAGTGGCCACTCCCAAGTCAGATCCTTCTACAGACGGCTTGGAGTTTGCACCAGCTACACTTCCAGCCTGGGCCAGTTCATCATAAACATGCTTGCCTTATTGGTGCCAGACTTAGTGTGGCCGCCTAATTGCCTTTAGCCTTTCTGTAGTTCAGAACTCCCAAACTCAAGTCATCTCCCCAATGGCAAGGCTGGTAGGCATGTACCAAGATCCCTGGCACGAGGCGTCAGTAGTGAGATATAAAAGACCAGGAAGAGAAGGAAGCAAGGAGAGAGATGCTGCCAAGCTGCCTCCTCAGGTTCTATTGCAGCTCTCCAGTAATTATTTCTCCTGTTCTGGAAAACTGCCTGCAGACCCCACAGTTCCTTGGCCCTTTAAATCAGGCCCCGCTACTTTACTCTAGACCACTCCTAGATGGCCCTCCCCTTACCCAGAGGAAAAATTTCCTCCTGTCTATCCGATCCTCACTCCCCCACACTCACCTCTGGGCCCAGGCAGAGCGGGGTGCAGTGAGCAAACGGGCCAGGGCCTTCCAGTGCAGCAAAGCTATGGAGTGCTGGGAGGCCAGCTGCTTTTGTACACAGCTATAACGCTTTCCCTCTGACCGGCCCCTCTTCATTACTGGTTCCAGCACCAACTCCTAGGGAAAAGTAAGGGGCCTGGTAAAGCCGGAGCCTGTGGGGAAAGAACCTTCAACTTCAAGTAGCAGTCTGCAGATCTAGTTCTCACTCATTATCTACAATTCCCACTTCAAAGTCATCGAGAATACCAGAAATTGCTCAAAGTCACACAGATAATAAAGAGCTGCATCTGAATTTGAACTTGGGTCCCCTGACTCAAAGTGATCTTTCTGAAATGCCTCAATGTGTAAGACTGAAATGCCTTCCCTCTTCCCACTCATTTATTGTTCACATCCACGAAGCCTTTCTTCACACCTTCAGGTCATTCAACAGGGCTTAGCACATTGCCTGTTTCAAGTATAGACTTAATAAATCATTTTTCAGTCATTCACTAATTTTCCCCCTTTCTGATGGCCTGGGGTTCAAAGATGACCAAAAAAAGAAGTAAAGAAAATTACAATTTTGGGGAAGGATGTTGGAGGGCAAGCATACTAATGTACTACTCTGCATCAAAGCTGTGAAATGGCCATTCTGAAAACCAATTTGGAGTTAAACCCCAAAAGTTATTAAACAGTGCATATCCTTTGACCTGGTGATATCATTCCTTATTAGTCATAGGAGAAAGAGGGAAAGGGCCCGTAAATATAAAAAAATGTTCATAACAATACTTTTTGTTGTAGGAAAAAAAACTGGAAACTAAGGAACTTGGCTAAACAGATTGTATTATATAATATTAATATATATATATATATATATATATATATATATATATATAGGATAGGACTATGTAAAATGACCAGTATTAGGAGAACTGTTTATTAAATGACCATAATAAAATCACAGTTAACAACTTTGAAAGACTTCAGAACTTTGATCAAAGCATGTCTTTAACAAAACTATAACAAAGGGGCAACTACTTACCTGGATAGACTAACTAGCCCTGGAGTCTTCTTGACTACAAATCCAGCCTCAAACACTTGATATATAGTAGCTATGTGACCTTGGGCAAGTCACTTAACCCTGACTGCTTCACAAAAAATCAAAACCACCCACAAACAAAACCTGATGATAAAACATGCCTTCTACTTCTTGAGAGGTATTTAAATAGGAACAGAATGAGATTCCATTCTGAAACAAGGCCAATAGGTTGATTCATTTAATTGACTTTATTTATTTGTTACAAGGAAGAGCTTCTTTTTGATGGGGCTAGATAAATAGGCAAAAAAATTTTAAAAATAGCAACAACCCCAAAGAAACAAATGAAAAGTTGGCAGCTCAAAGACTAGGCAAAAAGCCAAGTGAGCCAAGATGGGAATAAAGGATGAGGACATACATTATGTTAAGCTTAAAGGGGAAGGAGGAAAGGAAAAAGTACTTACTATGTGCCAGCCATTGTGCTAAGTACTTTACAAATATTATTTCATTTGATCTTCACAACAACATTAGAAGGAAGAAGCTTAAGCAAGTGAGAAGAGAAAGAAAGTCTTCTTTAAAGGCACGTTAAAGGAGTTGATAGATAAAAGAAATCATAGGTTCATTAATTTAGAGATGGAGGGACTTGGGGCAACCTCAAACATAAGTAAAATTTTTGGTAGGACTGGCATTTGAACCAAGATCAGTGTTTGTCATATCCAGGGCTCACTACACTACTTTTCATCATTATCAGAAAGATCAGTATGCATCAGAAACTTCACATCTGCTTTGAGTTGCTGCACTCAAATATATCATGTTTTACATCCTGATCGATAAGACCCAGTGCTTTAACATCTGGATACAGGATGATGCATTTCCCTTCACCACCAGCTGGTGGTGGTATATGCAACATTAAGAGACTTGCAAAAAAGGGGAAAAAGATCCTGAGCACAGACCAGGAAAATTTACCAGCTCACAGGTAATAATAGACAGCACAGTACCTCTCTTCCCCCTTAAGTGGATTCAAAAGATTTTCCTTCCTGTGCAGTTCCTTTATAGGAAATGTGAGCAATAGCTCTAGCTCACCTTTAGGTCCTATGGACTGGGGACAGGATTCCTTTCCATCCCACACAACTCTACCTTTCTAATTTTGTTCCACAAAGACAGGGCAGTGCTAAGATCCAGTGGAAGCAGCCCTGGCTTCAGAGTCAGAAGAACTAGCTCTGCTCTGGATCAGTTCTATGACCACGGACAAATCATCACCTTTGTGCAATGAGCCAACCGGACTAGATAGGTTAGAAAGCCCCTTCCAACTTGGTACCCTATGATCTGAAAGGGTATTCTCCATGACTCTCTCCAGCCACTTTTGATTAGTTAATTTTTCTATTTTTTTAAAGAGTTTTTGTTTTAATCAAATTAGTCTACTCCTATTAGATAGTGGATTGCACTGTTATACTGGCAAATCAAAAGAGATACCATACATAAAGTGCTTGGCAAACCCTAAGGCTCCAAATTAATGTCAAATGCTACTATTAGAGGCTTCCTTTTTCTATATTTTAGGAATTGGGGTAAATTCATTGCAAATCTAAAAGCACATTATAAATGTGAGCCGCCATCATCATCATCATCATCATCATCACTTGGAAGGTGACATAACCTGAAAGGGATCACAGAAATTCAGCACCTAAAAGGAGTGCAGGTCTCATTTAGTCCAGCTTATGTCCAAGCAGAAAACCATTCAACAACAGCCCTGATCAGCTGTCATCAAGCCTCCACGGGGGCCACTTCCAGTGAGGGAGAATTGCCTCCCTTCTCAAGGCAGATCTCCTTCTCCTGTGGGGCGGCTCCACTGGTGAGTTATTTGTCCTTACATGGAGCAGTCATCAGTCTCTCTACCTTTGCCCTCAGTCTGACTCTCTGAGGATGCTGAGAAGGATGCTCTTCCTCATCACAACTCTTCAAATATTTAAAGATATAAACTATGTGTCCCCTGATTCTTTTCTTCTTTAGGCTTAAAACAACAATTCAATTCTTCATGATTCCATTTGGGGTTTTCTTGGCTTTTATACTGGAGTGGTTTGCCATGTCCTTCTCCAGTTCATTTTACAGATAAGGAAACTGAGGCAAACAGGGAAGTGACTTAGCCAATCTCACACAGCTAGGAAGTGTCTGTGGTACCCAGAAACTCCCAAATTTGAACTCAGGTACTTTTGGTCACAAAGTCTTCATGAATCTACTAGTCATGTATTATCTGCCCATATCGATGGCTACCCTAGCCCCTCCTCCCCACCTTCCCGATACCCCAGAAACCTGAAAGAGGTGCCGGCTCTCGGTCCGCTCTCGATCCCTGCGAAGGCTGCTGCTCATGAGAGCATCATAGCAGGAGTTCCAAAAACTGGACATGTGGTCATGGCTTCTGGCATAAGTGTCCATCTCAAACTGGGACATGGCAGGCTGTACCTGGGGAGGGGGAAATGAGTCCCGAGCTGAAAAGGATGAGCCCAGAAGCGCTTAGCCCAGGGCAATGTCCCCTCAGCCCAAGAAAGACATAGCAAAAGGTAGGCAGGAATGCACCCAGCTAAGATGGATAACTCCAACTCCCCTCCTCCTCATTTTTAGACCACTCTTTCACCTCTTTCTTACTCCTCTATGTCCTCTACCCGTACTTCCTCGGTCCTCCCAGCTTCCCCCCAGTTATCTCTCTGACCCTAAATTCTGCTCTCCTTCCCCCTCCTTCTTTCCTCTGGCTGCCATGATCACCCTCTATCTAGCCTCTTCACACTCTCCCCCTCCATATCTCATTCCCTGGCAAGGGTCATAGAACAATTTGATGTTAGAGACAGGAGGAATCTTAGAAAAGATCTGACCTTTCATTTTAATTTTACAGAAAGGGAAACTGAGGCACAAGTCAGGTATGACAGTAAATTAGCAGGAGAATTGCAAACCCAGATGCAATTCCTTCCACGGTGCTCTTTCCACTACCATCTACCCTCTTCTTCCTCTCTGTCCCTCCCTGTCCATTTGCCCCACTTCCCCCTCTCCCTCACCCCTGCCCTCTATGTTCTCCCGCTTCATCTGTATTTCTGGGCATCAGGTCCAGCAGGTACCTGTTTGTCAATGAAGAGCCGCCATTCTGGGGATGTGCAAAAAGCTTGGAAGTCCTCGTAGAAGGTGGGGCTGCCGTTGGTGGGTGGCAGAGAGGGCAGTCCCCACTGTAGGCCCAGGGCCGTGTAGGCCCTGTCCAGCAAGGTCCGGACCAGGGGCACGAGCCAGGAGCAGCGCTCAGATTCTGCCTCCAGTGCCCGCGCCAGGGGAGCCTCCAGCTTGGCCAGCAGGTAGCAGGCCTCCTCCCGCCGTGGCGGCACCGCTGTCTGTAACAGGCCGTGGAGCTTCACGTAGGCCAGGGCATGGAGCTGGGGGAAAGCACAGGTTAGGGGCAGATGGACCCCCACCCAAAGGGAACAGGAAGGACGGGGAGGGACAGTACGGGAGGCCAAGGCAAAAAGGGCGCTGATGGCACCATGGCACTTTGATCACAGCTCTATAGGAGCTACTACTCTTTGGATGAACTGTTTTTAAATATTTGCTCATATAAAATCTGATTTTTCTAAATTAAAGCTTTTTATTTTCAAAATATATACATGGATAATTTTCAACATTCACTCTTATAAAACATTGTGTACTCTCCCCTTCCTTTCCCCCCCTTGTCCCTAGACAGCAAGTGATCCAATATATGTTAAACATGTGCAATTTCTCTATACATATTTCCCCAAATATCTGATTTTTTAAATGGATCAATTAGTTTTGCTGAAATTTTTTCTCCCTCTTTTTCCTTTTGAAAAAAAATCTTTTTAAGATAGATAAACGAAGACCCAGAGAGAGAAATAATTTGACATAGATCCCAAGCAAGTAAGCAATGGAGCTAGCAGGAGGAGCCACGCATCTTGCTTCTCAATGAGATCCAAGCTCCCCTGGCCCTCAATGGCAGGATGAAGCTCCAGAGGGTCACGGTTAAGATAGGTGGAGGCTTGGGGGATAAAGGGCCCCCTTTTCTTCCCTTCCCAGGAAAGGGTGTCTCACCTGGGTGTCTTCCAACAGCATGTAGCCGAGGACAAGGCGCAGCCCAATCTGTGCCATTTCCCGCAGGTCAGCGGCACCATTGGTCAGATGCTGCCATACACCTAGGTGATCCAGCAGGCTGCTCACACCTTCAAAGAGCTGCCAAGGAAAGCCACAAGATCAGGGAGGGAGATGGGTACCCAGAAACCCCCAGAGGACGGGGGGACCCAAGGGAGCAACCGGAGCGAGCAGAGTCGTTACGGGGAGACAAGGAGGTGGGGAGCGAACATTCAGACTCATGACTCAACAAGATACATAACGGGCAGGGGACGATCATCTGGTCCAACTTCTTGTTTTATAAACAGAAACAATGAGGCTCTGAGAGTTTGAACAATTTGCCTAATAGCCATAAAGGTATGTCATTCATACACAGAGTAATAATTAATAGCCAAATAGATGAATGGAGAAATGGATGGAAGGATGGATGGATGGATGGATAATGACTCCCACTTCCATAGCACTTTACTTTTCTCACAAGAATTGTTTGAATCGGGTAATTTAAAAAAATTATTATTTCTACTTTTCAGATAGGAAAATTAAGTCATTAAGAGCAACTGATTTGCCTAGTTAAGCAAGATAATAAGTCAACACCTGAACCCAGAGCTCTTAGAACCTTCTCCTCTAAGATACCCATCCATCTACTTTGCATGTATTGTGTATATACCCATTGAACTGCATTTTCTTCCCCACAAGAATGTGAGCTCCTTGGGAGCAGGGATTGTTTTTTTTTTTAATTTTGTTTGCGCCCCTAACACTTATCAGAGTGCACCTAATAGGCCCTTAATAAAAGTTTACTGATGATCTACATCTCAGTGTTGTCTCACATTCACTAATGCAGACACATAGTGTAAATCAAATATTCATTGAACAATAATTTCTCCATGCCTGGCCTTGTGGTAGGCATGAAGTCGTGGAAGCTGGGGAACTAAAATATAAATATATTAAAAATATGAACATATGAAAAACTCTGACTCCTGAATCTTCCAGCTGCCATTCTTGAAATCCTTCCTCTTCCAAGGAAGCCTCTCTTGGTCCCCCCCATATCCTACAGCCCACAGTGCCTTATCTTCCTCTGAGATATCACAGCACTTTATGTGTTATAACAACATAAGTAAAATAATAAATTTTTGCTGGGTCAGATCTGACATTTTTGTTGTTGCTGTTGTTGTAATAGGAAACTTCCAATGAAGAAATTCCTTCTACCGATGGAGACTTGCACCTGCTTTTCAATTTAGAGGCTTGAGAGTAAACTGGGTCAAGGGGACATAGAGATGAAGTACTTGCCCAGAGTCATAGTTAATATATGTCAGAAGTAATTTTTCTTAGTCCAAAATCAGGTCTCTCTGGTGCTGTTTATACTCAGTAGGATTTAGAGAACACCCCTTATATGGGAAACAGGGAAGAACATCCATAAAGCCAGAGGTACCACTGAGGCTGATAGCAGCATCCCGACTGAGAGGAAAGGGCTGATAACAGGATTGAAAGATAGGTGTGGCCGGGAAACGAATGTGAACTATTTGCATTTTTGATTTTCTTCCCGAGTTATTTTTACCTTCTGAATCCAATTCTCTCTGTGCAACAGGAGAACTGTTCAGTTCTGCAAATATGTATTGTATCTAGGATGTACTGCAACATATTTAACATATATAGGACTGCTTGCCATCTGGGGGGGGAGGAGGGAGGGAGGGGAAAAAAACGAAACATAAGCGAGTGCAAGGGATAATGTTGTAAAAAATTACCCTGGCATGGATTCTGTCAATACAAAGTTATTATTAAATAAAATAAAATTTAAATTTAAAAAAAAAAAAAAGAAGAAAGAAAGGTAGGTGTGGGAGGGGAGAAACAGGAGGGAGACATTTATAGGGACCCAGAAAATCACTACAAGGTGATTGAGGGAAGGCACTAGCAGCTTGGGGGAAAATCATACAAGATTCCCCACTGAAGGTGTGCCCCTGAACTGACCTTGAAGCAAAGTGGGTTTTAAGGAAGGCTGGGGAATGGTGGAGAGATGTGAGAAGGAGGGCCAGGTAGAAAGAATGAGAAGAAGGAGGCTAGATAGGAGCCTGGACTGGGAGGTTTGCAAAGGGGGATGGTTTGAGGTTCAGAACTAGAAGGAATGGAATCCAGGTCCTTCTGAATGCAAAGCTAGTACCTCACCCCGCTGACCAGCTGCCTGCTAAGGAGCAAGGTTTTTCCAGGAGTGTGGCAATAAGACGCACTCAGACAGACAGGCAGGCAGGCAGACTCGGAGCTGCTGAGCCCCCAGGGGCGCCCACCTCCCTCCTTGCCCTGCTCTCTCTCCCTCTCACGCACACACACCTTCTCGCTCCACAGAGCCTGGTTCCCATGGCCCTCAGAGTGCAGGAAGTCCTGGAGCAAACGTAGGAGCTTCAGCGCATGCTGGGTAAGGCTGGGCACGGCCACGGGCAGGGCTTCCTGAATGTCGGTCAGGGCTGAATCCAGCATCATCTCCAGAAGGCTAGGGATAGCAAGGGGCAGGGTTCTTCCCTGACCTACCAAAGCCCTCTGTTCTCTCTCTCCATGGACCTCCTGAGCAACTTCCACAGCCTCTACTTAGACACCTTTCCCCCGAGTCTCTTTCCTCCCGTGTCACCCTTTTATTCCTTCCCTGCTCTCTCCCAGCATCCTGTTCATCTTCCCCCCTTGTCCTTGCCCTTCTCCCAGATTCCCCAACCTCTGACCATCTCCGGCTGTCTCCCTAACCCTTATTCTTGACTTTCAAGACCATTCTCCTCTCCCAACAACTCCCCCCAACCCCTGACCCTATTTCCCTGAATTATCAACTCCTGATCCTTTCTCCACAATGTCTTCTTCACTTTGCCTTGTGTTCCGCAGTTCTATCTCATTTTTCCTTTATAGATTCCACCTCTTCTGGGGATCTGGCTTTTCTTCCTCTAGTTCTTACCTCCAGACCCTTGCCCTCTCCCCCAGCACACCCTCAAGCCTTAGGCCCCTGTCTCAATCTCACCCATCCTAGCCTTTCCCCCATTCAGTGACTGCTACATCCCCAGCCCCCAGCCCCATGAGTCTAGAGAGAGCATTTCCCTATTAACTAGCCCTGGACGAGTCACAGGCCGGAGGCCAGAGAGCCTCACCTGCGCTTGATCTCATCGGGGGGACGCACCAGCTCCCCGGCAGCCCCAAGTTTTGTGAGCACCGAGAAGACCTGGCCCCGTTCACGCCATGCAGCCTCATCATCGCCCTCCACCCCACGCCACGTCACGGAGAACAGGATGTTGGTTAGCAAATTGCATAGTTCTTCCTCCGGAGCTTGCTGGAGATAAAAGCACAATAAGGGGTTCAAGGAATGAGGAGATTCACCTGCTTTCTGTTCCCTGCCCAGAGATGGGAAGATTGAGGTACAGAAAGGCTGGACTAGAAGTGCTCCTGCTCAAGCGCTCCTACAAGAGCCACAAAAGAGCCAGCATCATGGCCCCCAGTTGGAGATGGAGTCCTGGAGGCAAGGGGACAGTCCAGGTCTCAGTTGGTAAGCCAGGCGAGCCACCCCAGGAAGCAGACAAGGGGCCAAGGGAAGAAGTGTGGAGAGGAGCCCATTCCATCCCCTACCCCAATTTCTGGTGGGATGACCCTGATGCCAACTTGTAGCATCATCCTAGAGCAGGTATTCAAGCTGGGGTCCATGAATTTTAAAAAATATTTATTCCAATAATTGTACTTTGATATACTGCTTTTGTAAACTCCCAATTTTATGCATTTAAAAATGTGATTCTGCTTAGGCTGCCCAAAGTTAAGAGTCCCTCTCTAGAATCATCTTGAATAACCATCACAGATCTTTTACAGAATCATAGAAATAGTAAGGACTATCAGAGAATTGCTTCAGATTCCTCAGGGCAAGGGGTATCATCCCTCTTTAACAGATGAGGCGACTGAGTCTGAGAGGTTAAGACTGGTCCATCATGGCTCTTTTCAACAATGAAGTGATTCAGGCCAGTTCCAATGGTCTTGTGATGAAGAGAGCCATTTGTACCCAGAGAGAGAACTATGGGAACTAAGTATGGATCACAACATAGTATTTTCACTCTTTTTGTTGTTTGCTTGCATTTAGTTTTCTTTCTCATTTTTTTGATCTCATTTTTCTTGTGCAGCATGATATTTGTGGAAATACGTATAGAAGAACTGCACATGTTTAACATATGTTGGATTACTTGCCATTTAGGGGAGGGGGTAGGGAAAAGGGGGAGAAAATTTAGAACACAAGGTTTTACAAGGGTGAATGTTGAAAATTATCCATGTATACATTTTGAAAATAAAAAGCCTTAATAATAATAATAAAGACGGGTCCATTTTCTGGACTGTTAGCCTAGACAGACTCAGAGTAATAACTAAGTGGGGAATGATGCCCTGGGCTTGCCATAGATACGAACAAGTCCTTACCTCTCTGGATCTCAGCTGCCTCCTCTGTTAAATAGGAACACACATTCTGGTTCTACCAGAAACTTTCCTGATGACTCCCAAATGAACTCCAGCGAACCACTCCCTTTTTCTGGGGCTGTTTCTCTCTTATGTAACGTGATAGGGCTAGGATGGTTTCTACCTCTGAAGTTCACTGGAAGAGTCCAACTGAGTTTAAATGAAGTGGACCTGAAGTCCTTCCCTTATTCCAGGCTGAATGAATGAATCATGGTCCTAATTTACCCCCATTCCCCACAAAGCCTGACCTGAGGGTTGCTGGTGTTGGAGGTATCATCCCCGAGGCTGGGTTCCTGGAAGCTGGTCTCATCTAGCACGTTGGAGAGGCTGGAGCTGTGGCGGCCCCGGAGGGGCGGAAAAGGCCGTCCCCCTTCCAGGGGAGAAGGGGTGCTAGGGAGGCTGACTGGGGTCAGGTTCTCGCCGCTGCCCACGGTGGCCCCAGACCCCGTGCTGGCCAGTTCTGGGCCCAGGTCAAAAGGCAAACAGAAGGGTGAGAGTGGCTGGTAGGTAGCTTCTAAAGATGGCGGGTCACTGGGGACCGCAGTGGAGGAGGAGTGTCTCACACTGTCAGGGGGTGAGGTCTCGCCCTCTGGAAAGCTCTCAGAAGACTCAAGGGAGGCCTCATAAGGCAGAGGCAGGAAGACGTCGCTGTTCAGCTCTGTCGGGGCTGGCTCCGGGGCGCTCGGCGAGGGGGCAGCAGGGGCTTCTCGGACATACAGACGCGTTAGGATGTCCTGCCAGCCCACCTGCCGGGCCAGCTGCCGCACCATATCTGGCTGCCCATAGATCAGGTGGAACAGCTGGAGGGGATTAAACCATCGCCTTAGTTTTAATTTTTATCACCCTTCAATATTTACAAGATACTATCCTACCTGGGAGATGAAAGCCCAGAGCACTGGAGCAGGTTCAGATCCTGCTTACCTGTGTGATCTCAGACAAAGCCCTTCTCTATCTGAGCTCGTTCACCTCAGCAGCGAGGCTAAAGGTGGTCTTGTAGGCCCTTTCCAACTCCAAATCCCATGATATGTGTTCTTGACCCCCTTTACAGAAGAGAAAGGCTCCCAGAGCCTCACAGACTGTGACATGTCTAACTGTACATAGATAATAAGTGACAAAGCCAGGATTTGAATACAGGTCTTTTGAATCTTCTTCTGTGTTTTAGGGACCTTAGAAGTCATTGGCTACTAAAGCCACTGCTCTAGAGCAGGAAGGGACCCAAGAGACCCTTTTTAGAGATAAACAGGCTGACACCTGACTTATAGTCATCAAAGCTTGGAGCATTTATATAATGCTTTTATTTTAGGTTTGCAAAGCATTTTACACCTGTTTTCTCCTTTGATAATCCAGTCATGGAAATAATAATTGGGAAATGTGGGATTTGAACTCCCATCTCCCTAGATCGTTTTGACCCCAAATTTAGCACTATAATTATGTCAATGGCGACCTTCATGTTTATGTGGGATTCTCATATTTCTACTAACTCTCATCTCACCAGAGGAACTCAAACATCCTATTCAGAGACTTGAGAAGCATCTACCGACTATGGGCTCATTTTCTTTGCTTCTCAAGGAGTTGAGGCTCAAATCTTCCTTTCTACCCCAACCCTGCCCTTCCTTCCTTACACCAACTCGATTCTGACTGAAGGAGGAGGAGAAAGGGGGAAAGGTACAAGTGGCACAGACACCCTGTCCTGGCCCCCACTTAGACCCTTAAGCCTTGTTTCTCTTGTCCCCATTCCAAGGAGGACCCAGCTTGCATACTCACCTTCCTACACATGTCCAGACGGACACTGAGCTGGGCACGGTGGGACAGATAGACAACAGCCACCAAGTCCTTGAGGTTTGGGCAGTCTGTGAGAGGAAAGGGAGGGTAAACGGCTCCTCATATGTTAGACCACTTAGACTCCCACCTCTTAAGGAAATTCTAGCCTCTAGTCCTATCCACTAATAAATTACATGGATTTTCCCTCACACTCCCACTAAAACTATGGAATTCAAGAATCCAAGATCCCATTCTTGAATTCCATAGCTCACCAATTTGTTCCACATGTCTAGACTTTTCCAGCTCTAGAAACCTCCCAGTTTTACCCCATTTCTCTTCTCTTTGTCTACCCTTGCCCTACCCCTTACCTGCACTCAGGACCTGCTCAGAGAGGCCCCGGCAGAGATGGGAGGAGACGGGCCCATCGGGCAGGCAGGCGATGAGACCCTGAAGACCACAATCCTTCAGCTTGAGTCTATGCTTACAACGCTCGGGTACGCGATCACTCTTTAAGAGCTTGTTCAGGATCTGGCAAAAGACAAGGTAAGAAAGGTATAGTTTATGATGTCCATGCTCCCCCGCAAGGTCCTGTTCTCTAGGCATGGGAATTCAGAAGCAGAAAGAATCCTGAATTGGGAGTCAGGATCTCCAGTGAATCCTTTCCGTCTTAAGGGCTTAGAGTTTGCTCTTCTGTAAAGGGAGGTTGGTCTACACTGGCTGGTCGGCTCTAAAGTCTATGTCCTATGAACTAACTCAGCTCTGTGGGGTTGATCTTCAATTTAAAAATCCAGTGTTCTCCTTATTGTTAAATATTAAGTAGCACATCTCAGACAGGATCCTATGGCTGACTCCAAATCCTGTTGCACCTGAGAAAACTTTCAGCTTTTCATCAGCTTCTTGCTGGGTTCCTCTGACCCACTCTCGTTTGTTTTGTTTTTTGGGGGGCTATCGGGATGAAGTGACTTGCCCAGGATCAAACAGCTAGTGTCTGAGGCTGGATGGTTTGAACTCAGGTCTTTCCGACTCCAGGGCTGTCCCTTCCTCCCCATGTTCCTTCTCATCACTATTTATGGGCCAGTTTGAATCCACCCTTTCCCTTTCCCACCCTGGCCAGTATCATTCCCTAACCCTTGTCTCGCTAACGATGGAATCCCTGCTGCAGCTGGCCTTTCTTGCCCATTGCATCATAAAGTATCACAGGGGAACCTAGAGATACTCTGGTCATAGGATCACAGACTTGGATCCAGAAGGGACCCCCGAGGATCTCTAATCCAATCCCCTCATTTTACAGGTGAGACCCAGAGAGGGGATGTCTTCAGGATCAAACAAGTAAGTGTAAAAGAGAGGATTTGATAAAGTCTTCTAATCCCAACACTCTACTCACAATATCACACTACTTATACATAGCCATTCTCACACATATGCAGTTCATTAGCTGGCAAAGGCTTTGCAGCTTTAGGGGGAGAATTCTGGGATTTAAAGGAAAGTTTCAATGGGGATGTTGGCGCAGGTCCCCTGGCTCACCTTGAAGACCTTGTCCCGCAGCTGGTCAGAGAAGGACCTGTGTACCACCAGGGCAAACAGGACCTCCACGTTATTTGGCTCTAGCAGGAAAGTGCAGAGGGGCTCCTGCACCGGCGAGCTGCGTAGCAGGTTCAGAAGCATGTCCAAAATCCCGCATACCTAGGGTGGAGGCAACGTCGCTCAGAACCTCCAGATTCTGACCAGGATCCAGAATAGCCTCCCCACTTCTGTCCTGCTCACTGGGCTAGCTTCCAAGCTGCTCCCCTCATATCCATCCTCTAAGGTTCATCTCAAATGCTACTCGTACAGAAAGCCTTCCTCAACATCCCTCTTTTCTCCCTTGTATCTCTCCTAACACAATGTTTGCACTTGTCTTGGAACATCTCAAGAATCTGTAACCTTGACTCTACCCTTCCTCTGCTCCTCTGACAGTTTCCCATTCATTATACCTCCTTCTCTCTCATTTTCATTTTCTCCTTATGTACTGATTCCTTTCCCTGCTACTTACAAATATTCCCTGGACACCATGATCTTTTAAAAAAAAAAAAAAAAGCTTCATTTAATTTGCCCATCCCTGAAGCTATCATTCTGTATTTTTATATCAGCCAAACTCCTAGGAAGACTGGTCCAATCCACTGATCTTTTTTTGGTTCTCATCCTCCTTCACCTCTGCAACTTTTGACAGTCAGCCATTTTATATTCCCAGATAGCTTCTGCTCCCTCATTAGCTTTTATGACATGGCTCTCTCTGAGTGATCTTCTGCCCCATCTGACTACTCTTTCTCAGTCTCCTTTGCTGGATCATCACCCAGCATCCTCTAACTCTTGGGAGTCCCCCTAGATTCTCTACAGGCCTTTTTCTGTATTCCATCTATTTTGTTGAGTTCATCAGCTCCTTTTGGTTCAATTATCACCTCTATAAAGACTCCCAAACCCACATAACTAGTCCCAAATCTCTCTTGAATTTCAGTATGGAATCACCAACTATCTCCTGATTACATCTGCCTAGATGTCTTATATAATCTCAAACTTAATATGTCTGAAATTCAACTTACTGCCTTCTGCCATAAATTTCTCCATTTCTATTGGAGGTACCACCATACTTCTAGTCACCTCCCTCCCAAATCATCTTTGACTTGTCCTCCTTTCTCTCTCCATTCCAATCAGTTGCCAGATCTCACCTATTTACCTTCCATGACATTTCTCCCATATAGAGGACAAATCCTCAGTTTAACTTAAAAATTCTTCACAATCTGCATGGGATATCCTTTCTTTCTCTCTTCCTCTCCAAAATCCATACAATTAGGGTATTACCTCTTATAGGAAGCCTTTTCTGATCTTCCCCAACCCCCAGCAAATACTAATTTCTTCTTCAAACTAATTTATTTGCATGCTGTGTCCTCTAGGAAAGTTATAAGCTCTTAGGGCAAAAATTATTTTTTCTTTTTTCCTTTCTTTGAATTCCAAGAACTTTGTACAGAGTAGATGTTTAATAGAGGTTTGTTGTGTTGAATTGAGAAAGCAGTGGAGGAGGATATCAGTGCACCAATCGATCAGAACTGCATCTGTACTTGTGCCCTATACTCCTACTAGTTTTGCAAGCTCTTGAGGACATGGTCATCTGTAAATGTCACATTTTCCCTAGTGCCAATGGGCTGTTAAGCAAATGTTTGTTGAACTAAGTTGTTTTTTGCTGCATCCTGCCTGGGTCTTACAGGCTGTTCCTGAACCTCACCTCATGCATCTTTCCATGACCCCCCAGATAGCCCTTCAGGTAGCTTCATCCCTCCCCCACTTTGTACCTGGCCTTCATCATTGGACCCAGCCAGGTAGTTGAGGACTGCTTGCATCTCCTCTGGGGAGAAGCTTCGGGCCAGGAACTCCTTGACCAGACTGAACAAGGAGGTCTGCACTGTTCTTAAGTCATCCTCAGCAAGTGGACGCTCCCTCTGTGGGCTGGGACACAGGGAAGGGAGAAACAGGGGTGAGAGATGAGCCCAAAAGGCAGGGACACCGGATAGGGAAGCAAGATGGAGAGAGAGAGAAAAGGGGAAGGAGGAGCAGGAGGAAGATGCCCCCCCTGTCACTCAGCCCCACTGCCCATCCCTCACCTATAGTGGGCTCGCACTGAGTCAAGGATGTACTGCACTCCGTATTTCTTTCGAACCTTCTGTCTGTGCTCCTTGATGGTGTTGGACAGGTACTGAATGTGACCTGGACCCAGGGGCAGAAAGAGCTGTTTATTTCCTACAATCTCCCAGTCAGAAGAGGGCAGGAACTATTTATCCTCCTCAAACTGGAAGCTCCTTGAGGGCAGGGCTGAGACTGCCTCCGGTCAGGAGCTATGTCTCCTTTCTTCTTAGCCCTCTCTCCTCGCAGCTAGGTCCGGGAAGGTGAATGCTCGTTACAGAATGGGGGCAAGAGGCCCCAATTCCTGCTCTCCCCTTGGGGGTCTTTCACACTCTCAAGGCCCTACCCCTGCCCGTCCCAGCAGAGTGAAGCTTCTAGCTTCCATGCTCTCAGGGGAGAAGGGGAGGTCTGAGGGGACATCTTACCCAGCCGGACGGCAAAGTCACTGTGGCTCCACAGGTGGAAGTTGAAGAGCAGATGCTGGTAGAGCAGGTGCAGGAGGGGCCCGTTGCCCTCAGAGGCTACCTGCTCCATGAGCATCTGGGCAGCCATCAGGACATTCATGTCCATGCAGTGTCTGGGGACCTGGGGAAAAGACACCCAGGAATGTGATGTTGAATTTCCTAAGATTCCACAGGTCTTCAATATCAGAGAGGTAGGATTTGAATCTAGGTCCTCTGATTCCAAAGCCAATGCTCCTTCTACTAGATCACACTGCCTCTCCTTAGAAATCCAGTGAAGGAACAAGCAGGAACCTTATCTGGAACATCTACTCCAAGAGATCTTAACCTGGGATCTATAATCTTTAAAAAATTATTTTAATAAATGTATTTCAAAATGAGTGGGTTTCCTATGTAATTCTATACTTTTATTTTAGGCATTTAAAATATTATTCTGAGAAGGAGTCCCTTTTTGGCAGACTATCAGAGGGGTTAAGATGCAAAAAAAAAAGTTAAAAGTCTCTGTTTTAGGCCAACCACCTCATTTTATAGTTGAGCAAACAGAAGCTCAGAGTGGAAAACCGGTCTAGGGTCACTGTTGCAGAGTGAGAATTTAAATCCAGGTTCCCTGGCTCAGGCAATTATTCTTTCCAGAGCGCCTCACCATCCCCAGCTCACCATCTCCCTGTGATGATCATGGGGGAGTCATTTACCTGATTTTTCTTGATTTTAATTTATCAATTGTGAAATAAGTGGGGCCAGACCAGAATGATGATTCAGACCCACTACAGCTCTAAATTCTGTAATGAATCCAGAGTACAGAGAATAATAATAACCCCTTCCATTTGCACAGTGCTTTAATTTACAAAATATTTTCATGGTGATCAGATCCTTGCAAAAACTCTAGGACATAGATAGATCAGAAAACTGAGGCTCAGAAATGGGAAGTAACACTCATCAAACTATCAACAGGGCTATGACCAGATTCAGGAAAGTGGAATTTAGGGAATGAGTTGCCAAATCCCACCTTGGAGTAGATGGACCAGCTGAGCCATAAGAGTTAGGAGTAGCCCAGCCTTTTCTCTTGCCCAGATCCCCCTGCCCCCTACAACCCTGAAGAAGCCAGAGCTCCACCTCTACAGGCCCTCACCTTCTGCAATAATGCCCCAATGATGGCGGGCCCGTGGCACTGCATCAAGCTCTCCTGGTTCACCAAGTGTCCTCGAAGAAAGTTCTTCACCATGACCAAGAAGGCAGCCACGCCGTTCCGTTCTACTCTGCCCTCTTGAGTGGAGGGGAGGCGAAGAGGAAGGGGAGGTCAGAGGGAGGGAAGGCAGAGAGGGCAGCAGGATGAGGCTGGTGATGGGATCTGGGGGAGGGGAAGAGTCACACAGGGATGGAGGAGGAGAACCTATCACCGGGGGTCCCTCTGTGGACCTCAGGATGTCCCGGCTGGGGCTGGGGGCCTGAGAATGGAGAAGGGGCTGAGCTGTGTCAGACAAAATCATCTAACCTAATTGTCTTCATTGGGGAAACTGAGGCTCAGAAAAGTGAAATGACTTGCCCAAGTTCACAAAACTAATAAATAGCATTCCTTTCACTGATTTAATTCTAGAAGAGATCTTAGAGACCGTCTAGTCAGGAGGTTCTTAACTGGGAGCTGTGAACTTGTTTTTAAAATCTAACTGGTTTCCTTTATATAATCCTAAAAATCTTATTTTGCTTTAAAAAAAATTCTGGAATATGTTTAGAAGAATTGACATGTTTAACTGATATTGGATTGTTTGCTGTTTAGAGGAAGGAGAGAGAAAAATTGGAACACAAGGTTTTGCAATGGTGAATGCTGAAAATTATCTTTGTGTGTATTTTGAAAAATTAAAAGCTATTATTGTTTTAAAAAATTCTGGGAGAAGGTTCACAGGTTTCCTCAGACTGCCAGTCCAGGACACAAAAAAAGGTTAAGAGTCCCTCATTCAGTCTGATTCCATTTTACACATTGTGTAACATATTGTGTTACATATTACATATTGTAGCCCTAAGAAGGAAGGGCACTTTTTGAAGGAGCCACAAGGAGCAAGATTTGGGATTCAAACCCAGGCCCACTGGACCCCAAATCTGGAAATCTTTTCACTCCATCAATTATAATCAGACTTATGGGATTTGGAATTAGGGAAGCTTTTAGTTCAGAGGGGGAGGCAGAAGTAGGGCATGGTGGGAAGGAATCAGACAGAACAGAGAAGCCAGACCCAGTACAGAGAGCGGGTCCCTCCAGTGAAGGGCCAGGCTCTGCAGAATAGGGGAGAAGCTTACCTGAGGACTTACCCAGGGGGATAAGCAGACCCTGGGCGTTGTGGGAGGAAGTCAGCTCGGGGCCCACTAGGTCATAGGTTTCAGCTTGTCCCTCAGCTTCCTGGGGCTGGCAGCCCACCTGTTCTAGGAGGGGCAACAGAACTCCCATCCCTCCCACGCAGTTCACCACGTCCTAGGGAATAACAAGGTGAGGGTCAGGAGGATGGGCTCATGAGGGTCACCATCACTCCCTTTGCTCTCAGGAACCCTCGCGCTTCCTTCATCTCCCTTCACCTTCCCACCTTTTACTCGCCATGTTTCAGGGGCCATTTATATTTCCTAGCGCACAAAGGTCTCCCCCTGTTTGAACCTTCCCCCAATACTGCTGGTCACAGTCTTGGAGCTTCATTAAACCACACTCCTATACACACAAGGAGGCTCGTCCCTCCATTCTCTAGATCCTAAGGTCCCTGGGACCACAGAAAGGAAGACCAGGACGGAGCCAAATGAGGAACAGGAGAGAAGAGAAAGCACTGGGGCAGAATGGACTGGCAGCATGGAACAGAACAGGGACAAACGTGGAAATATGCTTAAAACAGTTGTACATGTATAACCTACATCAGACTGTTTGTTGTCTGGGAGGGGAGAGGGAAGGCAAGGAGGGAGAAAAAATTTGGAACTCAGGCTCTGACCAAAACGAATGTTGAAAACTATATGTGGAATTGAAAAAATAAAATGCTGTTGAGGGGGGAAAAGAACAGAATAGAAAAGAATAGAGGATAAAATAGATTTTTAAAAAACAGAGCAGTACTGAAGGAAACCTATGGCTGATATCACCGATACCTGCTTTGATCTTGGCCCTCAGGCCTAGAGCAGCCATCATCACCTTCCTGACGTGACCCTGCCCTCCTTCTTTGGTACCTGAGCTATCCCAGCGGTCTTAGGGACTATGACCCTCCCCCCAGGAACCAGAAGGTCACTGCGTGAGACCTGGGGTCTGCTATCCCCCCCACTCAATCTCAGCCCCAGTTCCTGATGACTACATCCATGCTCACTCACCTTCACATCCCAGTTCACCACTTTGTGGCCTGTTAAGCGCCCATCTAGCCCATGACTAGGAGACAGGTCCAGACAGATTTTATTCTTACAAGCCTGAGGAAAGGGAAAAGTGAGTCATCAAGGCTAGGAGTGGGGGATTCCCAACCCTACTAACCTTACCCAGTGGAAAGGAAGGGAAGTGGGAAGGTGGTCCCTAATGGCTCCGGGACTTTTCTCCCCCAGGCTAGGAAACATTTGGGGATGGGGAGAAAAATCTAGGGGTCCACTGTAGGCTCTCCCTTGGAAGTCAGGAAGAGAGATTGGAAATCATCTTGGGGACAAATAGGAAATAAATAAATTAAAAGTCAGGATCTAGGGCTGGGAAGCTCAGGATGCCAGACTTCTGTTTTTATTATATTTAATTATTTAGATATTATTTAGATAATCTTCTATTACATAGAAACTATCATCGCATCCCATTCTAACCCTCAATTTCTGTCTTGGGAATAAGAATGAAGACAGGAATTTTAGAGTGGACACAAAAGTGAGCAGTCACAGAGATGGATGGTAAGAGCAAGGAATAAATGTAGAAAGTGCACAAATGAGGACAGAGGGTGGCAGATTTGGAAAACGGGGTGAGAGATCCTGGAAGATATAAGAACGAGGAAGGAGGTCACACAATAAGTGAGAGAGGAAAAAGGCACAGGTGGTGGTAGATGGTAAGGGGTGGAGGAGGTGGGAGATGGGGATGGATGGGGATAAAAAGGAAAAAATGTAGCAGATGGGGTGGAGGATGGAAAATGAGGGACATCTGTGGGGAATGAGGGGAGAGGGTGATAGAAGTAGAGAATAGGGGATGGGAAAGGGAGAGTTTTAAAGGCTGAGGATAAAATGCAAAGGACAGAAGCAGTGGGGAGAGAACAGAGGAGGGGGGCTGGGACAGAGATGGGGCACAGGGCTGGAACCTGGGGTGTATAGTGGAGAAGCATCTTGTTGCTGAGCTCCTGCAGTTCCCCCTCTGGTTTGAAGGGAGATGTCTCATTGGGTCCTGGAGAAGGGAAAAGAGTGTCAGGATTTCACCCCATCCTCTGTCCTTCCCCCCAAGAAGATGGACCGCTGTCAGTTTAGCCGGGTCCCATTCCCCTTCCCCACCTCGCACATCTGGGCTCCCTTCCCTGGAGTGATGGGCTGACTCTCTTAAGCCACCCCAGCCCCATCCAGACGTGGATCTGATCCCGACACCTCCGCCAAGAAACAGCTGGACAGGGTGCAAGACAGAGAGGGGCACAACCAGGGGCAGGGCACGTTTCATGAATGCACATAATTTTAATAGCAGAAACCCTACTCTCCCTGACCCACAGAGATCACAATCACTTGTATTATGGAAAGCTCAAAGTCTCTGCAACCTGTATATATGGATGAGAGCACAGGTAATTTTTATACTTTTGCCTCTCAGCTCTATAAAAGTTTCCCTAACTGTTCCAAACTTCAGTGACCTCTCTCTGGAGCACTGCAAGAGGATGATAATGGCCAAATGAAGATATGAATCTGATACGTCTAACCACGTCACTCCCTTCAAGAACCATCAGTGGCTCCCCACTACCCATGGGATAAAGTACACACAGAAAAAGGCGTTCAATCTGGCTCCAGTCTCTTTCTAGCCTTAATTACCCTTTATTCCTTTTCACACTCCTGCCAAAACGGACTATTAGCTGCTCTCCAGTTCCATCATCCTTTCTCCCATTTCCGTACATTAGCACAGACCATCATCCCTCAGACATGGAACCTAGCACGTTCTCACCCCTGACTGTAGAAATCCCGAGAGTAAGAATCGTAGATAGCATTTATGTAGCACTTTAAAGTTTGCAAAACACTTTACTGTCGTGATCTCATTTGAGTCACACAACAACCTTAGGGGGAAAGCCAGGTTTAGGAAAATTAAGTAAGTGACTTATCTAAGGTCACACTGCTAGAGTCAACTGCAAAATTCAAACGCAGGTCTTTCTGTGCATAGTCTGCTACAAAGTGATTTTCAGTGTTTCTCCGCCTACATCATCCCCCTGCTCGATAACCTACAGTGGCTCCCTATTGTCTATAAGTGCAAATATAAACTCTTCTGCCTGGCATTAAAAATAATGTTTTCCCTCTGCTTGACATTTAAAGCCCTTCACAATCTTGACCTATCTTTGCGACTTTACTCCTTATATTCCTAGATATATTATTCTTTATATTATATTTCCAGATACATTATTATTTATATTTCTATATACAGTAATCTTTCTATTCTACTTCTATCTACACTATTCTTTTCACCATCCTTCCCCTTCATGTACACTACTCCCTAACCAAACTACCCTTGTTCTTACCCATACTCTGTTCCCATTTCTTGTCTCCATGCCTTTGTATAAACCTCCACCTTGTCTTGCTGTGATTTAATTGGGTGAATTGGGCTTTTCAGTCCCTATCTGCGGGATGGTACAGACCAAACCATCTCCTCCCACCCACCCTTGGGTGGGGAGCCTTTGCCTCCAGCCCTCTCTCCCTCTCGCCAACCCCCCGGGGTCTGAGGGTACCTACCCAGGGTAAAAAGGGTTCTGACGTGTGCCGGCTGAAGGACTTCGTGGAAGATGACCACGGAACCCAGCTGCCCCTCCAGGGACGTAGGGCTGCCCCACTCGGTGTCTTGGCTCCCAGCCAGAGTGGTGTTCACGCCGCCCTCCCGGGAGGGCCCCGCCATGGTGGCGGCGTTGGGCCCCCAAGAAGACATGCTGGCAGGGAAGGACTGAGACCGGGAGAGGGACGGGTGGGCAGGAAAAGGCAGCTGGGACGGGTAAGCTGGGCCAGGGAAGGGGGGCGGGCCCGTGGTGGTCGTTGTAGTGCGCTGGCCGGCCAGGCCGATGCAGCAGGAGGAGAAGGACTGTGAGAGAGAAGAGACAGCACATCAGGGGCGGCTGGGGTCTCGGACAGATCTTCCTCCGCCTCAAGCCCAGGGCTTACACCTGAAAAGGGCCTTAGTGCCCACCTGGTCCAACCCCAGTACTACAAAGTAGAATTTGAACTGACTTTAAGTTCAGTTCTTTTCCTAATATACCACACTGACCAACAAAAGAAATAAAAGGGAAAATTGGGGAGAAAAGCTTTTTTTCTTATCATATTTATTTTCTGATTTTAAAATTTTAGGAATGCAGATTTAAAAATTTATTTCCTATGAATATACACCCCCACACCCACACAGAGGGAAACATTTCTGGACCTTTGGGTTCTGATTTCTATGATTCTATGATCTCGAAATATACCCAACTGAGTCATGTAATAGTTATCCTTAACATATTTAATTGTTCTTCTACTAGCAGAATGACTTTAGATTTGAAAAGAAGGTTTTAGCATGATATGTCTATTTCAAATTTCCCCACAAAACTTTTGGTTTTCAAAATTTCTGGAAATCTAATTCTAGACTTTTAAGGCCTGTGTCTTTCTTACTTAAATTTTATATCATCCTCCAATCTCAATCCCACTGAGTCTCCTGGTACTTAGCATAGTCCTTTATACACCATATGTATGGTTAATTAGTATGTCCTGGAATTGGCAAGGCTGTGGTGACTACAGTTTTCGGCAGGTCATGCTTCTAAGCCTGCTGGAATTGTTGGAACCTACAAGCCACTGTGAGACAGGAATGGTAGAGGAAGCTGACTGCTTTCTCTTCACCAGCTATCATCAGGCTCTTGGGGATGTCCCTCCTTCTGGGACGAGTCAGTGGAAGAGAAAAGGGGGGAGAGAACAATAAAATATTTGTGTGTCTACAGAACATTAGGGCGTAGAGAGCATTTTCTTCACAAAAGCTCACAGAACTGTGGACTAGGACCCCCATTTTAGATGCAAGGAAATGAAGTCCTAGAGAAGAGAACAACTATTTAAAACCCAAGATGAAACTTGAACTAGGTATTCTGATGCCCGGGACTGTACTCTTCGTACTAATACCAGTGGTTATTTACACGTGGTCCTTGGGGGTCTCTGAACCCTTTCAGGAAGTCTGTGAGGTCAAAATTATTTTCATAATAATACTAAAATACCTTATACAATGCACATAAACAAAAGCTTTGGCAGGGGGAAGGAGAGAATCCTTCATAATTTTTATATAAAGGATAAAGTATAAAAGGGTCCTAAGACCAAAAAGTTTAAGAACTTTTAAACTATATCATGATGGCTTTATGAAGAAGGGCAGGGATGAGGGATTTTGCTGGAATATCCCCTGACAATGTGACAATGTCTAGGTAATGGAGGATGGAGCAGAGTCAAGAATACTGGGATCAGCACTAGGAGAGGCAAAGGGGATTGAAGAGATTTGCAATTCCTACAACTGGAACCAGTCCATGGAAAATCAACTTGAGGGGAAAGAGCTATTCCCTATGTGATATAGGGCATAGGACTGAGTACAGATCACGTGTAGTGCTTGGGATTGACTCCAGGAGATCTGTGGTCTAGTGCTGGCTCTGTCACTTGTTTGCTTTGGACTAGTCAACAGCCCCATGGGCCTTAGCTTCCTTCTGGGCAAAACTGAGTGGGATACATTTTGAATTTAATACTTAAAAAGAAAAGCTATACATTACAAAGATTCATAATGTATAATCCTCTTTTTTTCTATTCTGCCATGAATACTGGAATATTCGTTTTATTTGGTGTGTGTTAAGTTCAGAATTTAAATTTTTTAAAAATTATAGAATTATAAAAAATATATAGAAATTATATATAATTAAAATTATAAAAAATTGGACTACAGCAGTGTGTCTCAAATATTTAATGTCAGGCTCCTTTTATGTTATTAAAAATCACAGAGAGGGGCAACTAGATGGCACAGCACTGGCCCTGAAGTCAGGAGGACCTGAGTTCAAATCCGGCCTCAAACACTTAATGTTTCCTAGCTGTGTGATCCTGGGAAAATCACTTAATCCCAATTGCCTCAGCAATAAACAAACAAACAAGCCAACAAATAAATAAATAAAATTAAAAATGAAAGAGAGAAAAAAAAGAAAAAAATCAGTGAGGACCCCAAAGAGCTTATTTGAATTATTTCTATAAACATTTACCATATTAGAAGTTGAAATATTTTGGTATTATTCTGAACATGGTCTGACTATCTGGTGTATACAGTAAAGGCAGGCTGCCAGAGGAAAGATCTGCTCCCTGCCTCTTCGTCCCTTCTCCCATACCCTTCACTCTTTGGAAGTTCAAAGGGGTAGCTACCTTTAGGATCCATTAGGAGAGGGGGCCAAGAAGGAGGGCCCAGTCCAGCTCCCCAGTCCAACACTCACCTCATTGAGGGAAGGGCAGCGGAGTGGGGCTGTTTTCAGGAGCTGTCCATCAGCATAGATGTACAGCAAGTTCTGGCTGAAGGGTCGGCGTCCAGGAACGTGGATAATCGCAATGCTGTGCTGAAAGGAGAACCCTTTACATAAGATTCCTTACATTAAGTTTTGGGGAAGCTGAGCCACAAATCCTGCTTCTGCCAAATCCCTACCCTGCCGCCTGTCTCAGGATGCTTTGGGCCCTAATCCTGGGTCTTTCTCTCCCATCTGAAAAAGGAGGTGGATCTTCCTCCGCAGACTTGGGTTTTCCAAGGGTGGGCAAGCCACATGCTACTCCCTCATCCTATTCCCCACAGCACTTAGTACATGGGTGGGTACTTAGCAGGTACCAAAGTCCCCATGGTAGAGGAAAGGTCCAGCAGTCAAGAAATTAGTGTCCAGAATGGCCTTGTCTCTTTTGCAAGTCTCTGTGACTTATTTGCAAGGATTAAATTCCTATTGAATTTAGGGCTGGAAAGGGCCATGGAAATTATCTCACTCTATATCTTCATCCAAAGCCCCAAAAGGTTAAGATAAATTATGTTGGCAGTACATGCAATTCAACCCAATTCAAGCAATTATTAAGCACCTACTATGTGCCAGGCACGGTGGTAGCTGCTAGGAACACAGAAACAAAATGGAATGAAGTTACCTTCTCTTCTATGTAGGGACATGATTTCAAACCCAATGACCTCGTCTCTAAGATCCCCTTCGCCATTGATATTCTATGACTGATCTATAACAGATCACTTTACATAATACTTTAAAGTTTTAAAAATTGATTTTCCCTACTATAACCCCTCCAAGTTAGAGGGTCAAATATTAATGGCTTTGTTTTGCAGAGGAGGAAACAACAGGTGATTTACGAAGGTCACACATAGATTGGGGCTCCTTCCCACCCCCACATTGTGATTCCCAATTTTCAGTGAGTAGTTTATCTTGCTTAATCAAGATTGTTTCTAGAGGTAAGCTGGGGAAAGACAGAGAAAGGGCAGAAGGAAGGGGCGGGGCGGCTGGAGGTAGAAGGGCCCAGAACACAAACTCCTCCTTCCCCACCTCCCAGGGCATCTGTGCTCACCCAGGCAGAGTCGTTGAAGGGGAACTCGGGCAGCGACACTGTCATGTACTCCTTCCTGGTGCACACAGCCACCACCAGCATGCCAGCGGGTGTGAAGAAGGCCTCAAAACCTGTGCCACTGGGGGTGAAAAAGCTGGGCCGGGCACAGCCCGCCCGTGGGCCGTGGTCACCTTCCCTTCCCAGACAGAGGAAGCGGGGGAGGTGGCCCCTGGGGACCCCAGGGCCTGGGCGCTGCTGGCTCATCCAATGCCCTCCTCCCACACCAGCCCACAGGCCACCCGGGCACATAATTATACCCCCATCTACCACCCCGAATACCAACTAACCCTTATTATGTGCCTCCTAAGTGTAGGGCACAATGGTTAACACCAGAGAAGCTACAGAGATGAAAGGAGGCACAGAACTGTCAAAGAATCTTAGGACTCGGAGCTTCAAGGGGCCCCGGGGAGCATTTAATCCAAAGGAGAAGCTGAGACCCGGAGACTGGAAGGGATCTATGCTAAATGGCGGTCGGGGCTCAGATTCGGGTCCTGGGACTGGGCAGTGTTTGGGGAAGGAGTCTGGATTTGGAGACAAAGAACATGGGTTGTAATCCCGTCTCTGGTAAGTGGCCCTGGACAAGTCACTCCTCTGGGACCCAGTGTGCCCCTCTGGGCAGGGGATCGGACAATATGGCTTTGAGATATTGCCCACCTCTAAATCAGGAAACATTTTATAAAATTTCTCCAGACTCCAAATTCCAGATTCCCTCTGAGACTGCTGACTGCAAGGCCTGAAAACACCTCCCTCTCCCCTCCTTTTCTTTCTCCTCCTCCTCTCATGGGCAGAGATCCCTGCCCCATCCCCCCTTACCTGTAGAGCTGCTTCCTCTTGGGCTGGGGGGGCCCCACAGGGTGGAACCCGGGGCACCCTCCCCTTTGGAGGCTGGGGATGGGCGGCTCCTGGTGAAGGCAGAGCCAGGCGTGGAAGGAGAAAGCAGCCCCCGGCCACCGCTGGATAGAAGGCACCATGATGCCCGCCATGCTGGGCGTCAGGTCAAAGTAGCGCAGGGCCCGCTCGGGCCCCTTCTGCCGGGCCATCCCCGACAGAGCCCGGATCACTGCAGCAGTGTAGGGGTGAGCCCCCTGGCCCGGCTCCGTCCAGAGCAGGCGGAAAAGGCACCTCAGCTCCGCTGGCCGCAGGGAGACGCCCCCCAGGGCCTGCAGGAGTTCTAGGAGCTGCTCGGCGGCCTGGCGTTTCAGGGCCGGCTCGGTGCCCAGCGCCTCCAGCAGGCAGCTGACCAGGCCGGCCTTCACACACGTGGTGCGGCTGAGAGGGCCCCCGTCACACAGCAGCCGGAGCCGCTCCGACAGGTACACCTGGAGGTCGCTGGAGGCAAGGGTGGGGAGCCACTGGGCCAGAATCAGGAGAGGCTGCTCGTTGCGGATGGGGAGTGGCGGGCAAGCATTGTGGTCGCCCTCCACAGCCTGTCGGGGGACCGAGGGAGAAAGTCAATCCCAGCACGGGGAGGGGACCTTGGACTCGCGGCCCAAAGGTCCGGGCTCAAACCTGTGTTCTCCACTCCATGACTTGGGCAGCTCATCATCCCTCCAGTGAGCATCCTCATCCCTATAGTGAGCATCCTCATCCCTATAGTGAGCATCCTCATCCCTATAGTGAGCATCCTCATCCCTATAGTGAGCATCCTCATCCCTCCGGTGACCATCCTCATCCCTCCGGTGAGCATCCTCATCCCTACAGTGAGCATCCTCATCCCTCCGGTGAGCATCCTCATCCCTCCGGTGAGCATCCTCATCCCTCTGGTGAGCATCCTCACCCATAGAGAGAAGAGGCCAGGCTCTGGGGGCCTGCAAGGCCCTTCCAGCACTGACATTCATGGATTCTTACATTTCTGCCTCTGATCCAAAGGCCAGCCTTGTGAAGCAGTAAGTCACCTGAGGCTGGGAAACTTATTCTATTTGAATTTTGGTATTTTTTTTTTTTGATAAACATAAGAAAAAGGAAGGAATGTCACTAGCCCTGGGAAAAAAGTGTTAGAAATCTTGTATTTAGAGGAAGGCTAAAGAATAAGAGCTGATTCATCACAAAGTCAGATCAGTCATGATAAACTTGGAGAGAATCTTAATTTATTTGAATTTCAGTATGTTTTTCTTGATAAAGTTGGAAAGCACATTATAAGAGAAAGGGAAGAATGTCACTAGCCCTGGAAGAAAACTGTCAGAAATCTTGTATTTAGAGGAAAGCATAAGGAATAAGGGCTGACTTGTCATAAAGGCAGATCAATCATGATAAACTTGGAGAGAAACTTAATTTATTTGAATTTCAGTATATTTTTCTTGATAAACTTGGAAAGCACATTATTATAACAGAAAGAGAGGAATGTCACTAGCCCTGGAAGAAGAGTATCAGAATTCTCTTAGTATTTAAAGAAAGGCATAAGGAATAAGGGCTGATTCGTCACAAAGTCAAATCAGTCACAAAATGAGAGCTTGGGGGATTTCTGTTAGCACTCTAAGCTAGGCAAAGCAGGGAAGGTAGAAAGCAGTGGTCATAGCCCTGATGGAGGGACCAGCCCCTTTCATTCTCTGATGTTTCTTGTACCTAGTACACAAATACATAGAGAGACTTGGCTGCTATTTGGAAGCTAGCATTCAGCAGCACAGAGACTTAAAGAGTTCTATAGAATTGTACAATGTTGGAAGAGGAAGAGAGGTAAAATGAGGAAGAGACAGAAAGCAGAGAATTGAGGGGAGATGAGTCTTGTGTACCAGGCCAAGCTGCTGAACTGCCTGAATATCAGTTGCCTGATATTCTTAGAAAGATCAATCAATAATCATTTATTAGGCACTATGCTAGGTACTGAAGATTCAGAGACAAAAAGTCCCAGTACAAAGCTTATAATCTAATCATGACACATGTGCATATACTGATTAAAAAAATTATCTTGTATTGGTTTGTTGTATATATATATATATATATATCAAACTTACAACTAATCAATACAAGATTTTTTTTATTTTGACAGAGGGGATGGTGAGGAGGCACTAACAGCTAGGGAAAAAATAAGAAAAGGCTTTATTTAAAAGATGATGCTGTGCCTTGAAGTGAGAAGGCACTCTAAGCATTAGGAGACAATTTATCCAAAAGCAAAGAGACGGGAAATGACACGTAATAATTTTTGTTATCACTATTCAGTCATGTCTAACTCTTTGCGATCCTATTTGGGAGATACTGGAGTGGTTTGCCATTCTCTGGCTCATTTTACAGATGAGAAAACTGAGGCAAACAAGTTAAGGGACTTATCCAGGGTCACACAGTTAACAAGTGCCCGAGGTCAGATTTGAATTCACTTCTTCCTGACTCCAGGCCTGGAGTTCTTGAGAAAAGTAAGAAGGCTAGTTTAACTAGACCAGAAAATGTTTGAAATGGAGTAAGATGGAACAAGGCCGTAATGGAAGGCAAGTTTTGAAGAGTGACTAGAATTTATTTAATAGGGATCTGGCAGACTGGTGTTTAAAGAAAATCACCCTGCTAGCTGGACTAGAATGGAGAGACACTTGAAGCAAAGAAATAAATCTAGAAGGCTATTACAAAAGGCCAGGGCAGAAGGTGGTTGGTTGGCTGTGTAACTTGAAAGGAGAGGAAAGAGAGAGATGGAATGTTATGAAGGTAGAAATGACAAAATTTGGAAACTAATGGATGGGGAGAGGGTGACTGAGGGAGAGGAGACAAGCCTGACATTGAGGTTAGAAACCTTGCTAACCTTAACCCAAACAGCCAAGTCTGATTTCTCTCCCTCCCTTAGGGCCTGATTCAAATGCCACTTCTTCCAGGAAAGCTTCTTGGATTCTACCCAGACAGTAACGATGATGTGTAATACCCTGTGTCCTGTCTCTTATCTACTATCATAAGTCATTTTCATTTTTGTCTCTTTTCTCCCTACTAGATTATAAATTTCACAAAGCTAAGGATTGCATCTTATTTAAACTTTACATCCTCCAGCACAGGACCCTGAATTCAGTGTATTTTGTGAATGAATGAATTAGATCCCTTCTCTCTCTAATATTGTTTATTTTAAGTTGCTTTTCAGCTTTGATGATCTATGATTCAATCACTTAATGAATTAATAACAGAAAAAGGAATGAATAGCTAGTTGAATGAAGAAACAAATGCTCCTCACCAAAAACGTTCAGCCTTTAGCAGGGGTCCTCAAATTATGGCCCATGGGCCAGATACAGCAGCTAAGGACATTTATCTCCCTCGCCTAGGACTATGAAGTTTATTTAAAGACCCACAAAATAAAGTTTTTGTTTTTACTACAGTCTGGCCCTCCAACAATCTGAGGGACAGTGAACTGGCCCCCTATTTAAAAAGTTTGAGGACCCCTGCTTTAAGGCATAAGAGACAGAGACACAGAAATGTAATTCACATATTTTCTGATGCCAACCATTGTGCATGTGACTACTCTCACCCATCCCTTATATTGTAAAAATTCTGTATATGTGCTCTATTTGAGATATAGGTAGAGTTCAGGGCAAGTACAAATTGTACAAGATAAAGGAGCTCAGATTAACCTTAGAAAGAGATTTGCAAATCTGACCAGTCTGTGTTTTAATATACACCATGCCAAATGTTAATTACTCCATTTCTTCCCTCATTCCCACTTTCTTACCATGTTGAGCAATTCCTGGAGAAGCCTTCTAGTGGGTGGACCTTGGCTCTTCAAAACTTCATACAAGTGGGAATAGCCAATTCTCTCCTTAAACACTTCCTGGAGGAATAATTTATACAATTATATAAATACTTTAAAAGAACTCTTTCAAACTCTTTGAGAACTCTAATCAATGCAATGATTAACCATAATTTCAGAGGAGAAGATGAAGCATGTTATCCACCACTGGACAGAGAGGAGATGAAACTCAAGATACAGCAACAGACATATATTTTTGGACTTGGCCAACATGGGAATTTGTTTGGCTTAACTAAGTATTTGTTATGAGGACTTTTTTTTTCTTTCTTTTTTTCTTTTGTTTGTTTAATTGGGAGGAGAGAAGTCAGGCAGAAAATAAATGCTTGTTAATCGAAAAAAAATTCATTTAAAAAAACTTTCTATAAACACTTCTTATTGTGGGAAAGAACATTTAGGGCCATTCTGGTTGAATATTAATAATTACAATAATGATAGCAACTATCATTCCCATGGTGCTTTCAAGTATTTTACTCACGATTTTATACCTATTATGATCCCATTTTGAAGACAAAGAGACTGAGGTATTAATGTGGGAAATATCTTGACCAAGATCACACACAGTTAGGAAGTGCAGAAACTGGGACACAAATTCATTTCCTGATTCTTCACCCAGTGCTCTTTCTACTACTCCTAATGCTACCTACAGCCTAAGCTCAGAAGCCCTCTCTGCTTCTATTAGGTTGCTCTTCCTCCCTGTCCCCCAAACTCTATATTTATTCCTAATCCACATTCATCATTCTCCACTGCTTAGAATGTCTATCCTTCCCTTCTACCAAGTATCCAAATCTTATCCTGTCCTTCAAAGGCCCTGATCACAGAATCAATTTGAGAATTGATTTGGTCAACACAAGGACCATCTATAATTCCAAAGGGCTGATAATAAGGCATGCTATTTACCTCTTGACAGAATAGATGATGGATTCTGGGTAAGAATGAGACAATTTATTTTTTTGGAATGGCCAATGCAGAAATTTGTTTTGCTCAATTATGCATATTTTTTTGGCAAAGGTTTTGTTTCCTACACACACACATACACACACGCCCAATGTGAAATGGTAAAGAGGACATTGAAAATAGATTTTTGTTAGTCAAAAATTTTAACTTAATTTAAAAAAAGAATGAGAGTTGGAGGAAACCTTAGTGATCATCTATTTGAGCCCATACATGAAAGAATCCCCACTCTACCATAATTGACAAATGTCTGTCCAGCCTCAGAATTGAAGACCTCAAAAAAAGGGGGAAACAACCAAATCTTTAGCAAGCCATTTCCTCTTTAAGCCAACTTTAATTCTTAGGAAGACTCATTATTTGTTATGACCTTTAAGACTGTTTAATTCTTCTAACCTTGACTGGTTCTCTTGTCCATTATATGCTCTGACTTTTGTTATTTGAATATATCCCATTTCTGGATTAACCATTAGTTCTCAGATCATTAATTCTGCTTACACCCCTTTTATTGGTTTTTTTTCTCAACAGTATTTTATTTTTCCAATTACATGTAAAGATAATTTTCAATATTCATTTTTGTAAGATTTTGAATTCCAATTTTTACTTCCTCCCTCCTTTACTTCCCTCCTCCACAAGACAATCTGATATGCATTATACATATATAATCATTTTAAACATATTTTCCTATTTGTCATATTTACACTCCTTTCAAAGTTTTATGTTCTCTTGACCCAGAGACATCTTAGCAAATAGAGAAGGATCCAAAGACACAAATGTTTTTCTGACATTATATTTTCTGTACCCAAGACTTACAACACAGTGGCTTACAACACAGTCTGGCACACAAGAGCTTCTCTCTGGTTTACGCAAAATATAAACAGATAAGGAAAGCCGTATAGGACTATCAGAAAGAATTTCTGTGTTATACTTTTTTGACATCAAGAGGTCTCAGTCAATATAGTTGGCCTTAAAGTCACAGTAAAAGTTCTATTTAGGAACTCTAGCACAACTTCAGAGTAGTAAAAAGTCGGTGATTTCTTTATGGATCCTGATAGCAACTGCTCCCTTCCAAGCCCCAAAGATAAGCTGCTCTGACTCCCTGATTGTGCTAATAATTTCTTATCTCTTCCCTATCAGGCACTCTCAGTTCTTCCTTGCACGTCATCATGCAGTTATAGTCCACTGCTGCCATCCACACCTTGCTCCTTGCCCAGCAGCTGCAGGAAGCATCCCCAAGATGTCTCCTGTGCTAAGACTACCCAATAGCACCTTACCTTGGCAGATGGAGAGTTGCTCATGATGGAAGTAAGCACCCTGACAGCATGGACAGCAATAGCATCAGTGTCTTTGTCCAGCACCTTCAGGGTAAGGAGAAGGAAGAAAGTTATAAAAGACTGAGTTCACACAGTTCTTTGCTCCCTCCCTACCCAGTCACTTAGTCCCCAGGGTCTAGAGTCTTTGAGGGATTAGGAGGTTATGAAATGGAAGGAGATAAGGGTTTCCCTTAAAGGATGATAAAAAACATTCCATTTTGAGAACTTTCCCAGGGGGAGAGCACTATGTCCTAGCTCCTCATTTGTAGTCATCTCAGATCATCAGCCAATTCCGGAAAGGAGACAACTGGTCCTCTGTGGATCCAAGGCATTCTTTTGCTCAGTGCTGACTAAAGAGGACCATACCGGTGGTAGCCATGATCTGGAGAACCTTGATGCTGAAGCCCATGCTAGGAGTAATCACTGGACTGAGATTGAGAGACAGGACCAGGTACCTGCATAGAAATCCTGGAATTCTTGGCGCCATAGAGCATGCTCAGTACTGATTCCCACCAGGATTCAGAATACACAGGTAATGAAGTACCAAGGAAACGTGGGGAGGTTGGGAATTGATAGTTGGTTGAATGGGAAAGTAGAGACTCATTCCTTGAGCCAGGAAGGGTTCCACTTCTCTCAACATGCAAGACTTCTAGTTGATCCCCATTTCTGTGGGCTTCTTTCTTCTTGTCAACACCCTCCCACCCAAAGTCTTCCGACTTTATTTACAATCAGGGACACATGTAAAGAGAGTTCCCTCCACCAGTTCTAAGCAAGCAGAGGAATAGGTAGGTAGGGGAAGATGTAGAATGTAATGTAGAATGGATACTGAATTTGGTGAGAAGTGGGGAACTCTCATTATCATGACCCTCAACCCAATCTTGGGAAACTTCTTGGATGTCGCCTTGTTATGGGAAAAGAGCCCAATTGAGAGTCCAAACGCTACCATCTCATTTTATAATGAGTTCACCTATTCCCTCCTTCTGGTTAATCCTTCTCTGAGAATAATGATATCTTAGAATCCAAAGGGATCTAAACTCTCCAGACTCATAGGAATTTGGAGATTAAGGGGCCTTAAAACAAAAAAACAACAACAAAAAAAAACTTCCCTCACTTTACAATTGAGGAAATTGAGACCCAGATCGAAAGGACTTAGCCAATACCAAAGTGCTAGTAGATGGCAGAGCTGGATTTGAATCCAGTTTGTGGCCACTGATGAGCTCCCATCTGCCACGAACTAGTGTTTTCTCTGACAGCGAGAGGTCCTTCTCTCTGAGACAAAGTTATTTTTCTCTGGAATGGAGCCAACGGTAGCAAGTGGTCAGTTGGCTTCATCAGTGGGGCCGAGCAGATTGATCAGATTTGTACTATTTGGCCTCAAAAACAAAGAACTAGAAGACTTGAATTTAAATCTGGTCTCAGACACGTAGCATTTCCTAGCTGTGTGACCCTGGGCAAGTCACTTAGTCCCAATTGCCTCAGCAAAAAAAAAAAAAAAAAAGGGACAAGTTCCAGAGAGGCAGATTATGGCTCGATATGAGGAAATGCTTGCTAAAAAGTTAAGCAATTGCAAAGAGAAATGAGTTGCCTCATGAAGAAATGAATTCCCTCTTGCCAAAAGAGATTTTCTGGGAATGCTGTCAAGCCTCTGAGGTTCCTTCTAGCCCTAAAACTCTATAGTTCTATGACCCACAAACCTGGGGTGCTTTTGACCCCAGAAGCCAGTTCCTGGGAATATGGGACTTGATGTTGGGGTAAGAACAAAATTGGAGTTGAGGGACATGAAGAAGGGGAAAATCGGGGAGGGGAATGATCAAGCAGAAGAGGACTGGGGGAATCTGGAAGGAAAACCAGCTCCAATCACCACCATGCATGGCTAGGACACACCAGCAGCCCCCACCAAACCCACAATGGGGATGCCAGCAGTGGTAATCCCCCACCCCCAGGAACCATGAGAAAATAGGGTGTGAGAAGAGATTAACAGACTTCCCTCGGGTTTTAATGCTGACCTTCCACCCTCAATGAGGCCATTTCATCCTCATCACCACAATATGATCTGAAGTACCCTCAGCCTGGTAGTGCCCTGTGGGACCAAGTGAATTTGGCACAATCTGGTGGTCACAGGACCCCCCTCCACCCCCCGCTGTCCTCAAAGGAAGGTAGCAGTAGGGCAGTTATGAGTGTGAAGACTTAAGTGCACATACAGACTCTGTCAGTTCTCCCTAATAACAAGGAGAAAACAAACTTAGAAAACACTTAACAATTTAGCATTATGAGATTACTGGCACAAATCTTATTTCTAGTTTTCAGACAAATAGAAAAACCGAGGGACAAAGGTGAAATGATTTGTGTGACCAAGTCACCCAAGCAGAAAATGTTAGGGGTTGGATTTAAACAGAGATTCCCTCACACTGAGTTCAGTTCTCCTATCTGTTATGTTTGTTCTCTCAACATGTATATTATCCACAAGTCGAAGGGATTAAATATTTCAAAACAAAGGGCAATAGAAATTCTGCTATTCCATCACATCAGGGGATGCATGATGGGATATTTATATATGTTTTCAACAACTGGCCTTCCTTATTCTCACTGACATGCTGAGTTTTTTCTTAACTGAAGTCCTTTCCAGGGGTAAATATTTTCTCCCTCATCAGATTTTCCTAGGTATGTCAGCTGGATCTCTCCTTTGCCCAATGTAAAGTCATCACATATCAAACTTACTTGTGTGTGTGTGTGTTGTATTCTCCCCAAGAAAATGTTTACATCTTCTCTGTGTCTCTGGGACTGATCTCGATATTTTGCATGTAGTATGGGCTTAATTGACCTTTGTTGCAAAAAACAAGCCCTTACAGTGGCAAGGAGGGCAATGGCATAAGTTAAATCCTACCAAGCTTGAAGGGGTTCCAAGAGTGAGTGATATGGACTGGGAAGGAGCAGCCACAATGCCTTCAAATATGTGGCTCAGGACCCCAGTGGCTATCAGGGGGCCAGTTTTGTTTTTGTTTTAAAGTGACTACAACTCCTAAAACTTCTAAGCAGGGGCTGGAGCTGAGCCAGCTGAGGGCACAGCCTTCCTCCCAGCTTACCAGGGATCCAGAAAGTAGTTAGGATGAGTTTGTGGTGCTGGAGCATCTTGAGAAAACAATGAGGGAAAGCATCCTGGCAGTGCCCAAGATGCCTTGTGAGGCTAAAAGACAAGGCAGGATTAAAATGACACTGAGGACAAAGAATGCCTCTGCTTCAAGGGATCTGTGACTTTAATGCAGGCAGAGATCTCATTCCACTGATCTAGAATGCACATCCTCCACATAGCATCCTTCCTAGAGAAGAGATCTGCAAAGATTTATTAGCCTAGGATCTAAAGCCCTTTATAATCTGACTTTCACCTGTTTCTATCCTTTCTTTCACATCATTTTTTTTTTTCTTCACCACCTCTACTTTTTATGTTTCTACTTGCGTCCTCCTCAGCCTCTGGGCACAGACTAGTTAGGGATTCAAACTCAGCCCTCATGCCGTGTTCCTGGCAAAGATGGCAGAAACCATGACCACCATGCAGCCTTCTTTGCTTGGCTATCGCGGGGTGGGGACACAGGATTTGGGGGTGGGGGATGGTGCTGGCATCTCCAGTGGCCCAAAGCTACCCCAGGGAAGTCCCAACCAGCACATCAAGCGGTACCTTCTGAATATCGAGCTCGGTCAGTAACTGAGTGGCGAGATCGTTGCCCCTCTCTGGGGCCACCGGGCTTCTAGCCCGCAGGTAGAGCTAGCGGAAGGAGCAAGAAGCCAATATGAAAAGAGGAGGAGGAAGAGAAGCAGGGTCGGGGATAGGAAGAAGGAGATAAGGCAGAAAAGGAGAGACAGAAAATGTTTATAGCAGAAAACCCAGGGGTAAATATTTTCTCCTCATCAGATTTTCCTAGGTATGTCTGCTGGATCTCTCCTTTGCCCCATGTAAAGTTACCATGTATCAAACTTACTTGTGTGTGTGTTACATTCTCCCCAAGAAAATGTTTACATCTTCTTTGTATCTCTGGGACTGAGCTCGGTACCTTGCATGTAGCATGTGCTGAATACTATGGTGTTACAATGACCAAGTTTGGTTCTGAAGAAGGGCACTTTGCCCTGTCTCTCTTCAAAGGGGGAACCTAGAGGCAGCGGGGGAACTACCTATGATATTCAACTATTCTGACATTTTGGTTAATTTTTCTGAACTATCCTCTTTTATTATTCTTTACTATAGAGGATGGCTTTCGGGAGGAGGGAAGTAAGGAAAGATACATGAGAGTTGAAAGTAATGTAAAAACAAAAGAACAATATTTGAATTTAAACATTTTTGAATTTTTTTGAAATTTTATTTGAGGGACAGCGAGGTGGCGCAGTGGATAGAGCACCAGCCTTGAAGTCAGGAGGATCTGAGTTCAAATGTAGTCTCAGACACTTAACACTTCCTAGCTGTGTGACCCTGGGCAAGTCACTTAACCCCAATTGCCTCAGCCAAAAAAAAAAAAATTTTGAATTATTTGAAAAATAAATATTTGTTGTGATTAAACTGTCTTTAAGCTGTTAGTATAACCACTATCACTACTGTTACCTCTAGTCCTCTTTTATTCTTTGCTATAGAGGATGGCTTTTTGCAGGGGAGGTAGGGAAAGAAAGACACAAGAGTTGAAAGTAATGTAAAAACAAAAGAACAATATTTGAATTTGAAAATTTTTGAATTTGAAAAATAAATATTTGTTGTAGTTAAACTGCCTTTAAGCTGTTAGCACAACCATTATCTCTACACTCACCTCCAGTATAGCTTAAAGTATCAGGCCCCAGATGCTGCACTTGGGGGCTGCAGGGCCACGTATATTTAAGGCAGAAGAAGGGCAATCACAAGAATTAATAGATTTAATTAGGCCAAACTTTCGCCATTTGGTGGTTTCAGCTGCTCAGAGAGTAAAAACCAGATCCAGGCGAGCGTGTGACTCATGAGCAAGTCACTACTACATTGTCTGGTTTCAGAGGGAGCCAGTTCCCTGATGCTTCTCCTCTCTGGTGAGCTACCAAGGCAGGGACGTGGGAAAGGGGGTAGAGAAGTTATGTGTTCTTTTCCCAGGTAGCTGGTATCCTGTGACAGGGCCTGCTACTGTTCCACCGTGTCAAGGGATCAGCTTTCCCATACCACATGAGGCTGTACAGTGATCAGAAGAACAGCTTTTACAACCTTTCTGTTATACTTCTGGCTCCGAGATTCTCCCCATGACTCCAAGGGGACATTGTGAGAATCCAAATGGAATAATTTCCTTGTAAAGCTAGGATTTAATAGCACAAAGAACTTTCCAAATGTTATCTCGTTTGATTCTCACGATCACCTTGGAAGGAAGGTTCCATCTAGCTTAAATCCTCCCACGCACTCTTAGGGTCCTGATATTTCCCTTCCAGGTGGCAGAGGATATGGCTGGGCAGCCAGCCACACAGAGTTGAGAGTACATGGCCCAGATTTCTAGGAACCAACGTGAAGGGGCTTGACTCAGAGCTTGATGTATTAACAAGGGCCAAGATGGGGAGAACTTTGGAATCCAGATATGCTCACCTATATGAGACTCCAGCTTACACTTACATAAACTGAGGCTAAGTGGAGAACATTGTACACAGCAACAAGATTATGTGATTATCAACTGTGAAGGACATGGCTCTTTTCAACAATGAGATGATCCAGGGCAATTCCAATAGTCTTGTGATAGAGTCATCCACATTCAGAGAGAGAACCATGGGAACTGAATGTGGACATCAACATAGTATTTTCATCTTTTTTTTTGGTGTTACTGTTTGTTTTTTTTCTTTCTCATTTTTTCCTCTTTTGATCTGATTTTTCTTGTGCAACATGATAAATATGGAAATACGTTTAGAAGAATTGCACACGACATCAGGATAATTGTATAAACATATATGCATATACTGGATTTAACATATATTTTTACCATGTTTGACATAAATTGCATTACTTGCTATCTAGGGGAGGGAGTGGGGGGAAAGAGAAGAATAATTGGAACACAAGATTTTGCAAGTGTTAATACTGAAAAATTATCCATGTATATCTTTTGAAAATGAAAAAGCTTTAATTAAAAAAAAGAAGAACTGCACACGTTTAATCTATATTAGATTACTTGCTATCTAAGGGAAGGGGGAGAGAAAGGGAGGAACAAAAATTTGGAATATGAGGTTTTGCAAAGGTGAATATTGAAAACTATCTTTGCATATATTCTGAAAGATAAAAAGCTATTATTATTATGGAAAAAAATAAAAAGATTCCAGCTCACTAAAAGACTTAAATACTAAAGATGCCAGGAGTTTGTGTATGTGTGTGTGTGTGTGTGTGTGTGTGTGTTGTAGTCTCTTCTTCTCTATCAAAAACTCCTTGAGGGTAAGGATTGTTTCTTTTTGAATCTCTAGAATGAAATAAATACAGGGTATTACCCATTGTAGTCACTTAATAAATGTCTGTCACATTTAGATCATAGTACAACCACTTCATTTTACAAATAGGAAAACTAAAGTAGAATGACTTCCTTGAAGTCACATAGATAGTGACTTGGAGAGCTGACATTCAAATTTAAGACACAGGGGAGAATAAAGGAAAGGCTGAAGGATAGATGAGAAAGCTGGAGGAAAGGTAGGGAAAAGTAAAATATCTAAATGTGTGGTTCTACCCCTGATTCCCAAGGAGCTAGTCAACAACTAGTCATGTAAGCCCATTTGTCTCTCCCTGCTCCTACCTACAAAATTGCAAAAAAGGAAAACATATGACATAGAGAGGAAGGGACAATAGGAAAAGGAAGAAAGCACAGTTGGCCCCCCATCTAGGGGTAGTGCCAAGAGAAAGAGGCTTCAAGAAGTCAGGCAGGGAATTCCCAGTTGTTGAACCCGCCCAATCCCAAGCCCAGTAAAGTCACTTATGGTCAGCCCCTTGCTTTGAGGCAGACCAAGGATCTGACCATCCCAAAGTCTTCTAGCAGGAAAGCTCCCTCCACCTGCCATTATTCTCCAAGGATACCAGCGGGAAATCCAAAGGCAGGTGGGGGCTAAGAATGGGAGCTTTGGGAAAAGTCTTGAGAGAAGGCATGTATCTCTACCCCCATAGCTGAGCCCACCAAGGCTCAATAGCCAGCCCCCAAGTCAGACCCCTACCTTGCTGTTCTGAATGAGGCGTGTGATGTGTTCGAAGCAGTTGTTGCTAAGGAAGACAGCTTGGAGAACAGGGCGGTCAGCACAGTCCAGCATCTCTGGAATGGCATCTGGAAAGGGGCAGAGAGAAGAGAGAAAGGATATTCAAAAAAAAATCTCAGTCAAGAATACTGGGCTCAATCTATATAATTCAATGAAAGAAAAACAAAATTTTATACTAGCGTTCAAAAAATCAACTTCACAAATATAGAGTATGTATATAAATAAGGTAGAGGTGTGGTGATAAAGAAATTTATCTGAAAAAGCTCAGGATGACTCAACAATGTTTCACAGTGATAAGGAAGTTACTGCATCATTGGACTGTGTTAAGACACAAATAGTAATCAGAACTAAAGAGGTGGTAATTCTGCTCTCATCTGCCCTACTCAGATCAGATCTTTGTTGAATTCTGGTCACCATGTTTTAAGAAGCACATTAATAAGCATCCAGGATCACAACCTGGGATGGGGAAGAACTTTAAGGTCATTCTGTATGAGGACTCGAGATCTTTAGCTTAGAGAAAATTGGGGAGATAAATGATAATTATATTTGTTCTGCTCAGGTCCAGAGGAAAGAACTGGAAGCTGCAAAAAGGCAAACTGAGAGTTGAAGGAATATCCTCCTAATAGGGTAGTATGTAATAGGGCCAGTAATAGGGTATTTGTCATCTAAAACTTCCCTAGCAAAGTGATGAGAAGGTCATCACCAAAAGGCTGGTGATCAGGGAGATGAATTTTTTGGCTCCAGAAATTCATGGAGAGAATTGGGATAAAGCCTAGAGAAAATGTGTTGTGTTGGCAGAGGAAAGGCTTACACTGATGCATTTATTTAAATATTCAAATGTAAAATACTACTCTTTGAAAATTTATAAATGACATAATAACTCTTTTAAAAATGGCAATCAATTCCTGACCTAGACTATTTTTCCTCACAAGCTTAGAGTCATCGCTCCCTCCTCTGTTCCTCCTTCTCATCTGGAAGATCAAACAAATCTCAAAATCCCAGTGCCTCATTGTCACCCTCCAAAATTCTAAATGAGGTAGTAAAGGTAAGGGCTAAAGGATGGCTATTAAATCAGGATCCAAAAAATCTCAACAAGCTAGAACCTATTAAGATAAATGTGTATCAGGATAAATATTAAGTCTTACATTTGGATAAAACAACAAAACAAAAAACCCACCAAAAGTATAGGAAGGGGAAGAAAATATGGTTGGAAATTAGTTTCAAGGAAGCAGATTTTGGCTCAACATATATATAAAAAAACAGGCTAATACTTAGAACTGTAAGTGAGATGACTGATTCTGAGGGGTTCTATAAAGAAGATAGACTAGATGACCTCTGGAGTTCCTTCTAGCTGAGATTCTACAATGACTTTGGGGTCCCACTCCCAAGGGAGTGGAAATAAAATGTTGTCAGGGAATGAGAAGAACTAAGTCCCAGACCCAGCTTGACCACTCACCGGGTTGCCTTGAACAGGAAGCCTAGATTCTCTGGGCTGTAGTGTCTAAGGGCCAAGGTGGATGGGGGAGCAGCTGTCCAGAAGACCAAGGCAGCTCTGATCTCCCCGATTCCCTTGCTTAACACTGCGCCATTCAGAGAATCTAGTCTTCAGGCAGTTGAGTGTTGGGCATTTTCCTCCCACATCCCTTCCCCTGGGGGGGATTTTACATACCAAGCATGCTGACCCGGAGCATGATAAGGCCTTCTTCTCCATTGGTGGGGCTGGGGGAGGGACTATTGTCCTGGACTGAGGCTGGGGGTCGGTCCGTGTTGAGGACTCGGAAATAGCCTTCCAGAAGGGCACGGAGTTCTGGGCCCCGCTGAGAGGCCCCGCTGGCATGCAGGAGGTGCACTGCTCCCACCAACCCCCGAAGGGCCAGCCGCAGGAGGTGGGGGTCCTGGGAGGGGCCGCCCCAACTGCGAAGCACACCCAACAATCCCTCCACAGATGCTGGAGTGACCGCCGCCAATGCATTCTCCTGGACCAGGAGGAGAAGGGCGCAGAGAGAGGACATTAGTCGGACCCAGGACAAGGTCTCCCAACCACCTACTGAACATAAGGTGTTCCAAGGCCCAGAGCTCCAGGGCTTAGACAACAATTCCTATAATTCCTCCCTTCACTGAATTTGCTCTGTCCCCTCCCAGAGGGATCTCACACTCCTGTCTCTTCTCTTTTGGGACAGGAAGAGGATAGAATGCAGGATTACAGGAGTTAGGTTTACATGGGACAAAGATCACTAGTCCAAGGTTTCAGGTTTCAGAAAGAGGCCTATGGAGATTGAATGTGGATCATAACACAGTATTTTCACCTTTTTTTGTTGTTGTTGCTTGCTTGCTTTTTTGTGCAGCATGATAAATGTGGAAATATGCTTAGAAGAATTGTACATGTTTAACCTATATTAGATTACTTGTTGTCTAGGAGAGAGGAAGGGAGGGAGAAAAATTTGGAACACAAGGTTTTATAAGGGTGAATGGTAAAAACTATCTTTGCATGTATTTTGAAAATAAAAATTATTTTTAAAAAAGAGGTATCTTAGCTCCCTGAGACCCCTAAACTAGAATAATTTAACCTCTCGGCCTCAGTTTCCTGATCTATAATGAGGAAAATAACAGCACCTACATCATAGAGTTGTTGTGAGGCTCAGATGTGACAACATATGCAAAGGACTTGTAAACCATAAAATGTTAGCTGTTATTATATTAGGATTCTGTTTACAGATATTATAAATACCTTGAGAAATCTTTCAGGGATTTCCCTAAACCATCTAGATCTTGGTCCTATTCTGGGCCTCCTCTATGTGGAGTAAGATCCTTACTCCCTTAGGGAGTACCCACTGGGGAAAGAAGATGTCTCCCAAATCTTCTGCCTCGTATTCCTAAGAAGCTCTTGGGTCCTATTAGAGAACATATCTGGAGGTTCCTTTTGGCCTCCTTTAGGAGCTTCTAGGTGGGGAAAGGCAAGAGCATCCAAGCAACCTTAACCCACCCCAAAATACAGGTTCACCCCAATTTGGAAGGAATCTTAGAACATAGAATGACAACTGTGAGAATGCTACAGCTGAACGGGAACTTAGAACATAGAACAGATGTGGGAGGGACATTGAGCCACAGAATATCAGAGTTGGAAGAGACCTTAGAACACAAACTTTCAGAGAGAAGGAAGGAAGGAAGGGAGAGAGGAGGGAGGAAGGGAGGAAGGGAGGAAGGGAGAAAGGAAGGAAGGAAGGGAAGAAGGAAGGAAGGGAGGGAGGAAGGAAGGGAGAAATGGAGGTAGGAAAGGAGGAAGGGAGGGAGGAAGGAAAAAGCATTTTTTAGGGCTTACTATGAGTCAGGCAAGCACTTAGAAACTTAGAATAATGAACACAGAATGTCAGTCCTGGAAGGGATCTTTGAACACAAAAGGTGTACTGCAAAGGAAACTGAGGCAGAGAGAGGCTAAATGACTTGACTAAAATCACAAGGCTAATACATGACAGAAATAGGCCTAGAAGCCAGAAGCAGCCTTCAAAGCCCACATCCCTGGAAAGACGCCTCAAACATCAAACTACTTTTAAAAAAATCTTTCTAGCTCCTAAGATGCTCTAAAACGGATTCCCTTAGCTCAGCTCAATATCCCAGAATTCAGTTCCTCAAATTCCTAACTAGCCCTGGACCATGGTTCTCTCCTCCTCCCAGCCCCCAACTCCATCCCTCTGTACCTTTCCTCCGGTGATGATGGCTCCAAAGAGGTGGATGAATCGAAGCTGCAGGACTGGGGGAAGAAGATCAACATCCTGAAGGCTCTCTAAGGGAAGGAGAAAGGAAAGAGTCAGATTTGGGCAGAGAGGAGATGAAATCAAAGCCTGGGGCCAGAGACACCTAAGGCACAACAAAGAGACAGAGTCTTCCCTTAATATAGAGAATTTTCTGCTTCTCTCCTTTCCTGACCAGGCTGGCTCCCAGGGCTAGATCACAAGACTCAGCAGACTCAGGGTGTAATAATACCTTCCCTCTAAAAAAAGGGGGGGCATATAGAGCAAGATTTTCCCAGATTCTTTTCCTCCAAATCTGGAGGGGAAGATAAACTCTGCCTTTAGGGAGTCCCAAGTCAGATGGGAGACAGTAGGCAGGAGAGAGAGATAAGTAGGAGGGGGATCCCTAAGTAGATGAAGACCCCCCAGTCCCATGGTACCCTGAGGCATCTCCTAGATCTCTCCCTGCCTTCTGAAAGGTAATGAAGACACAATGCAATTGGCCCTTGTCTCACTCAGAGCTAAGTCTTAAATGCAAATTTCCTTCATATACTCAGCCTCTAGCCACCTGTTGGGGATGTTGGGGCTTTCCTGCTCCCCTCTCTCTGAAGACCCCAGTTATTCTCTAAATGAAAACATAACGGCTACTTGCAGGACTTTTAGGGACTTTTCCCTCCAATTCAAGTCAACAAACATTATTAAGTATCTATTGCTAGCTCACTTATCTATTTGTTGTCACTGTTTCAGCTCTTAATGACTGATCATAGCTAGAGGCAATAAAGAGAAACATGGGGATTGAGCATGGAAGGGACCCAGCTCTCAATTATTCTTTTGTTTTCTTTAAAAAAAGGGAAAAAAAATTTTGCTTCCTTGGTCCTACAGCCTTAGCAAAGAGAGATGAAAAAAAAAGTACTACATGTTTCAGAATCATAAATTTAGGGCAAAAAAGGTCTTTAGAGATGACAGAATTTCAGTTACCTCACACACCTAAAAGTCACCATCTTTCCTCTCTTTGGTGACCACTAAATAAAAGAGAAATCTCCTGCCTCCTGAGGCAGTCCAGGTCCCTCTGGGCAGTTCTAATTATAAGATTTTCCCTGACATCAAGTCTCCAATTATTTATATCTCTGAAAATCTCTCTCGCCCTCTGCTCCTCTAGTCTCTTTTCTACACGATAGTCCTTCATATACTTAAAGATGGCCATCAGGTTCTCCCCAAAGAACTTTTTTCCAAACTAAATCTCCCCAGTCCTTTTAACTAGTCCTGTCCTCATGTGACATGGGCATCCCGACTGCCCTCCCCTGGACCCTCACTACCTTATCAATGTGTCCTTAAACTATGAAATACGCTGCCTAAGGTCATCCAGATCATAAATAGCAGAATAGAACTCAGCTCTTCTAACCATTTTCCTTTCCCCTCCCACCCAAAACTGGAGAGACCTTAGCAACATAAGCTTCTCAAGGGCAGGGACTATCTTATTTGCATTCTTAGCACTTAGCACCATGCTTGGCACACAGTTAAGTGTTCAATAAATGCTAATTAACTGACTGGCTTTATTACTGAAGGAGAGAAATTAGACACCAAAGTGAAAGACAGATAAGAGTGGGAACAACTCTGGCAAAAATGGAGAAGGCAAAACAACTCAGAACTGACTGAATCATAGAAATAACCTGATAAATGTTATTGGCAATACAATTTGAAATATTATTTTTTCAAATTTTATAAAAAGGCAGGATTTTGTTTCATTGGGGCCATTTGCTTCCAACCTCTGGTTTCCCCATCTGCCTTAGATACTTATTAGCTATGTGACCCTAAGCAAGTCAATTAACCTCTATGAGCCTGTCTCTTCACCTGAAAAGTGGAGATACTATCTATATTACCTAATTCACAGGCTTTATCAAACAAGATAAAAAATGGAATGAACTTTGAACAATGGAAATGCTATAAAAATGTCAGTTATCATGGGGGATTGGATTAGACACCAATGTCTTTTCTAAATCTAAATTGGTGATTCTTTGGGGGTTCTTAATTTTTCTATATCTAAAATGGTGATCCTATTAGGGTTCTTAGCCTTTTTAGATCTTAACTGACAATCCTATTGGAGTTGTCATTCTAGATCTAAATTGGTGATCCTGTTGTGGTTCTTAACCTTTCTCCTTCTGGGAAAGGCAATATCAGGAGTTTTTAAATTGGGTTCCCCAAAAGGGCCAAAGAATCAGTAGGAATTACATCTTTATTTTTTTTACTAACCTATGACTAAATGTTAGCATTTCTTTCAATTATATAAAAACATTGTTTTGCATAGAAGTTCTGAAGCTTCACCAGGCTGGTACAATTAAGACTAGGAATCCCTAACTCTATAAAGTTCTTGTAGCAACACAATTTCATGAATGTCCAACTCATAGAGATGCAATGTTCAAAAACATAAAGACAACCTGTTCAGATTCATGAACACTAGAATACATGAGGACTTGTGGAAGAAAGAGTGAATTCGTGTTTAGTTCCAGAGAGAAGAGCTAAGACTAAATAGTGGAAGCTATAGGAAAATGACTTTTTGTTCAATATTAAGGTCTTTGCTCATAGAAAAACAATTAGAAGGGGAAGCTAACCTAGCACAGTGGACAGAGCACTGGCCCCTCCCCAGGAGAACCATTCTTCAAATTTGGCCTCAGATGCTTGACATTTATAGTGCTGTGACTGTAGGCAAGTCACTTAATACTGATTGAAGAGAAACAAAAAAATCAAGAAAGCAAGCAAGGAAAAAAGAAAGCAAGCAAGGAAGGAAGAAAGGAAGGAAAGAAGGAAGGAAGGAAGAAAGGAAGAAAGGAAGGGAGGGAGGGAGAAAGGAAGGGAGGAAAAGAGGGAGAAAGGGAGGGAAGAAGAGAGGGAGGGAGGAAGAAAGAAGGAAGGAAGGAAGGAAGGAAGGAAGGAAGGAAGAAAGAAAGGGAGGAAGGGAGGGAGGAAGGAAGGAAGGGAGGAAAGAAGGAAGGAAGAAAAGAAGGGAGGGAGGGAGGGAGAGAGGAAGGAAGGGTAGGAAGAAGTAATGAGAGTTGCCAGAAACTGAAATGGCTATCTTGTCATATCGTGAGCCAACTGAGATGGTTTTGTAAGAATCCCTACACTGGGTAGGAAGTTGGATTGACACTTTAATACTCTCTGGAGCATTTATTATGTAATACTGTCAATCATATTTGCCTGTGTATATGAGCAGGTATCACTATGCTAATTCTGCCCCTTCCTAAGGTCTCTCTCCACTGAGTCTTTTTCTTTTGTCTGAGGCTGGATTTGAACTCAGATCTTCCTGATTCTGGGGCCAATGCTCTATCTCTTGCATCCCCTACTGCCCTAGAGTCTTTACTTTACAATTCAATGAGACATAAAAACTAGCCTAGACACACACACAACATGGTCCAGAGATATAATCTCAACAAAAACAGAGAAATACATGTGTACAAAGATGTACAGGCACAAAAACACACACAAAATCAGAAAGAAACAAACAGAAAAAGCAGAGAATAAGGGCACACATAGAGATGCCCCAAACCATCAGAAAGGCAGAGTAGCCCAGAGGAATGCAACTCTGGCTCTGGAGTCACAAGATGTGGCTCAAATTCACTTTTATCACTTATTAGCTAGGCTACCTTAACTTCCCTGGGTCTCAGTTTCCTTCCCTGTAAAATAAGATGGATGCACAAAATGGTCTCTAATGTCACAGCTTTAATACACAAATATTAACCAGATACAGACTCATAAAGAAAAGTGCATATGAGAAATCACAGAATTTCCTGTCACACCCACAGTCTTTTTCTCCTAAGCATGACAAAATGCAGTTCCTTCAATTCAGGTCACATCCATATGTACATATCCCTTCCCACACTCCATGTGTGGGTCTGCTTTTTCTGAATCAATGAGGGAGGGGGAATGAGCTCCCTTCAGCCTCTTTCTCCTGGCAAATCTCCAATCCTCTTCTTACTTGCTCCCCCTTCAGCCACCAGCGAACCAGTGATAAGCAGGGGAAGTTGCTGGGGAAGTCCCCCCACAGCAAGTGCTGACTTAGCAGCTGAACTTCTTATAGAAAATTGGAATCTCCCCTCTCTCTTTTGAGGAATCTCTCCTTCTCTCTTTCGAGGAACCTCCCTTCTCAAACATCCTGCTTTTCCTTTCCAGTCTGGGAAATCATATCAAGGCTAAGAGGAACACAGAACATAGGGGTGAGGATCAAGGGAGATAATGTTCATAAAGCACTAAGCACAATGGTTGGCATATAGTAGGCATCAGATAAATGCTTATTCTCCTCCCCTTCCTCTAAGGTGTTATTACTGAAACCTCCCAACTGACCTTATTATCTATTTTTTTAACCAAGATAAAGATGGCAAAGAAAGGATTCACTGTTTGGGTCTGTGTCAGACAAGCCAATCTCTGGGGTCTCTTCTCACTCTGAGATTCAGTGATTCAACCCTCTACCTCACCTTTCATATTTAATCCGTTTTCAAGTCCTCATCTCTGCAACTGCTCTCACATGTGTTCCCACTAAGACCACACTCGTTAAGACCTTCATTAATATCAGTCTAGAATAGTTTGTTGGTCTCCAAATTGGTCTTGTAGTCTCTCTCCCTGTCTCATCCATTCTTCACACTATCAAATTACATTTTATACATAGCTCTGAACCACTTAACACATTTGTTGCAAAATCTCTAGTGGTTCCACACTGCTTGAGGAAAATTTAAAATACTTTGTCTCGAATTCAAGGTACTTCACCATCTGGAGTCACCCTGCCATACAACCTATGTTCTACCCAATTTATTACAGGGGTAAAATCTAATTTAAAAAAGGAACTAGAACATTAAAAAAAAAAAAACATAATTTGTTGCTTGTAAGAAACACTAGGAAAAAAAGCAAATATATGCATAAAACAAAATGAGAGACTGGAACAAAATTTATTGTGTATCAGGTAAATGCAAAAGAACAGGAGCTGCAATTGTGCTATATCACTGATTGGCTTTTAATGCCTTCCTCAGCTTGGTCTCCTCTCTCATCTTAGCCCTTCCACAGACTCTTGTGATCTAGGGATACTGGCTTCCCTGTGATCACTGCACATCACAAGCCATCACTAAGTTTTGGGGGATTTTTAGTGGCTAATCCCATGCCTAAAACTCTCTCTCCTCAGCTCCATCACCAGCTTCCTTAACTTACTTCAGATCCCAGCTACAATTTCACCTTCTGCAAGAAGTCTTTCCTGCTTTCCCTTAAGGCCAATGGGCTTTCTTCTAAGATCATTTCCAATTTATCCTTATTTGCACATATGAAATATTTGCACGTATTTTGTAAATCTCCTTTTTGTTCGTGGTTAATCTCTTTCATTTTCTCTCTCTCATTAGACTGTAAGTTCCCCAGGAGCAGAAACTGGTTTTTGTTTTTCTTTGCATTCCCAGGATTTAGCACTGTTCCTGTAACATTTTAGAAGCTTAATGTTTATTGATTTGACTATCAATTGAAGCAAATAAAAATTCACAATATAAAAAAAAGATAAACAAGAAAAAAAATTATTCTTAGAGGAACAAGAAACAACAAACCATTATGAATATTTAGCTCATATGCACCAAATGGCATAACATGGAAAGTTATCTAAATTAATTTATAATAATTATATTATATATAATAAAATAATAAAAATCAATATAATAAATTGAATTAACTGAATTGCAAAAAGAGACTAACACAATAACAGTAGGAGATTTTAAAAAAATGTTCCTCTCTTTCTGAGCTGAACACACTTAAAAGGAAAATAAACAAAAAGAAAAAATATAATGGGGAGAGGGGAAGGTTACAGAGGAGATTTTATCAGAGTATTAGGAAAAACTTTCAGCTCTGCAAATACAAAATAAACTGCCTTTAGAAGTAACTTACTGTCCTTGGAAGCCCCCAAATGGAGACCAGATGACCATTTTTCATAGATGTTTTGCAGTTTAAGATCTGCAACCTCAATGTCATCCTTGATTCCTCATTTGCATCATCCCACAGAGCTAATCTGCTGCCAAATTTTATCTTTTCTATCTCTATGACATCTCTCTTCTATGCCCCTTTCTCTCCACACACACATAGCCACATCCTGGATAAGGCCCTCATCACCTTTTGCAACAGACTTCTTACTGGTCTGCCTGCCTCATGTCCCTCCTCACTCCAATCCACCCTCCACACAGTTGTCCACCCAATTTTCCTGAAGAATAGGTTGGACCATGCTGTCCTGCCCTAATAAACTAGTGGCTCCCTCTGACTTCTAGGATCAGATGTAAACTCCTCTATTTGGCATTTAAAGCCTTTCACAAATCAGTCCCAAACTCTCTGGTCTTATTATATATATTACTTGCCTTTATACACTCTGTGCTCAGATCAAAATGGCTAGCCTTTCTGTTATTCACACACACTGCCCATCTGCCATCTTTATGTTTTTGGCTGTCCCTCATGTCTAGAAGGCAATTACTCTTCCCCTCTACTTATTAGAATTTTCTTTAAACTTCATTTAGATTTCCTTTAAAACTCAATTCAAACACCACTTTCCATATTTACCCTTTTCTGGGTACCTTTTCTCTCCCAGTTCCTCAAATCTGGCTTTAATTTTGCAAGGGCTTCTAATTTCCCCCAACTGAATAAAATCTTCCTGAGGGCAACAACCATTTCACTGCTCTCATCATATGATCAGCCTGTGGTCCACAGTGGGCACTTAACAAATGCTTGTTGACTGACCCAGGACAGGAGTCAAACTGAAAGACAACCGATCATTTTCTGACTCTAGGTCCCAATTTCTTCACCTGTAAAATGGGGGTAATACTGCTCACATTACCTGGCTCATGGGGTTGTTGGGAGGAAAGTCCTTTGTAAAATTGGAAGCACTATATAAATTGAACTCAGAGCACCCTGCCAAGTCTGAGATTCTATAATTCTGTGACCCAGGTTCAAAACACTTCTGGCACTTATCTAACAAGATTTGACCATGGACGTGTAACTTCCTCTTTGCTAACTTTCTCACTGGCAAAATGGGGAATATGACACTTGCATTTCCTATCTCACAGAGAAGTCAGGACAAAAAATCACACCATAAATCTTCCAGTGCCAAACACAATTATATATGTCTGAGAACATAAATATATGTACATGTGTGTATATATATGTGTGTATATAATTCATATTTATGTGTGATTATATATGGACATATGTGAACATATATATGAATTCAAATTCATATATACACATATATATGAAGCCCCCCCATACTACATGTTAAAACAATTTAAAACTTTTTTTAAAAAAGTTTTGAATTCCAAATTCTATGCTTCCCTCTCTCCACCTCCCTGAGATCAACTATCAGATATAGGTTATACATGTGCAATTATGTAAAACATTGCCATTATTAACACAATTATTCCTATAGATTACTTTAAGATGATTCTATGACCAATGTTGTAAGTGGCAAAAGTACTGGATTTGGAAGTCAGGGTACTTGAATTCAAATTCTGACTCTGCTATTTCCTATTGATAAGAAATCCCTTGACAAATCACTTGCCCTTCTTTACTAGCTGTGTTACCTGGGCAAGCCCATTACCTCTAATGTAAAATGGAGATAATAATATCTACCTCCCAGGTTGTGCAGATCAAATGAGATATTTGTGCAGTACCTGAGGTTCCTCCTTAGTAAAAGGAGGGGGTTAGACTCAGGTTCCAAGAGTTCTTTCCAGTTCCAAAGCCCATAACCTTATTAAATAAATAACTGCTGAATGATGACTAAATGAAAAACTAAAAGGATAAATGAAGAGGAGGAGAAAGGAATAAGTACTTATTAAAGGACTACCATGTGTGCTAAGCACTTTACAATTATTATCTCATTTGATCTGCATAATAACACTGCGAGCTAGGTTGCTCTTGTTATTCCCATTTCACAATTAGGGAAACTGAGAGAGATTAAATGACTTGTCCAAGATCACATAGCTAACAAGCTAATCCAGGCCAGATTTTAACTGAGTAACTCAGGACTTGGGACTCAGCTCTATCTACTAAATCATCAGATGTCTTCTCACCAGCAGGAGAAAATAGAAAAAAGGATTAGACTCACCTTGAAAGAAAGTGCTGAAGTCCTTTGGCAGAACTGCTGGAGCAAACTTGTATTTACTTTTCTCCTTGGGGCTCACAACTTCCCTAAAAGAAGAAGGAAGAAGGAACCCCTGAGACTGGGAGTTGGGAGAAGGAGAGAGGGCAGGGAAGGGCTGTGGGTACAGATAAGGAACTGAGGGCTCTTCCGAACATTGACTGCCTGCTCATCAACCCCAGATTTCCTGAACCTCTGGTTTATCCTCAAATATCTGTACCCCACCCACCCACTAGGGCCACAGAAATAAATCTCCCAGGTCCTTCAACCAGAGCCTCTTCCAAGAAGCAATGATCGTCCCTTCTTGGAAAATACCCCTTAGAAACCATCTCCTCCAGGGGATCCACTGAAATTTGAAGAAGTAGGGATAATGGAGCCTCAACCCTCTAGATCATGGCTTAATGACTCACTTTACAACAGATATTGATCACACCTTCTCTACACCCTCCCCTCAAAAAAGGAAAAAGGAGAAAAGTCCTAACAAAGGCACATGTTCTATATATCCTGTCCTTACTCATATCCTTTGACTGCCCAAGGTCTCACCCTGAAATTCAAAGCTTCCTAATAATCTCCCTCCACATGGACATTTTACTTTCACCATACTTTTCACCAAACATTACCTCATTATTCAATGACCAACATATTTATTCTCCACACCAAACCTTTGCTGACACCATTCCACTTGCCTAGAAGGCCTTACTTTAGGGTCCAAATCATTCATTCAACCAGTCAGTAAGTCATCTAATAAACATCTATTAAGTGCCTCCTGTAAGCACAGGACTACCTTAGTTTCCAGGGAGGTCTGCCTCTCCAAAACTATTGCAACAATATAGCAAACATGTCTTCTTCCCTTCACAAACTAAACTAAACTATCTCCCCTGAATTTTCTCCAGTCTAGCCCACTTGATCTTAGCTCTCCGTAGTGGAATCTTCCTTTCTAGAATTCAGAATTCCTTGTGTCTGCAGAAACTTTGCTCAAAAATCAATAGCAAAGCTTAAGTTCAATCCATATACTTTCTACTTCAGTCAAACCAAGCTTTCTCCCAGATATGCAACCTCCGTGCTTTCTTGCCCAGGTTGTTTTATGTCAAAAATGTTTTCCCTCCCCATTTTCACCTGCCCAGTTTCTAGAGAGTTTCTAAAGGTGATTTCAGAAGACAGCCTTCTCCAGGAAGCTTGTTCAATCACTCCTCAGCCTATCAGCCCTCAGTTAAAGCCTTCTAGTTCACCCCCCACACCTGACCAAGAATCTTTGCTAAATAAGGTAAGGCACAGTCCCCATCCTCATGTAACTTAAGGTGTCAGTCAAATCCTACACCTTCCTCTGGAGAAAGGGTCCCCCCAACTCCAGGCCATGAGAACCTTTGATTCTCTGGGTTCTGAGTACTTGGAGTTTCCAGATTTCTTTAAGCACTGAACGATGGCCAATTATCATTGGTTTTCTCTACCTGTCTGATGTCTCTAGGTGGAGCTCGGACTCCTTGAAGACCAGGATGCTGGGTTCTCCTTGTATCTCAGCCCAGTGCTAAGCACAGGGTGGGATGAGATGGGGAGGATTATTTTTATGCTTTCTAATTGATCTAATCACAGCTCCTTGGCCCTCCCTTCCCAACCCCACATACACACTGTGAGCTGAGCCCCTGTATGCTCTCTCCACCCAGCCTGCCAGTCTCACCCACTCAGCTGCCGTCTCCAGGTCTGATAGGGATCAAAAAGGCACTCCAGAAGATGGAGAGCGTGGAGGGCTACACTCTCCAGCTGAGACTTGCAGGGGCTGTCAGGGACCGGAGCACCTCTCTTAAGCTGGGAAGGAAAGAGAAAAGGAAGGGAGGGTTAGGAAGTCAAAGAGGGAATCAGGGGAGCAACAGATTCCCACTGAACTGAACCAGGTAAAGTCACCAAGTAGCCTTATGGTACTTTCCATGTACTCTCTGTAAGTCTGGTTTTCAAGAATGAACTGGAAGCTCCTACTGTCCCCCTGTCTAGCTCAGCACTAGACTGATACAAGCATCATTCAACCAGCACTAGGTGGAGTTTTCAGGCTCCAGGACATTTAGGAACTTTCAGCGACACACATTTATGACACCCACAATCTCACAATGGCACACACATATTTTGGGGGACAAGATCTGTGATTTAATTGATATGAGGAACTTCCAGAGAGAAGAAACTCTACCAATGCAGATATTTAATGATTGATAACAAAACACATATACTTTTTAAAAAAATTTTTAATAATCAGGGTTAAGGCTCACATAGCTAGTAAGTGTTAAATGTCTGAGGCTGCATTTGAATCCAGGTTGTATAGACACCACTTAGCTTCCCCAGGGGTTGATTTTTAAAAAATGCTACAGGAAGGGGCCCCCTGCTCCCAGCCCCAACCCCTACCCAGAGGATCTTACCTCTGCACCACAGGCCCCCAGCATCATTATCACTGGGGGGATGAAGATGGGAGTTTTCTCTGCCTGGACGTTCTCTAGGTTCCTGCAAGGATGGAGGAGATGGGAGATGATTAGGAAGTCAGGGGGAGGTCTGTGGGCATCCTGAGTGCTTTCCCAGGATTTAAGTGTACCCACTGGCGAACACATTGATACAGGAATGTCCTGCCTCTGACAATGGCTATGTGGTTGGGAACAGAAAGATCTACTGGGACCTATACACACAGGTGTAAAGAATAATCTAAGCATATTCAAACACAAAAGGACATGGGATGATGACACACACAGAAGCATAAATTCATGCATAATCACTTTGGCAGCCTCTGTATAGAATCTCTCCCATCCTCTGGAGTGATAGTGGAGATAGGTATAAGAGAAAAAAAGAAGGGAGAGATAGAAGAGGGAAGAGAAGGGCATCTCTCTTAGTCTAACTAGGGCAGTCCTCCTCCCTCACCCCACCCTCAAACATGGGTCATTAGGAGTCCCTTGGGGGGAGGGGGAAGATGTGAGCTAGGAACATCATGGGTCTGCTTGGTGCATCAAGGACAAGAATGCAAAAAGGGCTTCAGTCTGCTTTGGCCCTACCAGCCCTTAATCACCAGGGGCATCCCCAGGAGCATGTGGGACAATGGAACAACCCCTGAATCGGGTGTTGGGAGACCTGAGTGAGGAGCCAGCTCGGACACTTCCTAGGCTTGAGGCACTCCACTTCATCTGCCTGGATCTCAGTTCTCTTCTCCATAGAGCAGAGACAATAGTCCTTATAAGGACGACTTTAAACAGGATATCCAGAGTGTTGCCCAATCTTGTCACTTCTCCACCTTTACAACACATCTAGCACACATCCTCTTTTCTCCACACATACCGCCACAACACTAACTCAGGCTCTTAGCACCTCTGCCCCTGGACAGGAGCAGGCTCCCCCCTGCCCCCAACTCTCTCCCCTCTCCAATCCACCTCCATTCCCTCAACCATCAAGGAGACGTCTAAAGTGGAGGTCTGACCACATCTCCCTCTCTCCCTGCTCGCTGAGCTCCAAAGGCTTGCCTATTTCCTCCAGAATAATATATGAAGTCCCCCATGTTCAAAGGTTTTCATAACCTGTATCATTCCTACCTTCCAAGCCTTTCTCCCCTTTATGCACTCAACGATTCAACAATACAGCAACATGAATTGTTTTTGTCTTTTTGTATCCTTAGAGCTTAGTACAGTGCCTAGACCATAATAAGAACTTAAATGCTGACTGACTGAAGAAAGTACTTTATAAACTATAACATGCTGAATGAGTGGGAGCCATTGTAAGTCCTCCCTACTCACCAGATCCTAGGGGTGATGGAGAACCTCATTTTGTCCCCCATCCTTGATACCCCTCTGTCTCACTGAGCATGTCAGTAGAGTCCACAACTCGCCTTCTCAGGCTTGGCTGCTGTTACCAGACTGAGCTCTGCTTGGGGTCTATGCTGTAGAAAGCATGTTCTATGCAGCTGGCAGCTCTGCTTATAAATGTTTACTAAACTGAACTGGACCGGAAGGATTCCAGGGTACTAGGAAGGAAAGGTTGTGATGCAAGAAGCAGCCAACATCAGAAGTAGAATGAAAAGATGAGACTCCCAAAATTCAAGAAACAGAAAAGAAGGAAGGTGGCTGTTCCATCCCAGAATCTCAGAATACTTGAACTAGGGAAAAAAAAAAAAAAGCCCATCTTCTTCTCCCATTTAAATGAGGAAACTGAAGGTCAGAGAGAGAAACGGCTTGGCCATGGCCAAACAGCAGACACAGAATGTCAGAACTAGAGGGGACCTTTCATCATAGAAAGTCAGAGCCTGACAGGGCTCTTGAGGCTGTCTAGTTTAATCCAACAAACATCTCCAGAGGAAAGCTAAGTCTGCAAGGGCACTCAGCCCTGGCATCCCAACACCTGAGCGTGCCTACCTGCAGATAATGATGAAGAACTTGAGAAGGAGCAGGGCTTGGGTCAGGCTGGCTTCCCCCAGGCCCTCGGCACATAGCCCCAGCTGCTGCCCCAGGACCTGCAACACGTTCTGGGGCAGGAGCGGAATCTCGGACGTAGCCTCTTCTGGCCTGGGGGGAAAAGAGGGATCATTGACAGAGGACAGAATGACCTCCCTCCAATGCTCATCACCACGGTGACTACAAATAAGGGCAACCCCCCCCACCTGCCCCACCTTGGGATCCCCCTTCTCTCTACTACCCCAGCCGCTTTATCTCCCTCTTAGAGCCCCTCCTCAGGGGTACAATGGCTGAGGAAAGGTCCTGAGAGGATATGGAGTGAGAATGAAAATGATACTAAATAACATCCAGCATTTACTTTGTGTCTACTATGTACCAGATACTCTACTAAGCCCTTTACAAATCTTATCTCATTGGATCCTCAGAGCCAATCTGAGTGGCGGATGCTGTTATCCCCAAGTTTAATTGTGGCCAATAGAGTGACCCAGCTAGTAAGTGTCTGAGGTTGGATTTCTACAACTCGGGTTTTCCTGACTCCAGGCTCAGCATTCTAAACACTGTACTGCCTAACTGCCTAGAAGAGTAGAAAAATTTTCTCTAATGTCTTCTCCTTTATTAGTGTTAATTCAGAAGATAGAAGGAAAAAACTCCAAAAGAGTAGCCAAGGATGGATGGAATGGCAGAAAATGTGATGGGTTTGGGAAGATTAGGAAGGTCTCCTCCAGGAGGGAACCTGTGTTTATGTGTTTGTGTATGTGGGTCTTTTTAATAGAACAATAATATTCCATAACATTCATATACCATAATGTGTATATTTTTACACTATTTTCATATGTTTGTTTGAATTTCCCATAAATCATCACTCTCTCCACTTCAACCCTGACCACGCTGAGGTGGAACTCTCAGATTAGGGATCAGTGTAGGGATGAGTCTGTGCCCTGGGCCCCTTATTCCCCTTGAGTCCCCCTACCCTTCACCTTCGAGGCTCCAGAGAATGCACCGCAATGACCTTCTCAAAGCTGGTGACGAATGCTTCCAGCCACTGGTGCAGGTAGCTCAGATCTTTCTGCAAGAAACACAAGACCCAGGACTTGGTGAGGTTTCTGTTGGAGAGTAAACTACTGACCCCAGATGCCGCAGACTCTCCTACTGACCAGGTCCATTCATGATGTAGTAGCAAGAGCACTGAATTTGGAATTAGGAAATCTGGGTTCAAATTCTGAAGGGCACTAACTGAGGGACCATCGGAAGAATTCCTCAATTTCCTCATCTGTAAAATAGGCAAATAATGCTACTATATATAAAACAGGAATCATGTAGGAAAATTTTAAAAAAGAGAAATGATGCTTTTTTTTCTGAGACAATTAGGGTTAAGGGACTTGCCCAGAGTCACACAGCTAGTGTCTGAAACCAGATCTGAATTCAGTCCAGGATCACTGTACTATTCACTGTACAACCTAGCTGCCCCTGATTATTTTTTTAAAAACTCATTATCATTATTATCGTTGTAAAAGTACATTGGAAATGGGAAATACTCTTAATGCTGTATTTATATGTATAAATATTGCTTCATCTTATTGAAAGTAAGCTTCTTAAAGGCAGAGATTGAATTGTTTAGACAGAGGAGGAGTCCTCTATATCCATGCAAGACAAAGTGAGACCTGCCACCCAGGGCCTTTTTTAAAAAAAGTATTTATTTTTAATACACATTGCTTTATGAATTCTTTTAAGAGACAAAAATCAGAGCAAAAGGGAAAATATGGGAGCGAAAACAAAACAAAACAAAACAAAAGAGAAAAAAGAAGTCTACATAGCATGTGTTGTTTTACATTCAATCTCCATATTTCTTTTTCAGGATGCAAATGGCATTTTCTGTCCAAAATCTATTAGGATTGCCTTGAATCTCTAGGGACTTTTGTCTTCTACTGTCCCAGGGATCATTGTTTTTAGCTTGAAGTTAATCCCAATCTCTAGTCCTCCTCTTCCCCTCCCTGATTCATCTTGCAAGCTGATGCACCATTCTGCTCTTCCTAAAGCAAAGTGCTGGTTCCTTCCCTGTTCAAATAACTTCAATGATTCCCTTTAGCTTATAGGATAAAAGTCTGCTTTCTCATCCAGGCACTTAAAATCTAGAACAGGGGTGGGGAATATCTGGCCTATAGGTCATATAAGGCCCACGAAATCACTACCAAGGCAACTACAGGAGACAAAAACCTTCCACTGCTTGAGTTCTTTAAATTGATAATTTTGTATGGTTCATGAATGACATTATATATCCAAATGGCCTTTGGCAAAAAAAAAAAAAAGTTCCTTAGCCCTGTTCTAGAGTTTGACTCTTACTAACAATGCCAGCTTTCTCTCACACTTTTCCCCTTTACCAACCCTATATTCCACCCAAACTAGTCTCTCTTCCCTATTCTCTGAGCAAGTAAGTCTCATACATCCTCTTTACCTGTCTCAATCTTAGCCATCCTTTGAGACTCAGCTCAAATAACCTTCACTAACATGTCCCCTCTGGAAGTAATCTCCCCTACTTCTAATTCTAACAATTTTTTCTTTATAGCTCTCCTTTCTTTTTGTGCTTCACAGCATATGCCTTGTATATAATTATTTCATTAGGTTATCTTAGCTCCCCAAGAAAAATATAAGTCCCCCGAAGGAAAGAATGGGTGCAGGCTTACAACCTCAGTGTTTTGACTATTCCCTTTTCCTAAGTCTCTACACCCAATTGTTAGCTAAGTCCAAAGAAAGCATCATGATGTCATGTACAACATTGCTACAAAGACCCTGAGTTCCAATGTTGGCTGCTCCTCACTGCCTGTGGGGCCTTGGGCAAGCCCCTTCCCCTCTTTGAGCCTCTATTTCATCATATATAAAATGAAAGGATTGCACTAAATGACTTTAAGGTCTCTTGGGCTCTGTATCTATGATGATGTTGCTTCCCAAAATAATTTCCAGACCATCCTTTCTTTCCCACTCCCCTATCTACTCCCATCCCTATTTAGGACTTCATTTCTTCTTAATTTTACTATTGTACTAATTTCATAACCAGTATTTTTTTCCTGCCTCTGATTTCTCTTCTCTCCAACTCATTCTGCACTTGCTGGTAGGGTAAAAAAATCTACCCCAATCATATAACTCCACTCCTCAAAACCATCCAGTGACTCCTCATTGCCTCTTATACAAAGGAAATACTCCCAATTCTGGAATCCCAGGTCTAATCTACCGGTACAGACTTACCTTAGCCCCCAAGGAGTGAGCACATAAGAGTTTCAATCTAGGAAAGATCAGAGATCAGAGGCTTACCTGGGAAAAGGCCATGGTGGGGTCCTTGGACAACATGAAGGAACCAGGACCCTCAATGAAGGGTGCAGATAGCCAAAGGACCATGGCTAACTCTGCTTTAGCTTCCCCTCTCTACCTCTCCCAGATCTGCCAGACAGGAACCTCAAATCACCACTCAAGGATTTAGGAGTCCAGGTGTTCAAGATTAGTATGGGGTGTCAAGCCAGAATAGAGATCTCAAAGCCAGAGGGTGAATGTACAAGGCAGCTTACTCACTTCTAGCCTCCTCTCCCCCTTCCACAAACACACTTACCCACAAGAATCATCACTTTATTTCCACAATATTTAAAAATTTACTAAGCACATTCCTCCCACCAACTTTGTTAAAGTGAGTAGTGTGAGCATTATTATCCAAATTTACAGAGGAGGATACTGGGGCTGAGAGGTTAATTGACTTGCCTAGAATCTCAAACCTAGAAAGTATCAGAGCTAAAATCTGAAATCCTAACTCTAAGACCACTGCTCTCTTTCCGCTAAACCGGAGATGTTAAACATGCTACTCCAAATGTGAAATTAGATTAAAATGTAATTGGGAAATAATTAACAATAACAAAAAAAGAAAAACTTAATAAAACATTTTAAAACTGGCCCATAGGGATTTTTTCTGCCGATTAATACCAAATTAAAATGTAATTGGGAAATATTTAACAAAATAAATAAAAATATACTAAAACATAGATACCATTACATTTTAAAACTGGCCCACAGAGATCCTTTTGTACCAGTTACAGACTCTTGTTTCTATTTGAATTTCACACTATTGTACTTGTGTCTCCAAATCCTATCAAATTCTTCAGTGCCCAGTCCAGACTCTGTATGCCCCAGGAAACATTCTCAGAACACGTCAGCCCAGCAAACTGTCCTTCTTAGGGCCTGCAACACTTCATCTGGCATGAACCACACACAGGAACTGACTTCTTCCTAGCACTTTATGGTTTACATAAAGCTCCCCCTTTGTTTATATCATCACACTTAATCCTCAATACCCCATGAAGGAAGAAATGCAGACATTTATCAGTCCATTTTACAGATGAGAAAACTGAGGTCCAGTCAAGGGAAATTATTTGTCCCAAGTCACAAAACCAGCAAGGGAGACTTCAAGCCAGACTTCCTGGTTCCATTCTGAACAGTTTTATGCTATAAGTTATTTTTGAGATAGTCTGGGCGTCTGGGGTGTGTACAATACCTAACCAGGCTAAGAGCTCCATAATAACACATCTCTCCCTCAGCATTCTCCAAAGGGAACCAGGACAGGACCGTGCCCTTGGAGGCATTCATACAGACGGACTATCTGGAATGAATGAATACAGTGAAGAACAGCTCTACCCAACCACATGAATCTGAATGTGCTTCTTCATAGTCATTTCAGACACACATGTGTTAGTGGCAAAGCCCCAGGATGGAGTGAACAAACACTGGGGAAGGGAGTAGGGATGGAATAGAGTGTTAAGAGGGCTATCTCTTCTAGGCAAAGGCACAGCAAGAGTGAGGAGCTGGGAAGGATGAGCGCTGAGACAAAAAGGACTGGAAACTGAGGCTGGGGTCCATCTCCGTGATCTGCCATGATTCCTGGGATCTGCTGTGGCCACAGAGCTGGAGGAGTGATCTCTCAGGGAAGGATGAAAGGCAAACTCATTGAGAAAGGGTGAGAGAACAGGTGGTGGTGGGAACATGTGCTTCTGGGAGACAGGCTGGTGAAGGTAATCTGGTTATGTCTTGTGTGATCACTCCCCTCACCTTGTGCATGCATATCCAGTATTTGCCTGTAGGTGGAGAAGCACCTGCCAGGATTTGGATCTTGGCTGCCCCACTAATTACCAGCTGGGTAACCTTCAGGAAGTCAATTCCCCCACCCCCAGCCTCATTTTTCTTATCTATAAAATAGAGTATAATAATATAATGTTTTTGCTCCTTACTTCACAGAGTCATGTAAAGAAGCTGTTATAGTGGAAAGAACATCAGTTTAGGGGTCAGAGAACCTGGGCACAAAGCTGTTTTGTCATTTTCCAGCTGTGTGGCTTAAGTGAGTCATTTATCCTCTATGACACTTAGTTTCCTCATCACGATGATCAGGTAGACCATCTAGATCAGGGTTTCTTAACCTAGTTTGGGTCCTGGACTCCTTGGGCAGTGTCTGCAGAAGGCAGTGGTAAGCCCTTTTCAGAAGCAGGTTTTTAAAAGCTTGCAATAAAATCTTCAGAGTTACAAAGAAAATAAGACTGGAAGTCACTAAAATATGACAAAATCAAGTTCACCTAAACCAGGTTAAGAACTGTTACGCAAACCCAGCAGGTCTCCAACTTTACACTCTTTAAAACTATTAAAGTCCCCCCACAAAGGGCTTTTGGTTTTGTGGATTATATCTACTGATGTTTAATGAAAGGGACCTCAGGGACTCCCAGGACCATGCCTTGAGAAGCACTTGAGACCAGGGGTCCCAATATCTCTGAGAGTGTGATCCTAAGCTCTGCTGGGCAAACAGGAAAGTTAAGTCTGAGGGTGGTGCTGAATTTCTCCGTGTGTATGTAGACACATGACCTAAGCATGTGGGCACACATCTGTCAGTGTGGATGTCTCCATGAGCCCATGCCAGGGCGTGTGCCCCCCTTGCACAACTCAGGCTCGGCTCTGCTTTGCTATTGGGAAGGAGCAGGTGGCGCATATGCTTCCTCTCTCCTGCCTTCTTCAGTTTCCTTCTTTGTAAAGGGAGGAGGTGGTACTTAGTAGTCCCAAAGTCCACTTCACCTCTGATCCCTAGGAAATCAAATGCATACTTGTGTAGCCCACAGGCAGTACCTTCCTCTGAGTTACCTGGGGATGTTCAGATACACACGCCCATCCAAACAGCATAGACCGGGACCCACAGAGACACACACGAGGAAATTCATGGGTACGAAGAAACACTCATACACACACAGACCCTTGCAGAGAGATTCACCCAAACCCTTTTGCACACAGATACAGTAATACAGACTGAGACAGACAGAGGCTTTTGTGCACAGACATACACACCCCAAAGTGCACACTAAAAACACAACGGGTCCCACATCAATACAGACTCAGACACGGGTTTTTGTACACAGACATACACATACGAAAGACACCACGGGTCCCACATCAATACAGACTCAGACAGACACGGGTTTTTGTACACAGACATACACACCCCAAAGTGCACACTAAAGACACAATGGGTCTCTCTCCCTTCTTTCTCCTTCCATGAGGGTACCCACTCCCGACACCTTTTTAATTTCCCCAGGCAGCTCACACGTTGACAGAGTCCAACCTAGTGGTATAGGCTGAATGAAACTCACTGGTCCAGGACCCCCAGAATCATATACTCTACTTGAACCCCTGAGCTCCTTCCTATCCACTGCAGGAAGGCTTCTATGGTCCATCCCCTTCTGCTGACCCGAGCAACCGCCATCCACCAAGCCCCCTATCTCTGCCACGGTCCCCAGAGTTACCTGGACCCCCATACCCCAGGCCGGCTCCGTGAAATGGGATGGGTACCAGTAGCTCTGAGAAGTGTCCATGAGGGCAGGAGCCAGAAAGAGAGGGCAAGAAGAATGGGAGAGTGGGTACTGGCTCGAAAAGGAGATCAAGTCTTGTGCAAAGGGGAAGCAAGTCTCACACATGCAGGCCTCATATCCCTGCTACCACTCCCCTTACTCCCCCCCCTCCAGCCCCCGCCCTCACCGGCCTGGTGGCAGGAAACGCAGAGTCAGGGTTGGGGAGAGAGTCAGCTTCCTCTCTGAGGGAGGGGGCTGGGGCCCCAGACCGCAAGGGATGGGGAGGAGGAAAGGGGGTGCACTTAGGAACAGATCTCCCCAAACTGTGAAACTCCTCCCCTTTTCCTTTCCTTTTTCCAACGTACCCTGCATTATTACCTTATTGGGGGGAGGGGTGCATGTGGGAGCAGGATGTAAATTTCCTTACCATCTCAGGGTCTTTAGGGGCTAGAATTTATGGGATGAGGCAATGACATCAAAAGAGAGGTAAAAATATGGAAGGAGGCAGTGTGGTGTGATAGAAGGAGACAGGTTCAATCTCATTTCTGCTGTGGACTGTGTATTGTTCAGCAAGTCAATGAACCTCTGAATCCAAATTGACTCAATTCTAAAATGAGGAAGGTGAGCCAGGTAATCTCCCAAAACAAAACAAAACAAAAAAAAAAAAAAACAAAAACAATATGGTGCAGCACTGAATGTGTAATTGAGGAAGGGGACCTGACTCTGCTCTTAACTACCTGGATGGGCAAGTCATTCAACTTCTCAACTGTAAAATGTGGCAGTTAGACTAGATGACTTTGAAGTTCCCTTCTCTCTCTCAGTAGGATTCTTTTATTTTAAATTCCCTCTAGCTAGGGATACAGTGGATAGAGCACTGGGCCTGAAGTCAGAGAAACTTAAGTTCAAATCCAGCCTCAGACACTAACTAGCTATGTGAGCCTGGGCAAATCAATTTGCCTCAGTTTCCTCATCTGTAAAACGAGCTGGAGAAGGAAATGGCCAACCTTGCAAAAAATAAACACATCCTCAAAAACCAAAAAGCATAACACAAAAAACAAAACCCCAAAACCAAAAATGGGATCACAAAGAGTTGGACACAACTGAACAACAGCTCTGACATTCTATGGTTTTCTGAGATGGAAGGATGGGCTGGAGGGAGGAAGGCATGAGCCTGAAAGGAAGCAGCCTCAGGGTATGTATTAGTGCTGAGATGTCTCTCACTGAGACAAGAGAGAGTCAGGAACCCTGAGTAAAAGTGTCCCTGCAGCATCTACAAAGCTTCCCAATGCCATCACTTCTAGTGTCTAGCCTCCCCTTCAGACACAGTGCCTGTGTCTGAATATCATACTTGCAAGGGACCTTAGAACTCAGAGCGTCAGGGACCTTAGAACATAAGACTGTTTGAGTTAGAAGGGCCACAATAGATACAGCGCTGGGCCTGGAGTCAAGAAGAACTGAGTTCAAATCCAACCTCTGATCCTTACTACTTCATGTGATTCTGGCCAAGTCATTTTAACACCTATTAACCTCAGTTTCTGTATCTGTAAAATGGGGTGAGAATACCACCCTATCTTACACAGTAGTTGTAAGAATTAAATGAGATATTTGTGTTAGTCTAACTCCCTCATTTTAAGTAGGAGAAAACTAAAGTCAGAACAAGAAGTACATTGATTAAGACCAAATAGTTAACTAATTTGGGAGGAAAACCCAGGCCGCCTGATTTCAAGCCAGGGAAATATTCTTCCCATGACCCCACAGCTGCCTCTTTTACCTTCCTCTCTCTTCCCGAAAGGGTTGCAACTGCTCCCCACTTCCCTCCAGTCATGGGAAAAGAAAATATCTTTGTTTTTATCTCTCACAAGTCTTGGCCACCACAAAAACAGAAGCTCAGTTTTCCACAAGTGAACAAAGATTAGGGAAAAGTCTGTAGCTTTATGATCTAGAAAAACATCCTAGTACAAAGTTATGGCTGCCACACAGTTTCTGGCTCCCAGTTGGGATGATAGAAATGTGTGCCAGTAACCTTACCACACATTCACCCCAAACCAGTACACACAGCTGCCTCCATGCATCTATGTGCACAAGTCACTTACACACAACATCTATCACTTACTACATATTTATAAGTAAAGAGACTATGCCCATAAATATGTATAAGTCCTCTTGATATGAATGACTCCCATTTCTGCAGCACTTGACTTTCCTCACAATAACTCTGTGAGAAATGTTTCTATTTTACAAGTGAAGTAACCCAGGTTCAGTGATCGGAAAGGAATTGCCCAAGATCTCAAAGCTAGGAAGTATCAAAGTGGGGGAAAAGGCACACACAAGTTTCCTGATCCCAAGCCCAGAACTCCTTCTATTGTGCCATAGTGACAAGTACTTCCCTGATTGGGTGTGTTGACCCACACCTGTAATTCTGGAGTGGCTGAAGATGGTGGATCACCTGAACTTGGGAGTTCTCAGCACTAATAGGATTAAAGTCAACCAGGCATCCATACAAAATCTTCCAAGAAGTTGTGAACGGACCCAACCATTCTAAAGAGCAATTTTGAATTATGCCCAAAGGTCTATCAAACTGTTCATACCCTTTGATCTAACAGTGTCTTTACTGTGTAAAAGAGATCATAAAAAAGGGAAAAGAACCCCCATGTGCGAAAATGTTTGTAGCAGCCTTTTTTTTATAGTGGCAAGGAACTGGAAACTGAGTAGATGCCCATCAGTTGGAGAATGGCTGAACAAGTTATGGTATATGAATGTAATGGAATATTATTATTCTTTAAGAAAGGATCAGCAGGATGATTTCAGAAAAGTCTGGAAAACCTTACATGTACTGACTGATGCTAAGTGAAATGAGTAAAACCAAGAGAACATTGTACATTGCAACAAGAGATTCAACTCTGATGGACTTAGCTCTTTTCGACAACTCAGGCTAATTCCAATAGACTTGTGATGGAGAGAGCCATCTGCAACCAAAAAAAGGACTGTGGGGACTAAATGTGAATCACAATAGAATATTTTCATCTTTTTTGTTGTTGTTTGCTTACTTTTTTTCCTTTCTCATTTTTTTTTCCTTTTTGATCTGATTTTTCTTGTGCAGCATGATAAATGTGGAAATATGTATAGAAGAATTACACCTATTTCACACATGTTGGATTACTTGCTGGAGGGAGTAGGGAGAAGGATGAAAAATTTGGAACACAAGGTTTTACAAGGATGAACATTGACAACTATCTTTGCATGTATTTTGAAAACAAAAATCTATTGTTAAAAAAAAGAAAACTATTTTTGCATATATTTTGAAAAATAAGAAGTTATTATTATAATTTAACAAATTAAATTTTTAAAAAATGTCTTCTACCACCAAGGGGAGCCCTCCAGTAATAGAGTGGGGGTTGATGGAGAAAGGGCCAGCAGGAGAAAGGAGTGAACCCATCCCAAGTCATGCAGATCAGTAGTGGAACTGCGCATGTGAGAAGCCACTGACTTTTTGGCCCGAGTGAGATAAAGGAGACTCAGTTTCAGAAACAAAGTCCTTTCTTATTACCAAAAAAAAAAAAAATTGATGAGGTTGATAGTATATATATATGTGTGTGTGTATGTGTGTGTGTGTGTGTGTGTGTGTGAGAGAGAGAGAGAGAGAGAAAGAGAGAGAGAGAAAGAGAGGAGAGAGAAGAGAGAGAGAGAGAGAGAGAGAGAGAGAGAGAGAGAGAGAGAGAGAGAGAGAAAGATCATTATTGCCATTTTATTCAAATAAAGATGAGATTAAAAAAAAGGCTATATTCACAAAACCAAAAATTCATAGGTCTAAAGCTGGAAGAAACCTCAGAGACCATCTAATACAAGAATTCTTAAGCTGGATTTCATAGATCCTCAGGGGTGTGTGTGTGTGGGGGGGGGTGCACTGAGATTTCAGAAGATCTGCAAACTTTGGAGGGGGAAAAAGATTTTTAAATTTTCATTATTCTCTAAGTAAAATTTAGCATTTCCCTCAATTATTTTAAAACTTGACTCTGAGAAGAAGTTCATAAGCTTTACCAAAGTTTTTCGTGACATACTAAAAGATTAAGAACCCTTGATTCCAGTCCAGGAAGATACAAGACTCACCCAAGATCACACAGTCAATAACTGATGGAGTAACACCTCAAACTCAGACCTTCTGATTCTAAGTTAAGTTTCTCTTATATTGTATGGCCTCTTGTTCACATGATGCATGCATACCTATATATACACACATATGTAAACATGCATGTACACACAAATATGTGCATACAGGTATGCACACCCTCACACAAAACACCTTTACCACCTTCCAAGCTGTCATCCACCCCAGTAGGGCCTGTCTGACAGCTCAGGCTTGAGTCAACGGGTGGGACTGGGCTCCTGGGTGAGGTACATGGGCTCTGTGCCTCCAGCGTCCCAACTCAACCTCTCTCACCACATTGACTGGCTTGCTCCGCCTCTTTGGTTTCCCACCACGCACTGATATATACCTAATTTTAATGGGATCTTCTGGGCCAAACACCACTTACCCACTCTACTCTGGGAAACCAAAATCCTGTCACGTGCCCATCAACGAACACTAGAGGGAAACCAGGAGGTAATCTGCATACCACATCATCATCTCTCCACCCTGATATCCTGTCTGGTCAGTATGAGACATCGTGGGATAGTGGAAAGAGTCCTAGATGGGCCTTTCATTATACTATTGAGTTCAACAGCTAATGTATCCTTGTCAAGTCATGTTCTCTACTCCACTCCCAGCCTCAGTTTCTATAAGTATAAAATGAGAAAGTTGGATGCTAGGAATTTTAAACCGCTTCTTGTTCTAATAGTCTACATTCTCAGAGCTCTTCCAACTCTTATATTTTTGTTTTACAGGATCAAATAAGAAAATGGGGGGAGCATGCTAACTGAGGGGGGAAAGTATGCTTTGGATGAAGCTAGATATTCCAGTGAGGAGGAAATGTATTACAGAAATGGAAATACATCTGTGTATGAGATGGAATGGTATGTATGGAAAACATCTGGTAGGCCAATTTACACAAAAAGTGCATGAAAGGAAATAATATGAAATAAACTTAGAAAGGCAGATGCGAAGCAAATTGGGGACAACTTTAAATCCCAGACTAAGAATTCTGCCTTTTATCTTAGAGGAAGTAGGAAGCCACTCAAGTCATCTGAATAAGATAGATCTGTGTTTCAGGAAAATCAATTTGGCAGGTGTAGAAGATGACTTGGAAGGAGGTGGGGGGACTGGAAACAGGAATACCAGGAGGACACTATCACTATAGTCTAATCAGAGAAGTTAGGAGGGTAGAGACTGTGAGTGGAGAGAAGAGGAAATGGTGTGGAGGGAGAATAAACACAACAAGCTTTAGAGCCTGGATTACTGAAAGGAGGAGGAGAATAACAAAGGTAACATTTATGTATCACTTTAAAGTTTACAAAGTACACACACACATACACACACATATATATATATATGTATGTATATACAGTTTAATTTGATCTTAAGGATAGTGGTGCCATCAATAGAAATGGGGAAGTTTGGAGGAAAAGTGGGTTTTGGGAAGAAAATAATGAATTCAATTTTAGCCTGATTTTGAGCTACCTATGAAACATCCAGATAGACATGTCAAATAGGCAGAACTGAGTATAGAAATCTGGGAGTCATCTGCATAGACAATAACTGAACCCATGGGAGTTGATGAGATTGACAGGAAGATATACAGAGAAAAGGAAAAAGAGACTAGGATAAAACATTCCACATACTATGTCCTAAGGTATATTCCAGCTCTGAAATGCCACATTCTATGAATGCACTTACTATGTGCAACAAATTTTACTAAGTTCTGGGAATCCAAAAAAGCAAGACAGTCTTTTTCTCAAGGAGCTGAAATTCTAATGAAAGAGACAATATACATAAAAAGTTTTAATGGTTACTCAGATGGAAAGTCCCAAGATTCTTAGGATGCAAAGGCAAAGCAGGTGGTTATGTGTCTTCTTTAATGCTATTTCCACTGATGAAATAACATCTATTTCTGATTGTGGATCATTTGTTGGGATATCCAGAGGAATAGTTACCAGCTTTCCTTTCCATACTTCTAGGTTGTGAGGGTCTGGGCTAGAGGCAAGAATAGTGCCTGCCACATGTGCAAAAATGTTTGGCAGCTCTTTTTTATATTCCAGAAATGGAGATACAGCTGGGTAAGCAATGGAATGTCATGTATGAAGAACATCTGGTAGGCCAGTTCATACAAAAAGTGAATGAAAGGGAGTAATATGAAATAAACCTGGAAAGGCAGGTGGGAAGAAAATTGGGGACAACTTTAAAACCCAAAAATTCCACCTTTTTTCTTAGAGGTAATAGGAAGCCACTCATGTCATCTGAAAGAGGGATAAGATAGTCAGATCTGGATTACAGGAACTGGAAATTGAACAGATGCCCATCAACTGACGAGTGGCTTTATAAGCTGTGGTATTTAAATATAACAGAAAACTATCATTTCTATAATAAATGATAAGTAGGCTGATTTCAGAAAAACTTAGAAACACTTACATGACCTGATGCTGAGTGAAGTGATCAGAACCAAAAGAACATTGGAAAAGTAACAGCAAGTTTGAATGATGATCAATTGTAATAAACTTAGCTATTTTCAGCAATGTAGTGATCCAGGACAATTCCAATAGATATGGGATGGAAAATGCCATCTTCCAGAGAGAGAACTACAGAGACTATGGATCAAAGCATAGTATTTTCACCTCCCCTCTTTTCTTTCTCATGTTTTTTCCCTTTTTAGTTTACTTTTCTAGTACTACATGATAAATATGGAAATGTTTTAGAAGGATTGTACATGTTTAGCCTAAATTGGGTTGTCTTGGGGAGGAGGAAGGTAAGGGAAGGAGGGGAAAAAAAAAACTATAACATAAAATCTTACAGAAATGAATGTTGGAAATTATATTTAAATGTATTTGGAAAAATAAAATACTATTAAAAATAAATAAATAAAATTATTTATGTAAAAACTATAAATATATGTACATATGTGGGTGGGTGTGTTTTGTCTACCCATGAACAATAAAGATTTCCCTAATTATTTAAATCTGGAAGAAAAAAAAAAGAAATGAGAAAATGAGATAGTTCAACTGAGACAGAGAATTCTAAATCTTACCCAAAGTAGAAATTCTCCAAAGTCTCTAATGTAGCAAGCAAGCTGTAGTTAGTTAGTGACATGATGGAGATTCTCAGCTGCTCTCATGTCAGCTTCTTCCCAAAGTCTCTCTCTCTCTCTTTTTAGCAATCTGAAAAGAGGTTGCCTGAGAAATTTTTACACAATCCCAGGGATATAGGTATATAAAATATATATATAAATCAAACATTTACTGATAACAAATCATAACTTCATTATCCTCCACAATGAGTTATGTGACCCTATATGGGGTCATGATCCGCAGTTGAAGAAGCTTTGCTCCTGGTAATAGCATGGTTTGACTAGCCCTATTGCCTTCTGATTGTAAGGTCCCTCTCAGCTCTGAAAGTTTAGTATTTGATAAGCTACAAGCCAATTGGTTCTAGAAGACATCATAAAGAAAAATATGTAGAAATGGAAAAAGGCAAAATTAGATTAGAAGTAAGAAAAAACTTTCTCACAATTAGAGCAAAGAGCCACTCCAGTAAGTAGTATTTTCCTTTTTCACTGGAAGTCTTCAAATAAAAACTAAGTGATCCACTTGGTAGGTACTTTGGAGAGAAGATACCTGTTTAGGGATAAATTGGTTGACGTGACCTCTGATGTGCCTTTCAAAACTGAAATTCTATAATTTTGTGAGTGGGCTAGAAATAACATCATTATTAATATTGTTATTATGATTATTATTACACAATGATGCTGATGCTTTTCCCTCTCACTCACTTAGCCATTTCCTCTTGCTCCTCCATAATCCTAACTCAAGGTAGAGATTTTCCTGGCAGTGGAAGTCTTCAAATGAAGACTAGGTTACAACTTGTCAGGAATATTATTTACAACATGAGGCTCACAACCTCAGCATCATCCTTGACTTCTCATTTTCCTCACCTACTATATTCAATCAATTGCCAAATTTTTTCATTTCTTACCTTCACAACCTCTATCCCATAAATCTTTCCTCTCTAATCTCATGACTATGACCTGGTTAGTTTTTTATCACTTTTACACTAAGCTTTTGAAATAGCTTCCTAATTATTCTCCCTGCCTTCAGTCTCTTCTCTCTTCAATCCATCCTCTAAGTAGTTGCTGAAGTGATAGTACCAAAAACATGAATCTGACTATGACACTCTCATACTCAAAAATCCTGACAGACTCTAGATAAAATGTAATCTGCTTTTGGCATTTGAAGCTAATCACAATCTGGTCCAATCGAACCTTTCCAACCTTATTACATATTACTTCTCTTCATGCTCTCTTGACAAAACTGTCCCCTCATCTATTCTCTCACCAATCCATTGAATCACATATCTTTTAGCCTTTTTTCCTACTTATATATCTGTAGAAATATGGCAGCTTCCCAGTGGTTATTAACAGGAATAATGAGGACTAAGTTATGGGTTTCAACCAATTGATTTTACATACATATACATATATGCAAATTTTTTTAAAGTCATAGACTAACTCTGATCCTAATTCAAACTGAGAAAGAATGACATAGTAGAGAGAACACTGATTTGGAGACAGGGTAGATATTGGTTCAGATCTCACTTCTGCTGCTTACTAGCTGCTGGACTTTGAACAAGTTACTTCCCCAGAGTTTCCTCATGTGTGAAATGAAACAGCTGCACTAAACAATCTGTAAGGTCCCTTCCAAATCCTAAATCTCGTAATTCTGTCACGTACTGATCTATTCTTTTGAGACAGACTAAATCCTAAACCTGGTCAAGACTGAGCTCAAACTGTTGAGACAAGTTGACCCCTATCTCTGATCACAGACTCATGGTAAACAATTAGATGTTCTAATCATGTTCTGGAGGAGTTTTTAATCTCAGGTTTGGCTCAATTCAGTCCCTTTGGAGGTCAAAGAATTATGAGCCCATCAGTGCTAAAAAAGACTCTGTAGATCACCCAGTTCCACTTCCTCTTTTTACAGATTAAGAAAGTAAGGTGGAGAGAGCTAAACAACTTGTGTGAGATCACCCAGACATTTGGTCTAGTCATATGTCTAGAGGTAACATCTCCTTAGGGAATGGGACCACAAAGGGAACATCCCCCATGTATCCTTTGGTCTCACCATCCAATGCTTCCAGAGCTGAGCAACAACCTCTCACTGACCTCCAATGGCAAATCAATAAATTAACCTGAAAAATATGGAGCCAGCAAGAATGGAAGATGAGAATTTCTAAGACTGGACATTTCCATTGATCACTAGAAGGGATGGAATGGTAAAGACAAGACTCTATTCTCTTTCCTTGATTAGCTAATCTCATCATTTCCCTCTCCCCAAACACACTGTCTAGCTCTTTTCTACTTCTGCACCTTGTTTCATGTCATTTATCTCTACCTGAAATACTTTTCCTCCCACAAAATCACAGAATTTCAGGTTTGAAAGTATCCTCAGCAGGCATGTAAGTTCAACCTATCTTCAAAAAGAAGTCTTCATTGTAATACATACAAGTAGCCATCCAGATGTTACTTAAACACTTTCAGTGAAGGGAAACATGGAATTCTTCAAGGCAGCCCTTCTAGATAATTCTAATTGTTAAGAAATTTTTCCTATTATCAAATCTAAATTTTCTTCTTTGAAAAGTCTACATAGTACTCAAATAGAATAAGCCTAATATTTCTTCTACATGTCAGCCTTTCAAATATTTGAAAAGTTATTACATCCCCTATGAGACTTCTATTCTCTAGTACCCTTCACCATCCTCTCTTTCCAGCTTTTCAATATCCTTCCTGAAATGTGAAGCTCATACTAATATACTGTTGATTGAAATGAATTGGTCTAACCATTCTGGAAAGCAATCAGGAATTATGCTTTAAAAAAAAAAAAGATAAGGGGAATTGAGAATTATAATGTCTATACCCTTAGACCCAGAGATCACACTGCTAATAAGTCAGACAGATATAGCAAAAATCATCACAACAGCACATTGTATGGTAGCAAAAACAGCAAATTAAGTAGATGGTGTGTATGGGGGGAGGGGGAGAGGACCCACAGGGCGGCAGGAAAGCAAATCACAGTGTCTGGATCTAATGGAATCTTATTATATCATAAAAACAACTAAAAAGGTTCTCCTTTAGAGAAGGATGGAAAAACATAGGAACTGAAACATAGTGAAATAAGAGGACCAAGAAAAAAAAACCGGACAATATCTATGATAAATGAAAAGAAAAAAATGAAATTAAACTCTGTGTAATTAAAGAGATCAAGCTTAGCCCCAGAAAAAGAGGTGAGAAAATGCTACTCCATCTCTCATTTCTGGAAGTAAGGGATCACAGGTGGGGAATAGTGAATCTCCTTTAAGTCACAGTTGCCCGGTTGGTTGGTTTTGGTGAACATCATTTTTCTTTTTTTTTTTTTTTAAATTTTTAGTACCATAATTGACTTGATGAGTGGGAGAAGGAAGAGGGAGGGAGGTGTTCACAAACAAGAGTGATGTAAAAAGAAAAGGTATCAATTTTCAAGATAGCTTTGTAAAACTTGCAAAAAAAAAAAAGCCTCCTATATATTATGTAAAAGTGAATTATAGGTTTTTTTAAATGTGGTGCCCAGAGTTGAATATAATTTTCTAGTGTCATCTAGCTGAGTATGATGGAAGGCTCACTTCCTTATTCCTAGAAGATGCCTGTCTTTATTCTACATCAGTGGCTTTGCTGCCTGCCACATCACCTGTTGTGCAGGCTCTTCCACTCCACCTATTTCAACTCTCCTATTCCTTCAGGGCCCGTCTCTGACTCTAATCTCCTCCAGGAAGCCTGCCCTGACTCCTCCACCTCACACCAAATTCTCCCAGCTCAAAACTCCTAACTTATAACACTCTCTCTGTTCTATATTATTCTGTCTCTTAACCATAACATGCCTTCCCAACTAGACTCCCTTCAGAGGTAGAAGCTGTCTGATTTCACAGGATTAAGATGATGGGGGCAAGGCAGGGTCCCCTGATCATTTTTTAGGCAGTTATAACTTCTTTGTAGAGTTAATTGTTTCTCTCTCTCTCTCTCTCTCTCTCTCTCTCTCTCTCTGTGTGTGTGTGTGTGTGTCTTCCTCCCTCCCACAGATTTTGACTCTGATCACCCTTTCTTAGCCCCACAAGGACTTCTAGGGTCCCCGGGGACTTTCATAAACTAGAGTACTGTTCTTTGACCCCATTCTCTCCTTTCTCCACCCTCTCACAAAGTCCAAACATGTCATCTTCTTTTATGTTCAATCCAATACCAAAATTATTTAGTGCCTATTAGTTTAGTATGTGCAAAGAACTAAGCCAAGGATAGAAAGATGAAAAACAATTGTTGCCTGAAATGAGCTTACATTCTTCTAAACAATATATTATAGTATAGTCTGAAACATGGAGTTGACACACTAAATTTGCAATAAAATAAAGTAGGATAGGGTGAGGTAGATTAGCATTAAATGGAGTGATTTAAGATAGTGAAGGAAGGCTGAGCTAAATGGAATATGTTAGAACAGATTAGAGTGGGATGAAGTGGGGAGGTAAAATGAGATGAAGTAGGTAGCAGAATGCAGTCAATGAGTCAGTTTAAGTGAATTCATTTGAAGTAGCGGCAAAAAAGTGTTGGTAAATATTTAACAACCAGTTTTGGGGGTGGGAGGGGTGGTTGTATTCAGGATACACTTTTAAGTTTAATCTGGATTATTGTTTTCCCATTACTTTTTTTTAAGTCTAGACAATCAACAAAACAATAAATCAAGCCCTGATTTTCAGCATTTGCCAATTTCTAGGGTATAAAGGCTTATACTGAAAAGACAACAATCAGCTAACTGGCTCCAGCACAGTCCTGAATAAAGGGGGAATGACTGATTTGTGGGACCTCCACTGAGCTTTAGTTAAAATAAGGGTATTGGACTAAATGGCCTCTGGGATTTTCTTCTAGTTCTACTTTTATGGTCCAATGGAATGAGGGAAACTTTTTAGTTAATTGAGAAAAGTGTTTTAGAGTAAAATGGGGGAGAAAGTGCAAAATTTACTGGAATGGATTGGAATGAAGTGGAGCATAGAGTTTAATTAAATTGAATAGAGTGGAGTAGCCCAAGTGCCAGACCAGAGAGAAGCCCCAGGTAATGGAGCAAAAGAGAACATAGGCTAGATGGCCTCAAAGACAAATTGCTTAGTCACCAGTTTTCCTGAAGTTCAACTCCCTGCTGAGAGAGGAGGGTCCCTTGTGGCATGTGCTGGTAATTACTGAGGGTAGTCTTTGGGAGACAGATCAGAGTCCCATAGTGAAAGGAACACTGAGCCACTGGCCAAAAAGAAGAGAGAAATTTTTGTCGGGAATGGGAAGAGTCTGAGTCCAACAGACACCAATCAGTGAGTGGGTGATGAAAGGAGATTCCCATGTCTATACCAATACCTTATCCAGGTGCCCTTACCACTCCACATACCAAGTAGCTCTAATTATACCCCAACCAGGGAACTCAACACTGGAACTCCTGGTTCCATTTTAATATGGCACTCCATAACAGTACAGGGACTCCCTATAACATCCTAGCTAGATAACACAAATCACATTATTACTAGATAGTCCCAGAATATGCTCCAGTGCAGGACTCCAAGAACACACTAGACTCACCTCTAAACAGGATACATTATAAAACATCTAATTCCCAGCATCAAATACCCCAAATTCACCCTAACCAAGCACTTCTAGCAATGTACTCTAACCCGGTACCCCCAACACACATATTACCAATTACCTCTAATCACAGTGAATCCTGGAACCCTCAGCATGAACAATTAACAAGACTCTTAACTACAGTGTTTGGAAAGCTATGTAATGAAAAGCAGCACCCATTATAACTAGATATGACCAAATACATCCTGGAACCAGGTACTCCTAATCATGTCCTAACCAGGCACCGTAACTAGATAACCCATGATCATATCCAGTCTCCCCCCGCCCACACACCCTAACAAGGTGCCCTCGGTAGTGCCATCCCTTCGCCCCACACACGTACACACCAGGGGTACTCACTGCACCACCCCCCAGGATCACAGCAGCTCATAGCCAATCACTAGAAAGAAAGCTTAGGCTTTGCTGTCCCCATTACAACTTCTCCCTTGTCCAAGTTTTCCCCCAAGGGAAAACTGCATCCAGCTCCCCCCTTCCAAGGAATGGAATGAGGGTATCCCTTCCCCACACTCTCACCTCTACATCCTGGGTGTCCACCATACTAGAATGTCCTTGCCCCAGAGGCCTGTCTTTCCAATTCAGGCCCAGGTGAGGCTCCCCATCCACTGCCTGAGGGCTTCTCCCATCATCAGGGCAAGGGAAAGGGGTCAGGCAGGAGGTGGTGAGCATGCTAAGGGATGTGTCCCCCTCTCCTCCACACACACACACACTGGTGCCCACCACCAGCTGCTGCTCAGGCCACCTCCCTCTAGCTACAGCTTGGGAGCGGTAGAGGAAATGAGGAAACCTGCTTTGCTTTCTCCCACACCCCATGAAGGCTGGCCTAACCTCCCGCCCTACCTTAGGGGAGGAGGCCTGGCCTGGGGTGAGGGGGAGCAGGACAACTATGCCCGCCTACCTCCTCCCCTTCTCACCCTGGGGGGTGGGACACCTTCCCTCCCCCCCAATTTCAGGAGGGCCCTTGCTGTGGTGTCATCACAAGGCTCTGTCCAGTCTCGCCCAGAAAGCCGGAAAAACAGCTTAGGGCCTTGCCAAAGAGTGAAAAGGAAAAGGGGGGGAGGGAAAGGAAGTGGGGTTAGGAAAGGGAGGGATGAAGACCCCCCAATTCTCCACAAAAATACTTAGTGATGTAGCTTCGTCTTTGGTCACCTTGGATTCAGAAGATGGGTTTGAGTCTTCAGTTCTGATAATGGCCAAGTCACTTTACTCTGAATCTCAATTAAATTCCCTATTTCACAGGACTGTCATGAAGAAAATTCTGTAGAAACTAAAGTCTTATTATTATTTCCTGTGGCCAATTGCCCACTAGCCACATTTTTGCACAGTGCTGTTCCTCTTAGACTTCCACAAAATCCAGGAATAATGTGCCCAACACCATTAATCCTAAATATCCAGAAGCAGCATAGTGTATGGGAAAGAATATTAGATTTGGAATCAGAAGTCTTAGGCAGGGATCCCCATTCTATTATGATTATCTACAAGACCTTAGGTAAGTCTATTCCCTATTCTATGTTTCAGTTTCCACAACTATAAAAATGAGATGGTTAAATTAGATAATCTCAAAGTACCTTTTAGCTTCAATCCCTATAAATATCTGATCCTGGGAGCAAGGGACATGTGGCTCAGAGCACAACTAAGAACACGTGTGGGATCAAGTAAGGAAGCCAAGGGCTGGGAAGTCAGGTGGTCAGGCTTCTAAACCTAGAGATACCTCTGACTGTCTGCCCAGAAGGGACTCCTAGACTACATATGCTAAGAGAGCAGTACATAGTCAAGAACCAGGGATCTCTAAAGCAGAGGGCTCATGAATAAGTCTGGATTCTCACAATCATATCTACAAATTCAAAGAGACAGACACCTCAAGATAGACCCAGAAGGAATGAGGAAGGCAATGTATTAGTCAGGAATACTTACAGGGTAAGTTCAGACACAGACAGAAAAATGCAGAGAGGGCTATGTAGATGCACAACACATGTGAAGATGTGAGATCCTGTATCTTACAACTCTCACATGCTCACTGACCATCTATCATGAGACAGCATCAGGCACATACACAGAGCAGATATATGTATAGTCTGTCTTTCTGCATATGTATATGTGAACCACATATACTTACATTCATTCTCTTAGAACCAGAGAAAAGCAGAAGCCATCTTGTATGACCCCCTTATTGTGCAATAGTCTATAATAATGTCTAATGATGTCTTAATCTCCTAATAGACTAGAAGCTTCATGAGAGCAGAGATTATATGTATTATCACAATTATGTAGTTTTCCAGCAGCAATGAGCACTGGGTATTAATCCTAGGAGTTGCTCAATAAATATTTGTTTAAAATTAAACATCTTATCCCTCCCAATAAGCTTGCTCAATCAATCAATAAGTATTTGTTAATAGATAACTATATGCCAGAGACTGGGGATACAAAGAATGATGCTGTCATTCAAATAGAGGAGACAACAAATATATCAAGTATTCACAGAGTAAACACAAAAAATACAAGATAGTCAGGGAGAGAGACCACTAACACTGTGTGTGTGTGTGGGGGGGGGGGGAGCAGAAAGAGGGGTGAGGGGAGAGAGGGAGAGAGAGTGAGGGGGAGAGAGAGAGGGAGAGAGTGGGGGGAGAGAGAAGGAGGAGGGAGGGAGGGAGGGAGAGAGAGAGAGAGAGAGAGAGAGAGAGAGAGAGGAAGAAGGGAAGAAGGGAGGGAGAGAGAGAGAGAGATATCAGGGCAAGGCTTCAGTAGAAGGTGGTACATGAGTTGAAGGTGGTGTATGAACTAAATCTTGAAGGAAGAAAAGGCTTTGATAAGGAGGAGTGTAAGATGAAGAGCATTCCAGGCAGGGGAATGGGCCATTGGATTAACATGAAGACAGAAGATGGAGTGTTATGTATAAAAGCAGCCAGTTTTTCTAGATCACAGAGAACAGGATGAGAATAACATACAATGGGGCTACATAATTGCTATATGAGTCCAGAAGTAGGAAAGATCTATTATGTACAATTACTTTATTAACTGTTTGTATACATACTAAAGTTTTGGAAGGCCAGCAAAGGGTCTTCTAGAATTAGAAAATCAGATTGTAATCAGCATGTATTTATTAAGTGTCTACTTAAGACACTTTGAGACCAAAAAAAAAAAAATGGAAAAAAGGAAAGAAGGAAGGAAGGAAGGAAGGAACGAAGGGAGGGAGGAAAGAAGGAAGGAAGGAAGGAATATTTGGAGTGTAACAAAATCCCAGCAGAAGATATTTTGGAAGAACTTCAGGAAAGGTCTGTCTCAGTTGGGCGGGGGTACGTGTAATGGGCTAAAACTAAACAGAGGCCCAAGCCCTTAAGGCTAATTACCAATTGGACAATACTCTATTAACATATGCTTGGAGAAAGAATGGCCCTGCCCACTTTCTGTGCAAGTTTGATCTGTTGTATAGGAAACTGGGTGGAGGATTTAGGAGGTGGAGTGAGAGGGCCAGACTCACTCCTGGCCAGAGATTGCTCTCACTTCGCATTGCCATTCCCGTTCACCTCTACAAAGAATAAAGATCAAGGACTTTTGCTGATCCTGACTCCGGCTGATTCTAAAGTATCCAGTGTGCTAATGGGTCACCACATTTGGCGCCCAATGTGGGGCTGGGATTGGGGGAGAATCTTTTCCCAATATCTGCCCCATTTTAGCCAGAAAAAGTTACTAGTTTAGTCATTAACAACGTAAGTTCCCTGTTTGTCTATTAAAATACTCATCTAATTTCCTGGTCACTGGAGATTTCTTCAGCGAAAGTAGGGTCCTTGGTTCCATGATGGGTGCCAAATGTGGCAGATAGCCTTCTAATTATGTTGGTCAATACTCCTTTATTTCAAGAAGCCCAGGAATCTCATTCTAAATATCATCAGGCTGCTCGAGCTTTATGTTTACAATTTGGAATAACAAGAGAGAAAGCTAGGAGCATAGTAAAAGCCTGTACAGCTTGCCTTCCTTTCCACGCTCCTATACTGCCTCCAGGGAAGAACCCTTGTGGTTTGAGATTCAGTGAAATTTGCCAAATGGATGTGACCCATTATAAATCTTTTGGTCGTCTGTCTTTTATCCATGTTGTGGTAGACACATTTTCAGGATTCACTTTTGCCACACCAGCAGCAAAAAAGACAGCTCGAGTGGTCACTGAATTCCTTATCCAAGCATTTGCAATCATGAGTATGCCACAAGCCATAAAAACAGGTAATGGACCTGCATATACTTCTAAACGTTTTGCACACTTTTGTGCACAGTATAAGATTTTACACACCACTGACATACCCTTTAATCCTCAAGGACAGGCAATAGTAGAGAGGAGAAACAGAGACATTAAGACGATCCTCCAAAAACAAAAGAAAGGGCGAGCCACAGGTAACTCTAGAGAACTTCTAAATCTAGTTCTTTATACTATTAACTTCTTGATTTTGGACAAAGATGCACTGGCTCCGGCAGACAGGTTTTATAATCCACCGGAAGGGCAATGTCCAGTGCGAGCAGCTCCAGATTATCTTTAGATAATTGCCAGATGATGTGGAGAGACCCAGAAAGTAGTGAATGGAAGGGACCAGATAGGCTAACTGCTTGGGGAAGAGGGTTTGCTTGTATCTCTACAGGTGGAGAAGGAATCAGATGGGTGCCAACAAACGATATTCGCCTTGTCCATTGGAGAGAGACGGAGCAGACCCTTGAAATGAAGGAGAAGACCCAAGCAACATCGGGTGGTTCCGCTGCTGATTGTGCTCACCACTGAAAGAGCATGGCAGTTATGGTGTTTGACTCATGGCCATCAAAAATTGTTAGACTTGAAAACCCTCAAGAATCATTGGATCCTCTGAGACATGGTAAGATTGTTGTAGGACTTGAAAACCCTCAGGAATCATTGGATTCTCTGAGACATGATAACATTGTTGTAGGACTTGAAAACCCTCAGGTTGATAAGACTGTAGTAGGACTTGAAAGTCCTCAAAAGTCATTGGATCTTCTGAAAAATGATAAGACTGTTGCAGGACTTCAAAATCTGCTGGAATCATTGGATTCCCTAACATATAAAAAGACTGTTGCAGGACTTCAAAAACTTGCAGGGATCAGTGGATTCCCTGACATGTGATGCAATGGACAATAGATTGGTTTTGGACTATCTCTTGGCTGCTGAAGAAAGCGTATGTGTGACTATTGTTTATATACACTCTTTCTAGGACTTCTGGAAATCTTTTACAACACCATGTTGATTAATATTCTTTGTTATATCACTACTTACATGTACAATTCATGTCTGTTGCACCACATTGAGGCTGTACTGACTGCAGGGAGAGTCATCACTAATAGCCTCTGCGTTATTGCTATGTGCTCGTGTAATACCTCCCATGCTGATGGGTTTGTGCATACCTGTTCCTAATAAGATCCTTCAGCCCAGAAACCTGCTAGCAACCCCCACTTCCCTTTGGTGTTTTTCATCTCCCTTCCTGAGATGTCAGGGAGGGTGTGATCATCTCCTTTTTAGTGCTTTCACCTCCCTTCCTGAGAAGTTGGGGGTGGGGGCGTGATCACCTCCTTTCCTGAGAAGTCAGGGATGGTGTGATCACCTCCCCTTGGGGGAATCTCACCTCCCTGAGAGATCAGGGATGGCGTGACCACCTGTGTTCTAAAACAAAAGAAAGTGGTAGATGTAATGGGTTGAAACTGAGCAGAGGCCCGAGCACTTAAGGCTAATTACCATATGGATAATACTCTATTAATATATGCTTGGAGAAAGAATGGCCCTGCCCACTCTCTGTGAAAGTTTGATCTGTTGTATAGGAGACTGGGTGGAAGATTTAGGGGGTGGAGTGAGAGAGCCAGAGTCACTCCTGGCCAGATTCGTGTTGCAATTGCTCTCACTTTGTATTGCCATTCCCATTCACCTCCACAAAGAATAAAGATCAAGGACTTTTGCTGATCCTGACTCTGGCTGATTCTAAAGTATCCAGTGTGCTAACGCGGTCATCACAGGTTTGGGGGGAACTCTGCCCAGTGGTGGAGAGGCTTTCATGTGCCAGGGGAATCTAGTGGGAGACTTAGCCAAAATACAGCAGCATTGGCTACTCTGTACTGGTTCACAAGTCAGTGGATCAACAAAGTAACTTTGAGATTTCCAGTGCAACTACAGAAAGAAAGTAGTGGGCCTGAACCACAGCATAACAAAGCTGAACTTGGCCATGCCCATCCAACAGCTGGCAGCATTGTCCCCAGTGTAGCATAAAGTGCTTTGCTTATAGAGGAAGCTTGGGACAATTTCCTTTTGCCCTAAGAGCAGACCTCAACTTTTAAAAATCAGTGAAAAAGGCAACTGACCATAGATAACTATTATGGAAACAGGGAGGAACAGACCTCAAACCCTGAGGATGCTAAAAGCAAAACATCTCCAGACGAAGCCACAAAGGATGATATGAGTTGGTCTCCAACTCAAAAGGCTCACTTGGAAGAATTCAAAAAGGATCTTAAAAGAGAGTTAGAAACAAAAAATGAGGAAAGAAAATGAAAGCTTTGCAGGAGAATTTGTTAAAGGAAACACAGAAATTATCTAAGGAAAACCACTCATTAAAAATATAGATTCAGTGACATGGAAAAAGAAAACAACTCCTTGAAAAACAGAATTAGTGAAATGGAAAAAGAGAACAACTTCCTAAAGAATAGAATTGGTGAAAGGGGGGAAAAATACAATGAACAAAGCAACTCATTTAAAAGTTCAATTGACCAAATTCAAAAGAAAGTTAAAAAAAAAAAAAAGCTAACCAAAGAAAATCCACTAAAAATTAGAATTGAACAAATGGAAGTGAAAGACTCAATGAGATATTAAAAATCAGTCAAACAAAACCAAAAAATGAAAAAATAGAAGAAAATATAAAACACCTAAGCTTCTGTGAGACTGAGGTGAAGATTACTTGGCTTCCAGGTATGAAGGGTGGTCAATTCAAAGGCACTCATTCAGGAGATAAAAGAGCCATGTTTGAGGCCAATTTGAAGCCAATTAATAGGCTTAATGCTATAATGTAAGAAAAAGAATCTGAACCAAAATGTGAACTATGTGAACAGAGAGTAGCAGTTGCCTATATGAGATATCATGGAGGTAGGAATAGCAAAATTTGGCAACAAATTTGATAGGTGATGTAAGAGAGACTGATGAGTTGAGAATGATGCTGGTATGACAAATGTAGGAGACTGGATTGCTTCAACAAAAATAGTAAAATTTGAATCTTGGGTAGATTTTGGGGAAAGGATGAATTCTGTTTTAGCTATGTTGAGTTTGACACCCAGGTTAAAATGTCCAATAGACAGGCAGATGATGTTATGTAAGTAAACTCAGGAGAGAAACTGGAAATGACTAGATGTATGAATCATCTGTAGAAACGGCAATAAGCCAAGTGACCAATTAAGAGAATGTAGAGGAAAGAAGTGCACTGTGGCAGAGCCTAAAGGAACACCTACAATTGTGGCTATGACAAGGATAAGAACAAATAAGTCTGACGAGAGGTCAGACAGAGACGAAGAGATTTAGGAAAGAAGAGGGTGGCTAACAGTATCAAATGCAGCAGAGAAGTTAAATAGGATGAGGACTGAGAAAATGCAATCAGATTTGACAATCAAGAAACCACTGGTAACTGGAGAGAGCAGTACCAGTTGACTGATATAATTAGATGCTAGATAGAAAAGGTTAAGGAAGAAATGAGGAGAGGAATTTTTCTAGGAGTTTGGCTAAAAAAGGATGAAAACTATAAGACAATAGCTTGAAAGGATGGGAAGGTCTAATTAATGCTTTTTTTAAAGTATGTGTAAGACTTGTGCATGTATAAAGGCAAAAGCAAAGGAGTCAACAGATGAGAAGGGCAGCAATGACTGAGGTTGAAATCTACTGGAGAATCCAAGAGGAAATGGGATCAAATTCACATGTAGAACATTTAGCTTCAGCAAGGAGATGACCCAGCCAATTATCAGTGGTTAAGGAAAAGGAGTAGAGTGAGAGATGTCAAGGTATCTAAGATGAAGAGAAGGACAAGCTTATGATGAATGGTCTCAATTTTTTTAGGAATGTACTTGTAGATGGCAATGTCTCATCAAAACTTTGTATCTCCTCCAGTCAGTCAATAAGCATAATTTATTAAGTGCCTACTATGTGTTAACATTGTGCTAAATGCTAGGGATATGGCAAAAGTTGGTCCTTGCTTTCAAAGAGTTCACAGCCTAATGGAAGAGACAACATGAAAACAACTAGGAACAAACAATATACATATAGGATAAACTGGAGGTAATCAACCGAGGGAAACCACTATAAATAAAGGTAATCAGAAATGAATTCTGTAGATAGTAGATCTTGAGAAAGCCAAGGCTTTGAAAATATTAGGTGAAATTAATGTCTACTAAGTTGTAAAGTAACTTCAGTTTCTCCTAGTCTATCATTAAAGAAAGAGAATGAAATGACTAAGTCTAACTCCAGAAGAAAAGGACAGAAACTTGGAGAGAATCCCCAAATTGTCTCTCAGTCCTTTCTCCAAGGTATGATGATCCCTTCTCCTCTCAGTTTTGCTCCTGAACTAATTCCTCACCAAATTTGGCCAATCAAATGTCAACAAGGTCACTAGACTCTGAACATAGCTGATTGATTTCATAAGCAATCCTTAAGTGCTCAATACGAAGTATTGTGGACCACACAAATAGCAACTATTATATGATATGAAATGATGCAGGATAAGTACTTTAGGAAACTCCTAGTCACTATGTGAAGAACTATTTCCTAGTTGGGTAGGATTAGAAAGCATTAGGAAGGTTCTGCATTTGAGCTGAGTAGCAAATGATGAGGTAATTTCAAAAGGGAAAAGGGAGGCGGGAAGAATATTCCATAGAAACCACGAATAAAAACTCAGAAGTAAGAGAATGTGGGGTATGTTCAGAGAAAGAATCATCTAGAGAACAGAGAATACATAAAGGGGAATAATATAAGAAGCCCTCACTAAAGGTTCCCAAACAGATGTTGGATTGCCATTTTTGAGGGATCCTACAAAAGTGGTCTTTGTTCAGGTCTGGTTTGGACTAGGCATTCTCTGTAGCCCCTTCCAAGTCAGTCTATGATTATATAAAACAGGGCTAGGAAAGCTAAGACAGAGTCAGATTTAGAAGGACCTTGAATTAAAAGCAAAAACACCTTTACAATTGGGAATCACTAAAGCATTCTGAACAGAGAAATGATATGGGAATGACCTGGGAACAATGAAGAATCCCTGAAAAATTCAACATTGGTTGGGGAACCTATGAAAGATAACTCAGATAAAAGGAGTGAACTGTCAGCAGTCCCACTAACTTCATAGAGCTTGCAATAAGTTCTTTTTTTTCCCTACAGGATCCACTGTATTCACTTCTCATTCTGCTACTGAGCATATAATATATAGTTCTCTTTTTCACTTGTGACTCATGTCTCCCTAATTATGTGGGAGCTCACTGAGGCCTTCAATCACATCTGGTTCTTTTCCTATCTTTTCCATAGGAAGTAGTATGGAGTAGTAGGAGAAAAAACCACAAAACAATACTCAAGATCATTTGGAATCAGGAGACCTGAGCTTATACCTTAGTTCTGACACTGCATTTGTGACTGAGCAAATCATTTTGCCAGCTTGTTTCCTATCAATTACATACAAATTCTAAAAATCACCTACTGAATAAATGGTCTGTGAATACTTTAAAAAAAATAACAACTTAGTGATCACTAGGGGCCAGTATAGGTTCCTTCACAAAGGTCAACTCATAACAAATTAGCTATATATCTTTTTTGAAAGGATCCCACACTCAAGATATTACATACCAGACCTATTATTTCATTGGTTTAGAGCAGTAATTTCAAATTCAAATACAAATGGGGGTCATTAATCTGTATATTACTAATATTACTAGTATTACTAGTATAGTATGGCACAGTGAATAGAGTACAGAGTCTCCTCTTCCTAAGTTCAAATCTGGCCTCAGACATTTACTAACCTATGTAACTCCTTATAATCCTGAACAAGTCACTTAACCCTGTTTGCCTCAGTTTCCTCATTTGTAAAATGAGCTGGAGAAGAAAATGGCAAATTATTCCAATATCTTTGCAAAGAAAAGCCTAAATGGAGTCACAAAGAGTCACAAAAATTAAGTGACTGAACAATAACATAAAACTTGTACTTAAGGATCCTTATATACTGATAAACTTTTCAAATGTAGTGCTTTCTATGGTTCTTGATAAATATTCTCAATCATATTTTAATATGGTTCTGGTTATACTGGGGAGCACTGGGAGGTCTGCAGGACACAGATTTGATACCTCTAGTCTAGAGGACTCCCAGCAAGAAAAATTCCTCTACCAATGCAGGTTGGCACATGCTCTGAAATTTATAGCTGTTGACAGATGCCTGAAGCAATTTTCCAGGGTTTCAGAGGCATTATATGTCAGAGACAAGTCTTGAACTTGATTCTTTATTCACTGAGTCATAATACCTCTAGACTGGAAAAATCAGGAAAACATCAATATTTCTTTATTTTAGCAGAGTTTAACAGTGTATTTTATTATATTTTGTGGATAACTATAAAGAAAAGTAGGCTGGATGAAAGTATAATTAAATAAATTCAGAACAGACTCAGCTGTCTCCTGGGAAAGTTGATTAACAAATCAATAAATCAACCTGGAGGGAAAGAATTTTTAGCCCAGTACACAAATTTAAAACATTCTTTTCTGGTACAATAAGGTGCTCTTGCTCTCTTTCTGACTCCATCCTATGCAGCACTTACCAACTATTGGGCTGATGAGAGAAAAGGCTGTTGATCAGGTCCTGTAACTAAATAATGTATCCTCCCCTTAGCCTCTGCTTTTCCTTCCCATCTCACCATTCCTTCTTAATTTTCCTCAATGGTTCAACCCCTAGTTCCATTTTCTAAGAACAGGTATTCTCCAAGGGTCTCTCCTCTCATGTCCTACAAGGCTCCAAGGCCCTTTTCTCTCTGTGTACTTTCTCCCATGCCAATCTCATTAATAACTACAGCTTCAACTCCAAAATTCAGCCCTAATTCTAATTTCTCTCCTGATTTCTAAACTTATATCTCCATCCTTTGGACCATCTCTACCTGACCATTATATCAGTACCTCCAACTCAACATGTTCTAAACTGAATTAATCATCTCCTCATCCCCTGAAAGAAGCCTTTCTCCCAGTATCCCTAATACTAGGATAGCATCATCCAGTCACCCAGAGTTGTCTCTGAGTCCCCCCTTTCCCCACATCCAATAAGTTAGTAAATCTTATAAAACCCTCTAAAACATAATCTGCATTTGTTCCCTCCTCTCAACTCTAGTTTAGGCTTCATTATATCATACGTAAACCATTATAAAAACCTCCTAACTAGACCATCCTTCTCATCCTAATTCATCTTTAATATAGGAATCAAAATAACCTTCTTCATATACAGGTCTAACTATGTCATCCCCAGTAAATCCTAAATACCAGTAGAATAAACTAAAATTCCTTAGCATGGTAATACCCTCTCCCCCAATTTGGTTCAAACTTGCCTTTCCAGACGTATTTCCCTCTATAATTTTTCTTTGTTGTTGTTTTAGTCAGACTGGACTCACTGCTCCCTGATCTCATCTTGTCCTCTTTCCCCTCTATGAATTTCAAACAGTTCCCCAAGAACTAGACTGTAAATGTTCTTTATTTTGACTAGTTGAAATTCTCTCTCTTAAAATGCTCACTTTATTTAGTTTAGTTTCTGAATTTTATTTCTTTTTTAAGTTTTTTATTTCCAAAGCACATGCATAGTTTTCAATATTCATCCCTGCAAAACCCCATGTTCCAAATTTTTTTCTCTCTCCCTTCCCCCCACCCCCTCTCCTAGATGGCAAGCAATCCAATATATGTTAAACACGTGCAATTTCTTTAATGGATTTCCACAATTATCATGCTGTACAAGAAAAAGCAAATCAAAATGGAAAAAAATGAGAAAGTAAACAAAATGCAAGCAAACAACAACAAAAATGTGAAAACACTATGTTGTGATCCACATTCAGTCCCCACAGTTCTTTCTCTGGGTGCAGATGGCTCTCTCCATCACAAGACCATTGGAACTGTCCTGAATCATCTCCCTGTTGAAAAGAGCCATGTCCATCAGAATTGATCATCATTTAATATCGTTGCTGCTGTGTACAATGTTCTACAGGCTCTACTGACTTCACTTAACATCAGTTTATGTAAATCTCTCCAGGCCTCTTTGAAATCATCCTGTTAATTGTTTCTTATAGAACAATAATATCCTGTAACATTCATGTACTATAACTTATCCAGCCATTCTTCAACTGATAGGCATCCACTCAGTTTCCAGTTGCCACTACATAGATGGCTGCTACAAATATTTTTGCACATGTGGGAACTTTTCCTTTTTTTATGATTTCTCGGGATATAAGCCAGTAGAGACACTGCTGGATCAAAGAGTATGCACAGTTGATAGCCCTTTGGACATAGTTCTATATTACTCTCCAGAATGGTTGCATCGGTTCATAACTATACCAACAATATATTAGTGTCCCAGTTTTCCCACATCCCCTCCAACATTTATCATTATCTTTTCTGGCCATTTTAGTCAATCTGAGAGGTGTGTGGTGGTACCTGAGAGTTGTCTTCATTTGCATTTCTCTGATCAATAGTGATTTAGAGCATGTTTTCTTTTCTTTTCTTTTTTCTTTCTTCTTCTTCTTCTTTTTTTTTTGCTGAGGCACCTGGGGTTAAGTGATTTGCCCAGGGTCACATCGCTAGGATGTGTTAAGTGTCTGAGGCCAGATTTGAACTCAAGTCCTCCTGACTTCAGAGCTGGTGCTCTATCTACTATACCACCTAACTGCCCCACATTTTTTTCATTTGACCAGATATGGTTCATTTCTGAATTTCTTTTTTAAAAGGAAATTCTCTTTTTTCCAAGTTTATCTCTGGTGCATTTCTTCCATGAACTCTTCAATGATTTCAATAGCTAAAAATGATCACTCCCTTCTTCAACTGTTCTTAATGCACTTTGATTTCTCCTTCACTTTAACTACAAACTATCATGAATCATACTAATTTGTTTACATATTTAGTACTCCTAGGAGACTGTAAGTTCCTTGAAGGCAGGAATCATTTTGTTTTCATCTCTGTATCCCTATTACCAAGCACAAAGCTCTGCATTTATTATTAGAAATAGCAGATGCTTATTAAATGTTTATTGCTGAATTAAAGGTATTTTCATCAAGTCTACAATAACACAAACTGAAAAGAATTATTCGCATTTTAGATGACAATTTATATTCAAAATTATTGTAAGCTAAATTCTGAGCTGAAAGCAGTAAAAGAAAATATAATAAGGATAAATGTAAAATCCTTCTTTTAAATTTAAACCACCAATATTGCAAGATATATGAAAAAGACCTGGGAACTTTATCTAAACAATGTCAAATATATTGGTATGACTTGGATACTAAAAAACAAACAAAAGGGCAACCAGGATGATGGGGGCATTGAAGATGATGCCATTCTAGTGCTGATTTAAAAAACTATAGAAGTTAAGGCTTTGAGGGTGACATGACATAACTGCCCTTACTTTTGAAGAACTAAATATGAAAAGAGGGAACAGACTTGTTCTGTTTAGTTCAGGATGCAGAACAAGGAATAACAGATGGAAGACATGAGAAATGTAAATTTCATCTCAAAATAAGGAAATACTAAAAAAAAAAAGTCATATAACCATCATTTAATAAAGGAATGATCATTTCAAAAGATAGTGAGCCCCCCACTCCCTGGAATTGTCAGAGCAAAGGCTGGATATAACAGGGATGCCTGAGCAATAATTCTGATGTGAGTTAGGAGGCTGAATTATATAACCTTTAAGGCCCTTTCTAAATCTAAGGTGTGCTAATTTGATGCCCCAGATAGGAGGAGGGAGTTACCCCAGGGCTTGAAAGGAGAGACAGATTTGTGTTGTAATAAGAGGCACAGAGGTCAGAAGTTAGGTCAAACTTCCAGACCACAAAATGCTGGAATGTGCTACTCCAAGGAAGTATGTGAATTCTCCTAATGAAACATCTAAGAAAAATGTCAGTGATTAACTCTGCCTGTGCTAAGATTGGGAGAGGTGGAATATTTCTTCCTGGGTCCAGGAGAAAGAACCAGCTATGGATTCTAAGGCTTCAATGAAAACAATAAAGGTGTCCTCCAGAATTTTAAGCAATTGAAGGAGGAGCTACATGGTATTTCCTTTTTGTATGTGAGACACAAATCTCAGCCCTGCTTCTCTACAGTAAAGGGGAGGGATTAGCTCTAAGGAGTTTGGAATTCAATGACCTTCACTTCTTCCTGCCAGGCACCACACCATTCAGACATAGGAATAAAGACTTGTAGAACCTAGCATATGTCTCTCACACACCTGCTGGGGACACAAGAAATCCAAAGGGAGGGGTTGAAAAGACAATTAGAACCTTTCAGCTTGAAGGAAGCCTTCTTGGCCTCCATGACAACCCCCTGGAATTCACTTTTCCCTCTGTCTCCACAGCAACTCCTAGGATTACCCTTCAAAGTCTCTATGGTAACCTCAGAACTCTCCAACCTCTTTATCAGTTTCCATGGCAATCTCAAGAATTCTTCATTCTCTCCCAGAAATAGTTGTCATAGCAACCCTAGGGATTACCTGATCTCCCCCCCACCTCAGATACTGGTTTCCATGACAATCCTCAGCTTCCAATCCTCATTCCTAGGGTGGATGCCACAGTAACTTTTCCAAGGGGGGAAAAAGGGAAAGATCATCATGTAGGAATTAGGACAGAAGAGATTATCTAACCCATACTTTCTCTCATTTTACAAAAGAGGAAACTGAGGCTCAAAGAAGTTAACTTATTTTCTCAAGATGTGTTTGATGGAATTTTTTTTTTTTTTTGGTCAAGATAATGCCATCAGGATTCACAGAACTGCTGTCTGTCATAGTTGGAAAAGTCCCTAAAGATTATCTTGGTCTAGTCTTACCCATAACTTTGTTATAGATAAAAAAGAAGAAAGAGAAAGAAGAAAGGAAGGAAGGAAGGAAGGAAGGAAGGAAGGAAGGAAAGAAGGAAGGAAGGAAGGAAGGAAGGAAGGAAGGAAGGAAGGAAGGAAGGAAGGAAGGAAGGAAGGAAAGAAGGAAGAGAAGAAAGGAAGAAGGGAGGAAAGAAAGGAGAAAGGGAGGGAGGGAGGAAGGAAACAAGAAAGAAGGGGAGGGAGGCAGGAGGAAGAAAGGAAGGAAGGAAGGAAGGAAAGAACTCATACTCTTCCTACACAATTTAGAGCCTGAGCAGCAAGTCTAGCACTCAGGTTTCCAGATTCCCCATTAGGATTCTTTCTAACAATCCTCCTAATCTCTGTAATGGTTTCTTCTTCACTCTTGCTTCTACAGACTTTCTATCCACTTGTCCATTCATTCACCTTCACTGTGTTTTTAAGAGGCTGTAATCCCCAACTCTCACCACAACATGTTCAGAGGTATCCTAATCCTACATTTCATTGTAAGAAGAAGGGAAATGTGGACATGAATGAATATCAGGATTGATTAGCCCTTAAAGACCATCTAATCCACTCTCACAAATTTTTTTCAAGAGTTTAAATGACCCTAAAGTCACACAAGTAATAGCAAGTTTGAAACCTGATGAAATCATGGTTTTATTAGTTCTTACTTATATGACTTAGCCTTCCGGACATCTGATTCCTCATCTATAAAACTATAGAATCCAACTGAACTGTTTCTCACAGACTTGCAACCGCTAACTCTAAAGTGCTATCCTGACAGCAGATTTAGAATTTGAACCCAAGCCTTCTGCTTCCAAAAATCTATATTTTGCTTCCTTCCTCTCTCCCCCATGCTCCATCATGTAAAGTTTCTCAGCCACTCTCAGCAGGATGTGTGAGCATCTGCCTTCACTGAGCTTTGGGAAAGGCATCCAGAAAGATCCCACCTACCCTTAAGATATCTACTTAAATTAACCTGAAGTTTCCCTCAAGCAGCAATTCACAAACCCACTCCCACTTTGGCCCATATAATCTCTTCAGGAGGCAGCAGTTAAGCCAATATGTAGGGAGCAAGTCCCCTAAAAAAAAATAGGAGAATTCTGATTGGGCTATAGGGTGGGTTTTTTAATTGTTAGGTTTTTGTTTGGTTTTTTTGAGTAGGATGGAATCAAAGAATGAGAACAGTAGAGATTTGGTCCCTGGCCTCGATATCCACCAAGAGTTCCCTTCTCTCTAGTTTTGGGGCAAGTTGAAGTAATCTGGGGAAAAATCACAGGATCACAAAATCTCAGAATCCCAGCATTGGAAAGGACCCAGAGATCATTTAATCCTCCAGAAAACAAATACTCTAAACAAGTTATCATCTCTGCTTCTGCAGAGGACAAGGCCATGGCTTCCTAAGGCTACTTTGCTTTTCCTACTCCTATTTTGCTTTTGGACAATTCTATTTTTGGATCACCGAGTGATCACTGAGTCTTGTCTGAGTTAAGAGCTTAGATATCATCTAATTCAGTGTTGTCAAACTCAAATAGAAACAGACTTAGACAACCACAAATTCATATTATCTATGTTGTATTATGGGGTCAGCTAGGTGTCACAGTGGATAGAATATGAGGCCTGTAGTCAGGAAAACTAATTTCTCAGAATTCAAATGTGGCTTTAGACACTTAATAGCTGTGTGACTCTGGGCAAGTCATTTACCCTGATTGTCTCAGTTTCCTCACCTGTAAAATGAGCTGGAGAAGTTAATGGCAAACCACTATAATCTTTGTCAAATGGTATCACGAAGAGACTGAATAAATATTGTATTATATTTTTCCTTATTTTGTTAAACATTTCCCAATTACATTTTATTGTGGTTCAGGCTATACTGGGGAATTCTCTAAGTCACAGGTTTGTGATTTTGATACTTCTGATGTAGTTCAATCTCTTTATTTTAAAAATGAGGGAATAGAGAAGAAAGTAATTTGTCTACCAGTCACAAAAGTAGTAAGGAACAAAGCTGGAAAGAGAATGAAGGAGAATAAAGCAGGACTCCTGAAAACTGGGGTTTGGCTGGGGACCACAAAAGAGTTCTCTCCTATCCTATGGGGGAAAAAAAAAGACATTGTCATCCTCTGGAACCTACTCTTTTCCTTCAAACAGTAAGGGCCTGGGACCTCGAGCATCACCTAGGAAAACTGTTCATTCAGTTCCCAGTACAAGGAATGCCTGTCTAGCTGTGTTCCTATCTTAGTCTGTGATCTTGCATTATCTATGATCATCAGTGATTTCAGAAGTTAGAGCTGGAAGGACTTTAAAGATGATCTGGTCTAGCTCCCTTCTTACAAAGAAACTAATTATATATAACTCCAAACTGTCTTGGCTCACAGAAGAACTGAAAAATCAAAGCTAAATTTTCTGCCTCTCCCCCCAAAAAACAAAAACAAAAACAAAAAAACACCAAAAATCTTTCTTCAAAGTCTGGCTCGGGTCTCATCTCTTCCGTGAGACTTTTCCTGATTTCCTCAGGCCACAGTGATCACTTCCTTCCTCTAAAGCACTTTTGTTGGCTCTCTTCCTCCCCTAGATTATACTCTATCTTGCATTTTCATTATACCAAGATCATCAGGTGTAGTTCTCCATCCTCATCCTCCACCCCCATCATACACACTTAGCTGCCATATGCCGGTAGTATTTGGCCCCTTCTAAACACTCAGCATGTAACAGAGTTACTTTGTATCTCATCCTCTTCCTACACAGGGAGTTTCATGAAAGTATCTCCTTTAAACTTTGTATCTCTCTCAGAACAGAGCTCTCTATGCACAACAAATCAACTTGTTAGTAGAATTAAAATCAAATCTTCCACAGCATATGATGTTTTCCTCCTTGGTGACCAAAAAACCCCAAAACAAAACAAACAAGAGAAAAAACACCAATACAGAATACATGAAAATACAGAAATAGAATCCATTGTGTAAAATGTTTTAAGATCTCCAGAAAGTCCTCTCCATCCAAAGAAACACAAATTAATAGATTCCACACCATTTGTGTTGTTCTATATTGTTCCCCCAAGCAGGAAATATGAGATGAGTAAGTGACAGTGACTTGCTTTATCCAAGAAATAGCTGCCTCTACTGGGCTTATATCCCAAAGAGATCTTAAAGGAGGGAAAGGGACCATATGTGCAAAAATGTTTGTGGCACAAACTGATGCTGAGTGAAATGAGCAGGACCAGGAGATCATTATATGCTTCAACAACAATACTATATGGCGATCAATTCTGATGGATGTGGCCATCCTCAGTAATGAGATGAACCAAATCAGTTCCAATGGAGCAGTAATGAACTGAAGCAGTTTCACACAGAGAAAGAACTCTGGGAGATGACTAAGAACCATTACATTGAATTCCCAATCCCTATATTTTTGCCTGCCAGCATTTTGGATTTCCTTCACAGACTAATTATATAATATTTCAGAGTCCGATTCTTTTTGTACAGCAAAATAACGGTTTGGTCATGTATACTTATTGTGTATCTAATTTATACTTTAATATATTTAACATTTACTGGTCATCCTGCCATCTAGGGGAAGGGGTGGGGAGAAGGAGGGGAAAATTTGGAACAAAAGGTTTGGCAATTGTCAATGCTGTAAAATTATCCATACATATAACTTGTAAATAAAAAACTATTAAAAAAAATAAACTTCTCAAACAAAAAAAAATAAAATTCCCAACATAAGTCAAAAATCATAGATACTGGCTATTATGTGTTTGAGATTTATTTTAATGTTATAAAAATTATAATTTAAATGAAATAGTTAAAAAAATTAAAAAAAAAAAAAAAAAAAAAAGAATGTTTGTGGCAGCTTTCTCTGTAGTGGCCAGAAACTGGAAACTGAGTAGATGCCCATCAATTGGAGAATGGCTGAATAAATTGTGGTATATGAATGTTATGGAATTTTATTGTTCTGTAAGAAATGACCAGCAGGATGATTTCAGAAAGGCCTGGAGAGACTTACATGGACTGATGCTGAGTGAAATGAGCAGAACCAAGAGATCATTGTATATGGCAACAACCAGACTATATAATGATCAATTCTGATAGACATGGCTCTCTTCAACATTGAGATGAAACAAATCTTTTCCGATAGAACAGTAATGAACTGAACCAGCTACACCCAACAAAAGAACTCAGGGAAATGAGTGTGAACCACTACATAGAATTCCCAATCCCTCCATTTTTGTCCGCCTGCATTTTTTATTTCTTCACAGGCTAAATGTATACTATTTCAAAATCTGATTCTTTTTGTGCAGCAAAATAACTGTTTAGACATGTATACATATATTGTATTTAACTTATACTTTAACATACTTAACATGCATTGGTCAACCTGCCATTGGGGGGGGGGGGGAGAGGAAGGAGGGGGAAAAATTGGAACAAAAGGTTTTGCAATTGTCAATGCTGAAAAATTACCCATGCATATATCTTGTAAATAAAAACTATTTTAAAAAAAGAAAGAAATAGCTGTCTCTTAGAGAATCAGGTCAGGATGAGGCCTACAAAGTATTTACTCCACCAAAAAAATAGACTATCTCCATGCTGACTCTAACTCTAATGGATGGTCCAGCCATGAAGACTGCCCATCACAATCTCAGTGTGGACCAGCCCAGGCCCCCTTGTCAGAGATGAGAAGTGAAGCTTCTTGCAAGGATGTGTGCCTGAGCAAACCATTCTTAAGTTTAAAAACACTACCCAGGAAGGTTATTGTCTATAGCACATAGAAAACTGGACTTGGAATCAGGGAAACCTAGCTTCAAGGTCCATCTCTGAAACATACTGACTATTTAATGCTGGGTTAGTCTTTTGTTTAACATCTCAATGTGCTGGGCAGCTCTCTAAGCCTGAACTTAAACTGTACCACAGCTACTTATCTACATTGCAAGAGCTATATTCCACACTAGGAACTCTTCGATAATAATAATGCTAATGACAGCTAACATTATATAGATTATTATGGTTTACAAGGCACTTTAATATGTTGTCACATTTGATGCTCAAAACAACCCATGGCAAGTGTTCTTCTCATTCTCATTTTACAGATAAGGAAACTGAGACAGGGACTTGTCCAGGGTCTGAGAGTTAGTAAGTATCTGAGCCAGAATTCCAATTCAGCTTTGCTTCACTCCCAGGCCAATATTATTAACATTCCATCACTTCAGTGCCTCTCAAAAAAAATCACATTCTATAATAATTTTTTAAAATTAGTTTCTTGAGGGAAGAATTTTAAGAAAATACACATCACTCAATTACTTCAGGGAATTGAGCTTGCTAGAATAGTGACTTGTATATGTAGCAGTGCAGTATAATGGAAAGAACAGTGGCTTTGAAGTTAGATGGTCTGGGTTCTAATTCCAATTCTGTCGCTTGTTCAGGTAAATCACGTCAGATCTCCAGGTGTGGTTCCTCATCTATAAAATGTGGAAGTTATTTTATTTTACCTTTCCTATTTTTATTTTTTCTTTCTTATTTTTTCTCCCAAAATATATTTTTAAAAATTTAACATTCATTTTTTAAAATTGAGTTTTACAAGCAAAGTGAAATGTACTATATACAAAGTAATAGCAATGTTAAGGGATGACCAACTGTAAATGACTTTGCTATTCTCAGCAGTACAATCATCCACAACTACTCTAAAGGATATATGATGAAAAATCCTATCCATACCTAGAAAAGGAACTGATTGTGTCTAAATAAAGACTAAAGCATTCTTGCTTTCTTTATCTCTCTTTTTTTAAAACTTAATTTTTCTTGAGGGTTTTTATTTTCATTAGAGTGGGAAATCTATATTTTCTTTCACAATTTAACCTTTATAGAAATGTTTTGAATAATTTCACTTGTGATTTATTCATTATGAGGGGGGATAAAAAACAAATGTAATTTTTTTTTTTAGTATAACTGAGGGAAAATATTAAATAAATAAATCAAATACAAAAAGAAGAAAAAATGAGTTTCAAATTCTCACCTCCTCAGAAAGCAAGTGATTTGATTTTGATTATATACATGTAGTCATGCAAAATATAGTTCCATATCATCCATGTTGCAAAAGAAAACATACACAAAAAGAATCAAGAAAAAATAAAGTTAAAAGTAAAATCCAGTTCTTTCTCCAGAAGTGGATAGCATTTTTTCATCATAAATCCTTTGGAACTGTTTTGGTTCATTGTATTGCTAAGAATAGTGAGATCATTCATAGTTTATAATCATATAAAATTGCTGTTACTGTGTGCAATGTTCTGGTTCTGCTCATCTCACTTTGCATCAGTTCACATAAGTCTTCAAGGGATTATTTCAGATGACCTTTGAAATTACTTTTGAAATCTAAACCTGTGATCCTTCAATGATCTATCACCAGTCCTTTGCCTCTTCTGGTTTTCTTAATGTGGATGCCATTTAAAAATCGATACTTGGCCTTCTTCAATTCAACAATCATTTATTAAACACCACTACTGTGAAAGGCTTTGGAGACACAAAAATAAACAAGAAACTAATGCCTGCCTTCAAGAAGTTTACATTCTGTTTTTCTTGGCACTGGGTGGGAAGGTGCAAATGGAGAAGAACATGTACCCTTATATACAAAGTATGCAAGATAAATACCAGGTAATTTTTTGGGGGGAGGTGGGGATAAGGTCACCAACTCCATGCTTTTGCACAGTCCGTTTCCCATACTTAAAATGTACCACCTCTTTTCTTTCAGTTCTCAGAATCACTTGTTCCCTTCCAAAATCAGCCCAAGAACCTGCTTCCTCTTGCAGCTATGTATCCCCTTTCAAAATTATCCTATATTTATTTAATATATAATTATGTGTGTATATATTTTCCTCCAAAAGAATATAAACAATTTTAAGGAAGGAATTGTTTCATTTCTTTCTTTGCAATGCCAGAACCTATCATAATGCTTTGTATACAGGGACTTAATAAATACTTGCTGATGCATCAAAATCATGAGATCTTAGCTCTAGAAAGAGAAAGGAATCTGAGAATTGGAAGGGATCTTAGGAGCTCTCTAGTACAATTCACATATAAATTATTCTTATTATAACATGTCCAATGAGATTTCATATAGCCTCTGCTTGAAGACCTCCAAGGAAGGAGAACCTACTACCAATCTCTTGATTTATCCTATTCTCCTTTGGGACAGTCCTAAGTGTTAAAAAAAAAAAAAAAAAAAAAAAAAAAAGCTTTTCTTTAGGTCCAAGTTAAATCTATTTCTTTGCAACTTGAATGAATGAAAACATTATGTGCTGGACACTATACTAAGTTTAGGTGACATAAATACAAGAAGCAAGAAATTCTCTGCACTCAAGAAGTTTGCATTTTAATCATGGAAGACAACAGCCAAAAAGGAGTGGTGTTCAGAAAGAGATGTTCTGGTCTAGGAAATCACTTATATATGGCCAACCACCTTTTGTTTCCAATTCTGCCTCCAGCATCAAACAGGAGTCTAATTCTAATCCTTCCTCTGAAAGACACCTCTTCATCCACTGGAAAACAGTTATCCTTCCAGTCTTCTCCCCAGGCTAAATATGTTTTCACCAGATGAAGATCTCAAAAGTTCTCTAATCATATAATCATAGATCAAAAGATAAAAGAGACTTCAGAAGCCAGTATCCTATCCTTTTAAAAATGGCAAATGAGTATTAACATTACATTTAAAGAAAGTACATATAAATGAAAAAATACAGGAACTGGGAGGAAAAGCATGACAGAATGTTTGTTTGAAAATTAATCTGGGGAAAAACAAGTGATTTTTATCATTGAAGTATGTCATAGATCTCCTTGACAGAAGAAAAAGGAAATAGTTGAAGACTTTGGGAAATATATCACAAGTCTAGCAGAGGTATACTACACTAGTGATAGATATAGGGGACTCCAAAAGCAGAGAAGCTAGTAAGTTCTAGATTTGACTAATGATAATTCCATGCTTCAAAAGCTGAAGGAAAGCTATGATAATAATAATAAAAAAAGCTGAAGGAACTCACAAGAAGAAATTCTATTCTGGTAATGATTCTCAGTAACAGAGAAGAAGTGAAGGACATGATAGATATTTTGGGAGAAGTGAGTATTCCATCTTAGAGTTTGGGATAAAGAAGAAGATGAAGTCTGGGCATATTTTGACCTAGAGTCTAGATTTTGGGAAAGCAGGTTAACACCAGTTGTTTTGAAAAAGATCTGGCTATTTTAGTGGATGATAAGTACAATGTGAGTTAACAAAATCACCAAAAAAATAATCTTGGACTATATCATGAGGACCATAATCTCCAAGAATACAAAGGTGATTATCCCATTGTAGAAATCGTCTCATCTGCCCTTAATTGAGACTGATCTGAAGTACTGTGTTCATTTCTGGGTTTAAAAACAATATGAATTAAGCAAAAAATATGCAAAGGAGGGCAACCAAGATGATGAAAGACCTAGAGTATATATAAAATAAAAATTAGCTGAGGGAACTGAGAATATCTAGCTTTGACTTAACTTTGAAAGGAATATGATAGCTGTCTTCAAGTAGTTAATGGGCTATCATGCGATAGAGGGTCTAGTCTTATTCTGTTTGGTTCCAAAGATCAGAACCACAAGCAATTCATTACAATAGATGGAAGTTGCAAAATTCCTAATGATTAAAGCTGTTAAAAATTGATTGCTTAGGAGATAGCACTTTCTTGGAGATCTGTAAGCAGAGGTTGAACAATCACTTGTTGCATATATTCATGTATGGATTGGAGTAGGATGATACTGAAATATTTTCCAATTTTCCAATTCTCTGATTCTGTAAAATGTAGAGTCAGAATCAGGACACAGGTGGTCTGGTTCCAGACCCAGCAATCTTTCCGTTCTACAAGATGCCTTTTATATCAGATCACACATAGCACCAAGTTTATATCTCTCTGGGACAACTAGGTAGTACACTGTATATAGCACTAGACTTGGAGCCAGGAAGATGTAAGTTCAAATCTGGCGTCAGACACTTAGTAGTTGTATGAGCTGGGCAAATCACTTAACCCCTGTTTTGCCTTAGTTCCTCATCTGTAAAATGGATGTAAAATGTTCCCCCCTATAAAATGGGGGAACACTGGAGAAAGACATACCAAATCATTCTAGTATCTTTGCCATGAAAATCCCAAGAACAAAAATCCATGGGGCCACCTAGAGTTGAACACGACTGAACAATAACAACGTGCCTTTCTTTATGTAATATACTTAACTGCATATCTGCCATATCCCTGTAATCTTCGCCCCCTTACCTGGACTATTCCAGTAACTTAATTGGTCCCTCTTCCATGTCTTTTCATTTGTCCAATTCTTTTTCCACACACTTGCCAAATTGCTATCACTAGAGTATTTCATCAGAGGACATGTTTCATCTAAACTGACACTAAATTGTATCTTCTCTAGAGCCAAGCACACAATATGACATAGGGCTCAGTACATTGCAAGATTTAATAAATGTTTGTGGAATGCAGGAATGAACAAATGAATCAATGGTACAGCCTTAGACAAAGGAAATGAGATCTATTTTAAGCTGTTCTCCAACCCCCCAAATCTCTAATTACTTTCTTGCTTGGAATGAAGCCCCTTCCCCCAGATAATTCCACCCAGACAATGGCCCTTCCAAGTTCATAAATCCGGTATCATCATCGTTCTCATCTGGATTGCTCACATTTTGCAAACTCTTTAAATATGACAGAGAATTTTCTGCAAAAGATCTTTGTGAAGGAAGTAAAGTATTATTATTCCCATTTTATGGATGAGGAAATTATTTCATAGATCACCAGTAGAGTAAATAATAACAGGTAGAGAGCCCATCTGCTTAGTCACACAGTGATACCCACAGAATGTAAACGGTTTTAGAGGTTCGCCATCTTAGGTAGATTAATTAGGAAGGGAACACATGAACAAGTGTCAGGAAAAAGAAGAAATCATGGCTGGGTTGCTATTTGTACCACATGGTTAAGATGACAGATTTATCAAGTCAACAAGCATTTATTAAATACCTACTATGTGCCAAGAATAATACTAAGCCCTGGCAATATAAAGAAAAGCAAAAAGAGGTCCATGCCCTTGAAGAATTTTATGTCTAATGGAAGAAGGTATCACGCAAGCAACTATCAAAGAAAAAAATGAGGGAAATGACATCCAGATAAATATAGTGATTAATCAGTTTTCAAAGAGCTCCCTAGCAATCAATCAATGAACAAACACTCACTGTTAACTCCAAGGTTAGTGCTCTCTCCATCATACCACAAGGTTAACACACATACACACATATACCCCATAAAATTTACATAACTGCCCTAAAACATTCTTTTAACAAACATTATATTAAGAACTCATGATTTGCATGAAACTCTAGACTATAACAGAAATGACAGAACATCCCTTCCCCAGCTATCACCCAAGACCTGGTTCCTTCAAATTGCTCTCCTGTTTTGCTCTAGTCTGGGGAGGGGAGATGGGGGGGCAGACAAAAACAAACCTTGCTCCCTGGCCTGTTTCTACTGTGACTGCTGGAGGAGGTGGGGAGTAATATGAGTAAATACAGCAGTCTCAGGTTCCCTCACTTGGGATGGGAGATTAAGGAGGAAAGGAACAGGACAGAGTAGGGAAGGAAAGAGAAACAGATGGAATAGGGGATAGGGAGGAGGAGGTCTCACCTGGATTTCAGACTCAGCCCCATCTGCTTCCACACCCAAGAAGAGCCACACCCCAGACTGGGAAAACAGGTTTGTGTCTATGGCTAGCCAACTCCCCAGGTGGGTGACATCACTGCCTCTTGGGGACAGAGGGAGGGCAGTGGAAAGGAGAAAGAACTCAGGATCCCTCTTCAATTGCCCTCCAGCCTGAGGGAGGAAAGGAGGAAGGATGACAGGAAAGAATGATAATGGGATTCTGAACCCTAGAATTTGGAGCAAAGGCCAGGAAGCAGCCAGAGCTGAGTCCCAGATTGCCCTGTAAGCTCAATATTTGAGCCCATTTTTGATAAGGCAGGATTGTTACTCCACAGTACATATAATATCACACTGCAAGGGATCTCATCCTGGAAGCTTACCTGTTCTAACACAATCCTTTTATAAAGGGGCAAATTGAAGCCAAAACAGGAAAGGGGACATACACCAAGTTGGCAAAGCAGGGACCAGGACTCAGATCTCAATAATCCTAGTCAAGGGCCCCTTCCCACTAAGCTAGAGGTCTATGAACAGCCCCAAATAACGCCACTGACTTCTCCCTGAGTACTGCGGCCTTGATCCAGGAAAACATGTTGGACAATAAATTACCTTCACAGTTTGGTGTCACAGAGGGTCTGGCACTGGACTTGCCTACAGGGTATAAGGGCCTAGTCATTTAACTCCTCTCAACCCCAATTTCCTCATCTGTAAAATGGGGATAATAATGCACGGCTTTGCAAGGTTATTGTCAGGATCAAATAAGCTAACTATATAACTGTGTAAATTCTATTATTATTCATCAAAATGCCAATGGCACTGAGTGAAACTTTTACATTCTCAAGAGTACCCATTTACCTCAGAGCAGAATTAGTCCAAGGCAGAGGGCCAATTTTCCACCATCCTCCTCAGAGCTCCCAGGACATGGAAGGGGTTTGGTTATCAAGGCCAGTTTCCTCCTCCCTCCAGCCAGTGTGTGCTGGTGTAGGGCAGGAAGGATGGGCCTGGCCAGGCCCTGTCCCTGTAAACATTTCCTTTCTCCTCCCTCCTCATGCCTGGTCAGAACTCCTGCATTACAGGATTCATATCCTGGTTTTGTTTCCTAAGCCTTGGGGCCCCAGAAGCCCAGCTCCTATTTGGAGGGAACAGCTTTTCAAATCCCAAAATCTATTCCCATTACTCCATAAGATCCTCAAGGGAACCCAAACTTCTGAGCCTGTAACTGATTTACTCTTTTCCCAATGGAGGAAGCAGGACTACCTTTACCTCTCTTCTTCCCTATTTTGGACACAACCCTTTTCCTCCTCCAAGCCCAAAGTATTTAAATTTTTTGCCTAAGGAAAGCAAGTACCAAAACACTGGATTTAAAGTCAGAAGGCTTGGCTTTGAATCCCAACTCTTTGTATGACTTTAAGAAAGTCCTCCTCACTCTGTCTCAGTTTCCTTGACTATATAATAAGGGGACTAAAACTAATGTTTTCAAAGAGTTTCTACAAAGATAGATGGCAAAGAGGATGCTGAATCAAAATTAGAGCATGTAGCCAGAGATGACAGTGTTTGCAGAGCAGCCTAATATGGACACTAAGATCTTCTACCCAGAAGCTTTCTCTTCCATTACCTTGACACAGTGCCTGAAATTCCATCATTAGAGATGCATTATTAGTAACACTAATAGCTGACATTTACACAGTATTTTAAAGTGTACAAAGAATTCTCACCAGGGACCATATAACTCCTGATGAAAGATGCTAGCTAGCCACCTCCAGAGAGAGAACTAATGAATTCATAGGTGAAGACTGAAGCATATTTTTTGCACTAACATTATTTTTCTTGGTTTTGTTTTGCAACATGGCTAATATGGAAATACGTTTTGCATGATTTCACATGTACTGTTGACATCATATTGTTTGCCTTCTCGATGGGTGTGGGAGGAACTGGGGAGAAGGAGGAAATTCTGAACTCTGAAATTTTTAAAATAAATGATGAATTTTAAAAAGCAAACTAACATCATAGATACGTAACTAATAATAATAATAATAGCATTTATATAGTTCTTCAAAGTTTGCAAAGCACATTACAAATACTTTATAATCATACAATCCTGTGAGTTAAGTGTTATTACTATTCTCATTTTACAGATGAGGGAACTGAGGTAGACAAAGATTAAGTAACTAATGTCTGAATTGAGACTTGAACTCAGTTCTCCCTGACCCCAGAGCGGATGCAGTATCCATAACACCACCTAGTGGCCTCTCAAGTTAGCTCTGGTTAGTGATCATGTCCAAACCCCTTATTACAGAGGCCCAGAGAAGTCACAGAAGGTCCCACAGGTGAGCCAGCAGCAGAGCCAGGAGCCCATCCCAGATCCTCCATCACCAAAGCTACATCATTCCCAACAGGCTCAGGGCCCGTGCTGCCAATAAGTGAGTCAGGACTAGAACGCTGTAGCTCTGGTTCCTTCTTTGCCAAGACAGCGCCAGTTAGGAGGCAAAAAAGGCCTTTCCCACCGCATCCAGGGGCATCTCCAGTTGTTCTGATCTATATGTGGCCCCTGGATGAAGATGATTCTGGGGGAATGAAGCAGCTGGTCTTGCACAGCCCTCCCTCACTTCTATCCAAGTCATAGCATCATAGCCCTGATGTCCTGGTCCTGCTCAAGAACAAAGGACAAATCACAATAATCCAGCTGGAGGGAAGAAGATAACGAAGGCAGGATTGGTGCCAGTGGGATGGAAAGAATGGTGCATTTGGAGCCGGAAGACCAGGGGGTCAAATGCTGGCTTTGCTAGTCTTATTACCTGTGTGACCTTAGACAAGCCCCTTAATTTCTCTACAATTTCCTCAACTGTAAGAGAGGCTCTTTATATCCCCCCCTAAGGCAGCAAAAGGGCACAGATGGAGAGGAAGTGGGAGGCAGCTTCAGGGACCTCACCATTCAGTGTGAGTGGAGCCATAAAAGAAGCTCTGACAGAAGAGGGGGCCAGGAGCAAGGATGAGGTCTTAAACAGCCCCAGTTCCCAACAAGAACTCCATCATCCAACACTAACTCAGCCAGGCAGCCACCATGCTGTAGCACTGCCCTCATCAAGATCCCAATGGCAGGCTCATGTTCAACTGTAGCCCAGAGATCCAGACTGATGGTCATTAGAAATATCAGAAAAATCCACAAGGGGTATAGCTATGTTTTTTCTTTCGTGAATGCATTTCCTGATCAGCTTCACAAATTTTGCAGTTCACAATCAAAACTCATATATTTACAAGACTTTTAAGTTTACTGAGAGTTTTCTCAATGAATCCTGTGAGGTTTGACTTTCCCTATTTTGCAGATGACAAAACTGAGGTTCAGAGTAGGGAAAGACTATTCCCAAAAATTACATACTCAAATGGAAGTTGATAACAGTCTTGAGTTGGACTATAACCTCAGACTAGGAACTGCCTCCCCTTTTGCCTTTTTCCACACTGGCCAGTGCCATTTCTCATCCAGAGGGTAAGACTTGATGTCAGATAACTTGGGTTCAAATCCTGGCTCTAAAATGGGCACTATTTTTATAGGACTTTAAGTCTTGCAACATCCTGTGAGATTAGTGGTACAAGAATTAATATTCTCATTTTACAAAAAAGAAACTGAAACTCAAGAATCACCCAGTGAGGGAGTGATAAAAGTCCATGTTTAAATAAGATTTTCTGCCTCCAGGATTGATGCTTCTTACCATAAAAATGCAGCCTCCCCACCATGGCTCTATAAAAGAGAGGTGGGAATACCTGCACTTTCTCCCCACTATACAAAGTAGTTATGAGGAGAGGGTTTTGCAAGTCTTCAGATGCTCCCCCAAAGCTATCGGGTCATGTCTGTAGGACTGTAAGGAGACTTCCTTACCTTTCAGGAAGGAGAAGAAAAAAATTACAAACACATGACCTTTTGTTCTGTTGTGAAAGGGGGTAGAGAGGGCAATGCTCTTTATTTCTTTCATTCACACCCTGTTCTCCCCACCCCAACCCCAGCTGGTCAGAGATGAGGGAACAGAAAGAGCTCTCTTTCTAACTCTCTCTTTCTTTCTCCTACTCACTTGCCAGAAAGAGAAAGTGAGGCATGAGGAAAAGAAACACCTCACCCCAAATTATGGTTCCTGTCTAAGGAAGCGAACCAGGTGTTCTGGCTCTCTGCCCTTGCCTTCTCAGTTTCCACCTGTTGGCTCCACCCAGCAGGTTCTGTTTGTTGGGACTGCTGGCACCAGGGAGACCCTAGAAACCTGGGGAGAAAGCTAATATTGACCAACTACTCTCCCGCTTTCCTTTTCAGTGAAGCTAAGGAAGGTGGGCCAGGCAACAAGATTTCAATAAGTCAAAATCACTAAACCCTCAAATTCTATCCTCAAGGGGAGTTGTGAGGAGTGACACAAGGTACAGCATTATATGTCCAACACACAGCCACCAGGGACGAGCACATCCCAAAGTCTCCTTTTTCTGAGTGAAAAAAAAAAGAGGCTTCAAGAATAAAGCCCTAGTGGAAAATGCCATCTGAATCCAGAGAGAGAACTATGGAGACCGAATGTAGATCAAAGCATAGTATTTTCACCCTTTGTTGTTGTTGGTTGTTTGCTTGTTTTCTTTTTTCCTTTCTTCTGTTTTTTTCCCCTTTTGAACTGATTTTTCTTGTGCAGCATGATGAATTTGAAATAAGTTTAGAAGAATTGCACATTAATTAACCCATATTGAATTGCTTGCTGCCTTGGGGAGGGGGGAAAGAGGGGGAAAGAGTGGGAAAGAGGAAGAGGGAAAGGGAGAAAAAATTGGAACATAAGGTCTTGCAAAGGTGAATGTTGAAAACTATCTTTGTATATATTTGAAAAAATAAACTACTATTAAAAAAAAAGAATATAGTCCTTAGAGGCCTTGGCAAGGTCAGTGGGAGGTTTAAATGTCTCTGAGAAACAACTGTGACAGAATGGAATAATCACTGATCTTAGGTTCAGAAGACACAAATTTGTGCCTGAGATGCAGCAAAGTGGCCCACGTCAGAAACAGCAGATAAAAACTTCTATGCTAATCAATAGCGGATCAGGTTTGTGAGTGACTGGTGCATTTTCAGCCTAGGCAAAATAGCAAAGTGTGTGTGTGTAATATGTATGTGTGCATAAATTATAGACATATAAATTTCCACTGTTCTAATCTGTATTAGATATTAACTGCATGGTTAAATATTTAAGTATTTCATGGCCCTATTCCTCAGGCTTACACTTAGTACAGTTATATATAAGTATTTATATATTGTTTTATAGTCTCCTATATATAGATAATATAGATATCTATCTCTAAGTCTATATAGATATCTATATCTAACAATATTTACCTATACACTTATATATCTCTAAATAGATATCAATCTATAGAAACATATTATAGATATAGCTATAACCTATATGTGTGTGTGTGTGTATGTATGTTTATAATCTATATCTATAGACACAGGGTATTTTTATCCATATATATATATACACATGTATGTATACACATGCATGGTATATATGTATATTTGTATATAGGACTCCAATATAATATATGGATATATATAAGACTAGCTCTCCAGCTCTGTGACCCTGGGCAATATGGCTATATAGGACCTATACTACTAATCTCTCATATAGGAGGGGGCTGGATTAGGCAGTATATAAGATTCTATAATGATGTAAATGGAAAAAAAAACAATCACACACCAAAAAATTTCAAAAGTAAATATAACATTTTTTTTTTTTTTGCTGGAAAGAGATAATCAGGATTAAGTGACTTGTTCAGGATCACACAGCTAGTTAAGAGTCAAGTATCTGGGATCAAATTTAAACTCAGGTCCTTCTGACTCCGGAGCTGGTGCTCTATTCACGGAACCATATACCCGATTCCTAAAGGAAACAAAATTATAAAGCTAAAGCAGGACTAGAATGAAGAGACCTTTGTGAGGTGGGAGGTCCCCAGATGTGCACCTGTTTTAATAAGCTGGGCTGACTTCTTTAGTCATTTTTAAAAATCCTATTTGTCACATGGGATGGCTTTCTGGGAGAGGGAAAATGAGTACACTGAGGATAACTATGATGATATAAAAAATAGAAGAGAACAATTAAAACTTATTTTAAAAAATATGTACACTTTCTTCCAGCTCCTGGGAAATTCTCCCAGTTTCCCTAAAAACACAAAGTAGCATCTTGTGGCTCAGAGTAAGAAGTCTGATTCACCTCTCCTTTCACCAGTTGCACTCTGAGCAGCATTCCTTCCATTCCCATTTCCTACACTAGGTGAAAAGCTATGAATGGAAAAGCCCATCCCGAATACTGTAAAATTCTATTATCCATGCTTGCCCCATGGGAAGAGACAAGAAAGTCTCCAGCTTTTTTTTGGAGGGGGGATGCTTGGTGTGAAGCATTGCATATCATGAAAGACTTTTCAAATCTGTCCAGTTCTAAACTGTGTTTTCTCCTCTCTTTTTTATTCTTTATCATAAGAAATGGTTCTCTTGAAGAAAAAGGTGTATGCTGGGATATGTAAGTAAGACCAAAAAATACAAATTTATTTTAAAAAAATTTTTTTAAAGATATGATTGGGAATCCCAGACTATCTGAAAAACCTTCATGAACTTGAAGGCAACTGAAATCTCTCAATTTCCTCCTTTGTTAATCACTGATGGAATCTCTTTTTTCTAGCAAGGAAGAATGAGAAGAGAATAGATGGTGAGAGGGGTTAAATCCAAGAAGACTCAGATCTTGCAGCCAAATCCTGATTACAAATAAGTAGTCTTGCCATGGCCCAATCTCTCCAGACCAACAATGGAAAGATCAAACTCCAGAGGTCCCCACCTCCCCCTCCCCTGATGGGCCTCTAGCGAGCAAGGCCCTGGCTGGGGGAGAGTGTCCAGGCATCTTCTGGGATGATATGAGACACAATCCTCAGGGACTCTCCAGTTTGATGGACCCGCCATCTCTTCCCCACTGCCATCTGCAGGCAGCCTTGTTCTAAGACGGAGACACTATTTCTGGTACAATAATTGAAGCAGTCCCAAAGTGAAACCAGGCCCTTTAAGGGGCACCAAGTTCCCCACTTGAAGCTCTTCAGGCAGAGGATAGTTACTAGCGTGAATTCTAGAGTTCAGAAGAGAATCTTGTTTAGATTGGCCCAGTTGCCTCTGAGGCCCTTTCTAATTCTGAGACTGAGATGGGGAAACTGAGATTCCATTTTTGGGGTGCTGTGACCTCCAGGATAAACACAGAAAGATAGAAAGAGATGGAGGGAGGCAAAATGCTCCTTCCACCATGCCTGTGACTTGTCCCATTGTCACTCAGCTCTCTCCTATTGAGGAATACAACAAGGTAGGAAAAAAAAACCAAACCCCCATTGTCCATTCTAAAGCCGCCTTTCCTCTTCATTTACAAAGTTGTAGACTACAGTACTTGATTTCCTGAGACATCAAGTATTTAAATCCTAGCTCTGCAACATACTGAGACGTTAGGCAGGCATTCCGTGTGAGGGTCTCAGTTTCCTTGTCTGTAAAATTAGAGGTAGAACTAGACCAATTGTTCTTATCTTGGGCCATACTATGTCTTTAAAAAAAATTTCAAGGGGTCAGCAAACTTGGACAGGAAAAAAATTACATCTTTATTTCAAATATATAATTAGTTTCTCTTATAGTCCAATGAATTTTATTTCATGAATTTAAGAAATATATTATCCTGAGAAAAGTTTTTGAAAATTATCAGACTGCCAAAGACTTATATAAAGTTAAGAATTCCTAGACTGAAAGATCTCTAACTTCTCTTCAATTCTAAATAATATTTTCTTCTTGTAGATAAGACAAGGCTTCCTTTCTCCCTTCTCAGTATCTCAGAGAATCAGGAAAGTAGTCTAGTGTGGTAGACTTTGAATCAGGAGAGCTGAAATAGAATTCCAGCTCAACAACTTATTAACTGTATGCGGGTCACGAATCTTCAAAGTTTCAATTTTTAAAGTCTGTAAAATGGGAATAATAACACTGGCTCTACTTACTTCAGAAAGCTTGGTAAGAAAAGCAATTTGCAAATCCTTACAGTTACGGAGATGTGAGCAATCATTGTCACTCACCACCATGACAGTATGTTAGTCAGAAGTGCATTTGTCTGCCACAGATTTAGGTTTAGGACTGAGGAGAGGAGTAGTTAGGACCAGAATTCCCGGAATACTTAATTGGAGACAGAACAACTCCTCACATTGCAAAAATAGTGGAATGATACCTTACTATTAACTAGGTGCAAAATCTTTCAGTTCTGCTGAACTGGATCTTACAATCTAATAGGGTAAAATGACATGTACACAAAAAACTATAATACAAGGGAGAGGGAGATAAGGAAAAAGGAGAGGTCCAGACAAAGGGCTATGAGAAATTTGATAAAGGAGAGATTGCTATAGTTTCACTTTTCACATGGGCACTGAAGGAAATCAGGAAAAAGTTCACAAATAAATGGCAACTGAACTGGGACTTCAACAAGTAGATTTGTTTGTATGGGAGAGGCATGGCCTCCCCTATACCAAGAATGTATAGGGATATTTTTGGAACAGTATTGGCAGGGAAACAGCAGGTAAAATTGTGGTGAGAAGGTTTAGGGTCACTTTGACATTATGCTTTGTGTAGGAGCTATACCTGCTTCTCCCAGCTCTTGTACACACACACACGTTGAATGTCAGAGTCAAAGAAACCTTAGAACAGGAAGTCACAGCTGAGAGGGACTTTAGAACATAAAACAGTGTAAGTCGGAGATCACCGAGTCCAGAGCTTAAACTTTTTTTCCACTTGTAACCCCTTTTCACCTGAGAAATGTTTACCCAGGTATATAGGTACATAAAACAGGTATACAAATCAAACATTATAATTTCAAGACCCCCATTTTTAGTTTAGAGACCACATATGGGACTAAATTCACAGTTTAAAATTTTTTGATCTAGTCTATCTCCATTCAATTGAACTTCAAGAGAATATTTTAGAACCAAGGCTCAAATGACCCACTTTAAGCCATACAGTGAGTTAAATGATTTTGAGATCATCTTACAAAGAATGGCAATAATGGCATTCATTTTCTCAACAATATTTCAAAACTCTAAAGGGATCAGTGATTTAATCAATGTAGGTATCCCCAATAACAATACAGAGCTCATGTTTGCTCCTTTCTCTTTAGCTACTGGCCCTATTATGTACAGAGGCTCAACCTATCAGTTATTTAAAAGACCAGGCTAGAAAAAGATGCTTCAGTTTCTATATTTAACATCCTCCTTGTGACAAATAGATATAGATATATACACACATATACTTATACTCTTACTCACTCTCTCTCTCTCTCTCTCTCTCTCTCTCTCTCTCTCTCTCTCTTTTTCTTTCTCTCTCTCATCTCCTGCCTTGGCTCCCATTTCTGAGTGAGGGCTGGTCCTTCTCCCTAACAAGGTGCCTAACCCCATTCACTTCAAACACCCTGGATTCCTTCCCATCCTCAGCTCCTTCCTGTTTTCCTACAAATATAACCAAGTGTCCCATTAGCCATGTGCTATGGCTTTCCATAGCTATGGAAAGAGCCCTGAAGCTAGAAGCAAGAAACCTGCCTTGGAACTGTGGCTCAAACAGTACTTCTCTGTATAATTTTGTGCAATTTACCCCAATGACCTTCAGTTTTCTCACTGGCAAAATGTGGACTTGTACATCTGTCTTGCTTCACAAAGACTGAGGTGGGGAAAAGCATGTTTAAAATCTTAAAGCAGAAGAGAAATGTGAGCTGTGTTTATTATATGACAGGATTGTATGTGAGAAAAAGAACTCTATTTGGTGTCATAGGTTATGGATCCAAATCCCAGAACTTTTACTTCTACTCTGTGACTTTGGACAGATAATTTAACTCCTGCAAAATAAGGGCTAGGTTAGGTAAATTCTAAAGTATCTTCAATTTCTAATTTTTTGATCCTATTATCCTATAGGTTTACTATAAACCTGCCATGACATTCAGTATTCTACTCTAAAAAGAGCCAGCCATATCTAAAGCATCCCTTTCTTGCCATTTCTCTCCCAAGTCTGGTTCCCACCCTTCCAATTAAAATTCATTTTGTCTAAAACTAAACTCTTCATCTTTGCTCACTCTCCTGAATGACAGATTCATATGATGCCAGAGGGAGCCTAGAACATAATGTCTGAACTAGAAGGAACCCTAGATACAGAATGTCAATATCAGAAAAGATCTTAAGAGATCATCAAGGCTTGCGGTTCTCAAACTTATCAACTTCAGAACCCCTTCAGGACATCTTTAAATTCTTAAAAAAAAAAAAATTTGAGAACCTCCAAGAGTTTTTGTTTATATGGATCATATCCAAGGGTATATTAAGAAAGATATTTAACAAACAGCTCTCCAAAAACACAAGTTTTAAATTACTTTTAAGTTAACACTGTCTCCATCACTTTCTTAAAACTGGACAATCAACAAACCAATAAACCAAACCCTGATTTATGCATTTGCCAATTTCAGAGATATAAATGCTGACAATGAACATTTAACAATTGGTGCAAACTTGTATGAGTTGACTCCAGTATATCCCTTATCAATATTTACCTTGTGGGAATTAAATTTGCTAAAAGGTTTAAAGTTATTAATTCATTTTAAAATAACAATAAACAATAAACTATTATATGCTAGCATAAATAATGCATTTGAAAGAAAAGACCTATTTTCAGAACAAAAAAAAGTGATAAGCTGTATTATTTTATATATTTTTGTAAATCTTTTTGTGTCTACCTTGATAGAAGATGGCTAGATTCTCAAATTTGTTTCTGCTTTCAATTTGTTTCAATATATTGTTTTGCTTGAAGGATATGAAATAAAATCTAGCCTTATACAAATATACAGTTGGAAAAAGAAGGTGAATTTTAATAGACAAATGTCCTAATATTATGAAAATAATTTTGACTTCTAGACCCCCTGAAAGGTACTCCAGAAACACCCAGGAGTCCAAGGGTCATACTATGCATATGACTGAACTAAGCCAACCTCTCCAATTTACACATGTAGAAACTGAGAAAAAGAAAGTAATTTTGTCTTACTAATAGCAGGTAATAAAGCTAAGGTCTGAATCCAACTATTTAGCAATGGTCCTATAATAATCCCAGTAGTCCAGACCTCAAACCCCAGAATCACTTTTGGCTCCTCCCTCTTCCTCCCATATAACATCTAGTCATTAAGTCTTTGATGCTTCCCTTCAATTCTCCTTAAACAATGTCTCATATCTGTCCCCCAGCTTTCCACTGCCACAACCCAAGTCCTTATCACCTCCATCCACACCCAGGGAGGGACATGAAGTACAGTCTAAAGGAGAACACACCCTGAATGGGATTTAAGGGAGCTTAGGACCTTGTCCCAATTTGGGTCCCAAATTGATTGGAAAAAACCTATTAGAACAGAAAAATATTCTATATGAAGTCAGAGGTTCCACACTAGACTGCCTGACCTAGAATAAATGACTTACCTGGTCAGAGGCAGTTTTTCCTTATTTGTAATTTCAAAGGATTTTTGTTATTGATGATGATTAATTGTTCCAGTTGTGTCCAACACTTTGTAAACCCATTTTGGGATTTTCTTGGTGAAGATACTGGAATGGTTTGCCATTTCCTTCTCCAGATTATTTGACAAATGATGAAACTGAGGCAAACAGGATTAAGTGACTTGCCCAAGGTCACACAGCTAGTATCTGGGTTGGGATTTGAACTTTTCTACTTAGTCCTGGGGCTCTTTCTTATGAAGATTTAAATTTAGCTCAATAAACATTTATTAATCATGTACTACTTGCCAGGCAAACAGTGCTAAACACAGAGGATACAAAAAAAGGCACAAGACAGTCCTAGCTTTAAGAAGCCAGCAATTTAATAAATCAAATGAGATTATATACTTATGCTTATAACTTTCAATCACTGCAGATTGTTTCAAAGAATATAAAAAAATAATAGCATTTTCTCTACAGTATTCCAAAACTCCAAAGGACCTGGTGATCTCATCAACAAATACATCCTCTTCAATAATAAGGTTATAACTTTCTTCTGCTTCTCCTTTCTTTCCCTTCCCCCCCCCCCTTCTCTTTTTTCATTGTCTTTCTTTTCTCTCGTCTCTTCTCTCTCTTCATGTAATATACATGTATATACGTATGTATGTATGTATACACACCGACACATAAAATCTTCCTCTTAGGTAATGGTCAATTCTTCAAAGATTATGAATTATGGGACTCAAAGCTACAAAACATCTGGGGAAGAATATTGATGTTAAAAGGCTGGGCCTGTTTTGAAGAGATGCTTGGGGGTCTCAAAAAGTTCTGTACAATTTCCCAAAGGAAATCCTTCCCTCCCTCTCCTCTGAATGAATTCTAGACCTCACTCATTGTCAATTTGAAGTTTGTTCAAATTATATAATTTTCTCTGCCTTTAAAGTGTTTTTACTCCCAACTCCTGGGGAAGTAAGTAGCACAAACATTATCATCATCTCCACTTCAGAAAAGTTCAGGGATTTCAAGATCACACAGCCAGTAAGTGTCAGAGCTGCGATGTGAACCCAGGCTTATTGACATCAAAGTCTGGCACTGTCTTCCATAATACTGTGTTCTTTTCCCAACAACAACTCATTTCAATATTTATTCTCAACAAAACAGAATTAGAGAAGTAAATCGGCTCCCTATTCCCACAATCACATCATTTTGTTGTTGCTCAGTGTTTCAGTTGCGTCCAACTCTTACTAACCCCATTGGGAATTTTCTTGGCAGAGAAACTGGAATATTTTGCCATTTCCTCCTCCAGCTCATTTAACAGATGAGGAAACTGAGGCAAACAGGGTGAAGTGACTTGCCCAGGTCACATGGTTAGTAAGTGTCTGGGGCTGGATTTGAACTCAGGTCTTCCTGGCTCCAGACCCAGTGTTCTCATACATTCCCCAAATCTTATTGGAATAAATTGTGAATCATCTGCTACTTTTGTTACACATAACTTTAAGATTACCACGGCACTGTTACTGAGTGGGGTCATTATAAATAGCACTGGATTGGGAGTCAGGAAGTCAGAGTTCTCGTCCAATTTTGCCCAACTCACTCTACAATCTATGATGGATCATTTCCTCTCTCAGCTTCCGAAACAGTCAATAGCTAACATAAAAAAATAGCTAATATTTTCATAGAGTTTACCATGTGTCAAGCACTGTGCTTCATGTTTTACATTTATTATCTCATTTGATCCTCACATCACTTAGAGATAGTATTATTATCTCCATTTTACAGCTGAGGAAACAAAGGTTAAATAAATTGTTCAGTGTTCAGGTTTATCAATTCAACCAGCATTTTAAAGTACTTACTTTGTGTCAAGCATTGTTTTAAGCATTTTTATTCTCAAAGAATTTACATTCTACACTGAGTAGGATCTTATGTTGTCCAGTAGAAGGAAGACTGGATTTGGAATCCAAAGTCCTGAGTTTGAATTCTTATCCTGCCATTCTAATATCTGTGTGACCCTGGGCCCAGGCAATAAGGAACCTTTCTGGGAGCCCTCCTCTTTATTTTCACAGTGGAGAGACTGGATATATGTCAATAGAGAGAATTCTTGGAAAAGGTTAAGACCAAATAGAAATTCAACTCAAACAACTAACAATTTATTAAGTGTCTATTCTGTGTAAGACCTAGTTTCTGAAGCTTTCCCAATAAGATCAGAGGTAAAACAAGATTGCCCATTATCACCACTATTATTCAATATTGTACTAGATGTGTTACCTTTAATAATAAGAAAAGAAAAAAAAATTGAAGGAATTAGATTAGGTAATGCAAGAAATTGAAGGAATTTGAGTAGGTAATGCAGAAACAGCTATCAATCTTTTCAGATGATATGATGGTATACTTAGCAAAAGGACATAAAATAAACCCACATGAATCATTGGCATTTCTGTATGTTACCAAAAACGGTCAACATTTAAAATAACTGTAGATAATATAAAATATTTGGGAGTCTACCTGACAAGATAAAGCTAGGAACTATAAGAACACAATTACAAAACACTTAAAACAGTTCTGGGAATGCAAAGATGAAATATGTGAATTTATAATCTACTTGGGGAGGAAAGAATCTTTCACATACATGGATAATAATGATGCAAAGTAGACTGTGGAGACCAATGTGGAAATATGGTTAACAAGATTGTTCCTGTATGAACTAGATGAGACTGCTTGTTGCCTTGGGGGTGTGGGGGACGAGGAGGAGAGATAAGGAAGAGAGGGGAAAAATTTAAAAATTAAAATCTTACAAAGATGAATGTTGAAAACTATTCTTACATGTAATTGGGAGGAAATATTATTAACAAAGTAAATTGTAATCACAACAAAAGGAAAGAAGGAGAAATAGGCAGATGGAAATGACAGAGATCTAAGAAAATTTCAGAAAAAAAAAAAGAATACTTGCAGCTAGAAAAATTAAGGAAGCTCCATGGAGAATGTGGTGCAGGCCTCAAAGGATGATGTAAGGAATTATTAGATTCTGACTCAAAAAGCTGAGTTTCTTAGAATGTTACCAGCACCATCTTATTTAATGAATACAGCACTGGGCCTGGAGTCAAGAATGCCTGAGTTCAAACCCAGCTTTAGAAACTCTTACTGTACGACCCTGGGCAAGTGACTTAAACTGTTTGCCTCAGTTTCCTCATCTGTAAAATAGGATTAATAATAGCACCCACTTGCCAAAGTTATGGTGAGGATCAAATGAGATAATAATTGTGCTTTTTTTTTTTTAACTTTAAAGCTTTTTATTTTCAAAATATAAACGTAGATAGCTTTCAACATTCACCCCCATAAAACCTTGTATTCCAAATTTTTTTCTCCCTCCCTTTCCCCCATTCCCTCCCCTAGATGGCAAGTAATTCAATATATGCTAAACAGGTACAATTCTTCTATACATATTTTTACAATTATTATACTGCACAAGAAAAATCAGATGAAAAGGGGAAAAATGAGATAGAAAACGAAAGGCAAGCAAATAACAAAAAGTGAAAATACTATGTTGTGATCCACACTTGGTTCCCATAGTGCTCTCGCTGGATGCATATGACTCTCTCCATCACAAGACCACTGGAACTAGTCTGAATCACCTCATTGCTAAAAATAGCCACATCCATCAGAACTGATCATTGTATAATTTTGCTGATATAGTGTTCTCTTCATTCTACTCACTTTACTTAGCATCAGTTCACGTAAGTCTCTCCAAGCCTTTCTGTATTCATCCTGTTGGTCATTTCTTACAGAACAATAATATTCTATAACATTCATACACCACAATTTACCCAACCAATCCCCAACTGATGAGCATCCATTCAGTTTCCAGTTCCTTGACACTACAAAAAGGCTTCTACAAACATTTTTGTACATGTGGGTCTTTTTCCTTTTTATGAGATAATAATTGTAAAACAGCATAATTTTTGCTCTTGTAATGTTTGCTTGCATTTTGTTTTCTTTCTCAGGTTTTTTCTTTTTTTGCTTCTTGATCTGATTTTTCTTGTGCAGCAAGATAATGTAAATATGTCTACATATATTGTATTTAACATATATTGGACTACCTGCCATCTAGGGAAAGAGGTGGAGAAAAGGATGGAAAAATTTGGAACAGAAAGTTTTGTAAGGGTCAATGTTGAAAAATTGCCCATGCATATGTAAATAAAGAGCTTTAATAAAATCCAAAAAAAAAAAAAAAAATCACCTTAGCACAGTATCTGGCATGTAGTAAACACTATATAAATGTTTGTTTCATCATCATTATGAGTCCTGAGCTAGAAAAAAGTCATCAAAGACAGCCTACCCCTTTCTTCTCCTGACCCCTAGGCTCTAGCAAGGTCCAGTCGTTTGTTTCCTCTCCCCCTCACCTTCCGAGCTTGTCCCAACCAATTCAATGATAGAAGCAAGACACAAATGCCAAACTCCTTTCAGATGGGATGGGAGGGGAGCAAAGTATATACAGCTTGAGAGAAGCTGAAAGATCAAAAGGCAAGAGGGAATCTTCTGGAGAGTCCATGGAGGGCAGCAGAGAAGGGGAAGAGGAAAAAAGGCCAGGGAGAGCAAAACCTACCACCTCATGCTCAGCCACAGTAACCAGACAGACCCTTTAGCTATCAGCCAGGGCACCCAAGGTTCTAGCTCAAGTTATGCTATGCTATCAACTCCTTCTGGGATGGAGGCAGATCCCTGCAATTTTCTGAGTGTCAGTTTCCCCATCTGTACAAAAGAAAATGCTAATCTTTTTCATCCGCAAGCTTTGTGAGCCCTCTCACAGTTTTCCTTACATGTACATGCACAACCTCTCACAAGTATGTCACAAATACAATTTCTCTCTGCTCATTGCCATTTTCTTGCTCACTCACACATGATCTCTCGGGTCATGGCTCTCACAAAACTCCCTTCTCATTCCCATGCTTTCTATGGACTTAGATACTAGAATTCCCCCCTCTCCTTTTCTCTCCCCCTAGGAAGTTCTACATTCTGGAAGCAGCATAGAACGCCAGGCCAGAGGTCCCTACTCAGCTCCTCCAGAGCTGGGTTAAATGTTAATTGGCTTCCTCTGCCCCAATCTCACTAATCCCTTCATTTTCCAGGTTTTTTCTCGGTAGGAAAAAGAGCTCTGGGTGTGGCCTTAGAGGATCTGGGTTTGGCATCCACTATCAACATGACCTTGAGGAAAAACATCATTTTCTTTCTCTGACTCAAGCTTCCTCATTGGTAAAATAAAGGGTGGGACTAGATTCAATTTAATTAAATTTAACAAGCATATATTAAGAGGCTACTAGGGGTAAGGTATTATACTAGGGCCTAGAGAGAGCAAAAAACAAAAATAAAATCTGTCCCCTCCAAACCTTGGAGCTTGCTTATCTTTTACTGGCTAACACAGCCTATAAATCATTAAGTTAATATAAGATGATATGAGATGGGGAAGAACACTAAAAACTCAAGAGATCAAAGAAAGCCCCCCTAGAGGAAGTGATACCTGGAGGGAGCTAAGAATTCCAAGAAGCAGAAGGGAGAAGGGAGTGCATTCCAGGCTTGGAGGGCAGCTTATGCAAAGGCATGCAGGCTGCAGATGGAATGTCAAGTTCAGAAAATAGGCCAGTTCAGCTAGGTAGTAGATTATATAAAGAATGATGTGTCAAATGGTTCAGTCTGCTCTAACCCCCTCATTTTACAGAGAAAAGGGAAGTCATCTGTGGAGGGATACACAGGTAGGAACAAAAACAACAACAAAAATGTGTGTAATTTTACAGTTTACAAAATAAAGTATATGGTATTTTATTATTTGAAATGTTTTACATCTATTATCTCATTTGCTCCTCCCAACAAATGGGGATGATGAATGTTAATTAAAGAGATTAAAGTGCTTTGATATGGGACAGATAGATGGTGAAATGGATAGAGCACTAGTCCTAAAATCAGGAAGATCTGAGTAAATTCAAGTTCAATTTCAGCCTTAGACTCTTAACACTTACTAGCTGTATGACCCGGGGCAAGTCATTTAACCCCAATTGCCTCAAAAAAAAAAAAGTTAAAAAAAATTTTTAATGACAATGGTCAACACAATTAAGTGTCAGAAGTAAGATCTGAACCCAGATGTCTCCTGATTCTCCTATACTACATGCACACTTCCCATCTTTTGCTCTCAATTACGGGTTTAATAATGACTGCACTACTGACTTTATAGGTGGGCTGCAATGATGAAGAATAATCTTTGTAAATTATAGAACCTCATTTGTTGTTGTTGAGTCATGTCTGAGACTTCATGATCGAATTTGGGGTTTTCCTGACAAAGATAATGGAGTCATTTGTTATTTCCTTCTTCAGTTCATTTGACAGATGAAGAAATTGAGGCAAACAGGATTAATTGACTTACCCAGGGTCACACAGCGTCTGAGACCAGATTTGAACTCGTGTTCCTGATTCCAGACCTAGCACTCTATCCACTGTATCACTTAACAGTTTATTTTATAAATTATAAAGCACTATTAGTATTCTATAATTAAAGACCCTCTATGATCTTTTCCTCTCTAATCTAGTTAAATGAAAATACAGCATTTGGGTTAAAAAGGCCCGAGTTCTAATACTGGTTTTGATACTCACTGACTTTATGATCATGGACAAGTCTATCCTTTTGGCGAGCTCAATTTCTTTATTCCTAAAATGAGGATAATAATCTTTGTGCTACGTCCTTCAAGACTAGTATAAGGAAATAATTTTGTTACATTAGGATGTTAGAAAATTGGAAGTTACTTAATAACCTTTCCAGTCTCCATAAGAAACCACAATCCCAGCCAGAAATCCTGGTTTCATCATCATTCCCCTTTACTCTCCCAACACATTTCTGCCTCTATTTATACTATTTCCCTGGCTGAAATCCTCCTCATCCTCTGGCACGTACTTTGCTTATCTAGGTCTACCCCCATCAGCCCAAATATCACCTCTTTTATCATTTTAGACTCTGATTTCCCCTGGATAATATGATTTATGTGTAACTTCAGACATCAGGACAATTTCCTGAAGATATGAATTCTCTCTTCTTGGGATTCTGGCAATATTCCCCTAGTTTGGGCACTTTTCATAGCCATTAAAGCTTAATTAAACTTTTTGGGACATTCTGTGTTTGTGAGTATTAGCAGACACTCTGACAAGTGTTAGGGATATAAAGGAAAAATACAAAACAGTCTGTCTTCAGAGAACTTGCATCCTATTGAGGCACACAATTAAATAAATAAAGTAATTTCGAGAGGGAGGGAAGGACCTGGAATAAGAAAAAGATCTTGTGGCACTTAAACTGTGTTTTGAAGAAAGGCAGGTTTTCTAACTGATGGAAGTGAGGAAGTATTTCCCTGTACAAAAGCAGATGGAATGTCACATACATATAAGAGCTAGACCATCAGTTGGAACAGAGAATTCCTAAAGGGGAGCAAAATGAAATGACTCAAGGGATTAGGAAGGAGCCAGGTTGAAGGGCTTTAAATGTCAAGCTTCCTGGTTTTTCTTTTACTTAGAGCCAATAGGGAAGTACTGAAGCTTCTTGAGGGGAAAAGAAGACATGGTCAGATCAGTATTTTAGGCATATAAATTTGGTGCTTATGTGGAGCAAGGCTTCTTTAACTTTTTCCACTTGCAACTCCTTTTCACCCAAGAAATTTTTACATGACTCCAGGTATATAGGGATACAAGTCAAACATTTAGTGATAATAAAACAATTTTGCAACCCACACAGTCAATTACAAGAATCCACACCGGGACCTGCAAATCACAGTTTAAGAAGCTGGGATGTGACGGTGGAATGAGAGATTAGAAATCGACTGAATAATCCAAGCAGAGAGGTGATGGGGGCCTGAAGGGATGGCAGCCTGAAGTAAAGTGACAGCCATGTAAGTGGAGAGAGAGAGAGGAGATATTGTGATGTAGAATAGAAGGTTCTTGACAACTAACTGAATATTGAAGATCAGAAAGAGGGAATAGTGTTTAGATCCTAGACAAGCCACAATCCTGAAGGTTTTGCAAAACTAACAAACAAACAAACAAAAGTGTTGCTTTCACAAGAAAGAGGGAAGTTCAAAGGAGAAATGAGAAAGTTTGTGGGAGAGGGGGATGACGAATTCTGTTTTAGATCAAATGTGATAATATTTGTAAATGGCACTTAGCACAGTATTTGGTTCTATATAAATATTCATTGCCTTCCTTTCCCCTGTAGACATGTTTAGTTTGAGATTCCTGAACATATCTCTTCTCTCCAACTAAGTCCCCAGGTCTTATATATTTTTGTACCCAGAGGGCTCAAATCCAGACTCAGTACATGTTCAGGAAATACTTACTGAACTAGCTCTTTATTTGCTTCTCCACCTTACTCCCCCACCTCAGGGTGACATTTGGGATCCAGAAAGGGTCACTTTTGGGTCACCTGAACAAAGCCTCGGGCTAGAGTCAGGGAGGGCTGGATCTCACTCCCCAAAGCAGCCAGTGACTCACACTGTGTGACTTGAGGCAAGTCACTTCCTCTCCCAAGGCCAGTTAAACTGATAACCCCCTCCCTTTGAAGATTAGCTCATAGGTTAGTAGTGTGCTGCCGGTGAAATCATGAAACTGAATTAAAGTCTCTAGTCCAGGGTGGGTTTCCTCTCTCAGTCCCACAGCCTGGAACAGACCAAATGAGATCATGTACAAAAGGTACTTTGCAAACCAAAAGATTTGCAAAGTGTCTTTACATACCTCATCTCATTTGCGATATAAATGTCAGCTGTTCTCCAAGCCACTTTTTCCACCCCTTTAATCCTACCTCATCAGGGCAGAGACTTCTCTGGAAAAAGCTTTTTCACCATACATTTCAGCATGTGCCTGAGCTGTTAATATTGTCCCCCTACATCACAGCCACAGAGTGGGCATTGGGTAAATTTTGGATTGGTGGACTGGGCATAGAGCACCACAGGATTCACAGCTGAAAGACCCCCTACAACTTGAGACCAACATCATTTTACAGAGGAAGAGAGGCTTAAAAAGGGAAAATGACCTGCCAAAGTTCAACAGGCAGTAAAGAACCTGGATCCGAACACTGGTCCTTCAACTCTAGATATAACCTTCTTTCCACCACATCAAACTGTTCACAAAAGGGAAGCCAGGGCAGCATGTAGAAGGGAGCTAGGTGAGAAAGCAGGCAGGGCTTGGACTCAGAAAGTCATGAGTTCTACTCCTGATTCAGATAATAGCTATATGACCCTGTATTCTGTAAAATGAGAAGACTGGACCAGAGCCCTCTGAAGTCCCTTTCGGCTCTAGCTATGATGCCACAATGCTGTGACCTGGGTATGGACCTTAGACTGATTCTGTCTTTCTATGCTTGTTATACTGGAAAAAATACTGGATTTGGGGTGAATTTGAGTTCTGGCTCTGTCATTTAATATTCACATGACTTTCAGCGACACCCTCAAAGCCTCAAATTTCTCCTCTATAAAAATAGATTAAATGATCTCTAAGTTCCCTTTTCAGCTTTCAAATCTATGATACTCCAAGTCACTTTCTGCCTTTGCAAAAACTCAGGTCACTTAGCTCTTAGAGTCTCCATTTCCTCATCTAAAAAATGAAGACAATAAAACATATCTACAAAGTGGTTGGGAAGCTCAATGACAAAAATATATATGCATATACACGTGTACATATTGCAGTGTTTATTCCTGTAATATATGTGTGTGTATGTGTGAGTTCTGTAAGCTGTTAAGAGGAAATGGGGTGAAATGTGGTGTTAAAAGCAGCCTGATTCTGGGTAAGTACAACCTCTCCCATTTATCAAACAGCAGCACCAATTTCTTTTTCTTCCCTGATTCTCAGTTTCTTCATCTATAAAATGGGAATAATAAAATTTAACACTACTTACTTCATAGGATTGTGGTTAAGGAGGCACTTTCTAAACCATGCTACGGCACAAAAAGGAGAGTTATTATATGGATTTATATAATCAGTCATTTATTATAAGCAGGCTGAACCAGAAAAAGCCCTCCCCAGAATTGTCCAGCACTGCCCCTCCTCCCCCAGTCCCAATGTAGGAAACCTCATTTCCTGCAGCTCTCATCCCGGCACCCTTCCTCCTTCAGCTTCCCAACCTTTGTTCCCTCTTATTCTGGACCCAGTTCAATTGTAACCTCTGTTAAGGCTTCCCAGATTAACCCAACTGTCTTTGTGATTTAATCAGAAGCCCAGAGTCACTGGGAACCCAGCACAGGGCTTGACTTCCAGGGCCTTGGACTCATGTCAGCTTGAAATCCCCTCTCACTCAAGCAGGAGCAGTCACCCCATGGGAGGGGAAGGAAAAGAGAGGAAGATCCGGAATCCTGACGAGCATTCTGGAACAGGCTTGGGATGACAATGCCCCATTGTGCAGCGGGCACACAGAGGGTGTACACACACACACACACACACACACACCACACACACACACTGCCTGGCTGCCAGTAAGGGTGGGGCTGGTTGGAGGTCGGACACTGGCTTCTACTGGATTTACAGGGTTGAATGACTTTAATCCATGACCCTGGGATCCCAGCCCACCAAACTGGCACCTACTTTGGAACCCAATTAGAAAGCAAGAAGAGGATGCTGAGGGGGTGGGGAGTGAAAAAGGAAACTTAGCAAATGAAAGTAACAAGAAGCCTGGTGTACTTGGAGGCAGGAGGTCTGATCTACTCTTAATAGCCATGTGAACTTGGACCAGTCACTTCCTCAAACTGGAATCAGTTTCTTCCTGTGGAAAATGGGGGTAATTTGTGTCACCTATGGTCTTCCTCTCCCATAGGACGGTTGTGAAGGTCAGAAATTCAGTTCACACTCCATTTTGTGGCATTTCCCCAGGTGCTCCACAAGCCGAGGGCACCTCACATTTCCAGCCCTATCCTTACACAATTCCATTCCACACATCCTATTGCTCCAGCCAAGCTGGACATCGCTGCACCCTGGAACACACCCTCCAGTCTGCATACCTCCATTTGAAGCACCTTCCCTCCCTGTTAAAATCCAAGACCAACTTGCAAGCCTTCCTTGACATCTAGTTAGACTCACCACCATCACCACCACTGCCAAACACCCTGCCCAAAGCAGGTATTTAATAGATGTGTAATTTTAGACTGAAAAGAGACAATGTACCTGAAATGCTTTGCAAGCTGTATAGTGCTTCATAAATGTCAGCTGTCCCTTTGAGGTGGGAGAGGGACAGGAGGTCTGGATCTGACTTTTCTAGTATAGAGATTTCTCATAAGGAAACACTTTCCACCGATGCCAAATGGGAATATACTTTAAGAGATAGTAATTTTTAAAATTTTAATTAAAAAAATGTATCCCTTACATCAAAGAATAAAATAAGAGAAAGAAAAGCAGTTCAGAAAAACCTAGCACAGCATCAATTAACTCTAATAGCATACTTGATATTTCATACCCATAATCCCCCACTTCTACAAAAAAAGGGAAAAGAAAGTCTTTTTTTCTTATTTCTTCTTCAGGAGCAAGCTGGGTAATTATAATTGATAACATACTTATAAAGTTGCCTGGGTAAGTGACTTGCCTACCAATGGAACAAAGATTGATATATCACAGGTGGGATTTAAAACTCAAGCCCCACTAAGTCTGAGGCCAGTTCTCTAGTGGCACAGCTTCTCATAAACATCAGCTGTCATTATCATATTCAAATGTGGGAAGAATCTAGCCCAATCCATTTATGGCTTCTTAGAGAAATCCCATGTGCCATAGAAACACAGAAATTAAGTGATCTCAGACTCAGGAGAAGTGAAAGTCTGGATTTGGAGATTCGTAAGCCAAGTTTCCAAGTCTCTAGTCCTAGAGATCTAATTAGTATGTGACGATGCCTTTTGTCTTTACAATTCGGTCTTCTCCCTTCCAGCTGCTTTGTGGATCTTCAACTAAACCCCAAATTATGTGAGAACAGGAATATGCCTTTTCTTGATGGGTCTATAAGAAGGGCTTAGTATGTACTTGTCTGGAATTTGGATCCAGCTTTCAAAGCTATAAATTTTGTACTGGCGCAGGACATACCACATACTGTCAACATTTCATCCAGGATCCCCCAATCATACAATTATTACAAATCCTAAAGAAAAAGTTCCCAATATGACTTGGAAAATGAATCTCTTCCCTTAGCCTAAGTAGGACCAGTCAGGCAATCCAATAACCATATTTATTAATAATTATAGATAAAGTGGCATAGTAGGAAGATCACTGAATCAGGAATCAGGATACCTAAATTCTAAATTGGGCTCTGCTCTCATGTAATTTCTTTCTTTTTTAAAAAGGATTTTATTTATTTTTATTTTTTTCTTTATAGTGTTTTATTTTTCCAACTACATGTGGATAATTTTCATAAGACTTCATGTTCCAAATTTTTTCTTCTTTTTTCCCTTACTTCCTCCCTTCCCAAGACAGCAAGCAATCTGATAGAGGTTAAACATATTTCCTTTTATTTTTTTTCCTTTTAAACATATTCCCATATTTGTCATGTTGAGCAACAAAAATCAGACCAAAAGGGGAAAACCATAATAAAGAAAAAATAAAAAGATGAAAATACTATGTTTCGATGTACATTATGTTTCGATGTACATTCAGGATCCAAAGTCCTCTTTTTCCATTCCAAGTTTATTGGAATTGCCTTGAACCACTGCAATGTTGGGAACAACCAAGTCCACCACAGTTGATCATCACATAATCTTGTAATTGTGTACAATGTTCTCCTGGCTCTGTTCACTTCACTCAGCATCAGTTCATGTAAACCTTTCCAGGTTTTTCTGAAATTAACCTGTTCATCATTTCTTATAGAACAATAATATTCCATTACATTAATGTACCATAACTTATTTGGGCATTCTCCAATTGATGGGCATCCAGAGCAAATAATTTCTACTCAGTTATCTCCTGGATAAAATTAGGAGGTTAGATCCTTTATTATTTTAAGTCCTAGATTATTTTAGCTTACATTTATTTAGCACTTTGCTGGTTTGCAAACTTGCTTTCCTTACAACACTAAACTATTAAAACAGAAGTGTCAAACACAGAAAGGGCTAAACCAAATTAAAATATAATTAGGAAATGTTTAACAATCAATAAAAATAAAACAAAATTAGAAATTGTTAATTTGTGGTTTTCTAAGTCAATATCCACTTCCCCTACCCTTCCCTTTCTATTTGTGGTAAGAGGATCACAAAAGATAAAACTTGTAAATGTTCAAGCAGCTGTGAGAAGGCAGACACACCAATGCAATATTGGTAGAACTCTTAAACAGGTCCAACCATTCTGGAAAATAACTTAAACATATATTGGACTGCTTGCCATCTAGGGGAGGGGGTGGAGGGAGGGAAGGGAAAAACTGGAACAGAAGCGAGTGCAAGGGATAATGATGTAAAAAAAAAAATTTACCTTGGCATGGTTTCTGTCAATAAAAAGTTATTATAAAATAAAAAAAAAAATTTAAAAAAAGAAAATAACTTAAAGTTATCATTTAAAAGTTATTAAACTGTATATATTCTTTGACCTAGTGATAGTGATACCAGAAACATGCACCAATAAAGGCAAAGGAGGAGGAAAAAGCTCCATATATATAAAACCATTTATAGCAGTACTTTTTGGTAGCAACCTTCCCCCCAAACCCTAAACTAAAAAGGTAGGTGGCCATCCATTACGGGATGCTTGAAAAATTATGGCATATGAATATAATGGAATATTATTATACTTTAAGAAATGACAAATGAAAAAGAGAAATTTGAGAAGACTCAAATGAATTAACAGAATGAATTCTACAGAATCAGAAGAACAATGTATATCATGATCAAAATATGTTACTATTTTGATTATTGTTATTCATCATATCCTTTTTTTATGAAAACAACATTGAGAGACAGCAGAACTCTGACCAATTGTGACTTGAGAAGACTTGACTTTTTAGCAGAGAAATGGCTCAAAGGAAGAGAATGAGGAATAAGCACTGTTGGTCATGGCTAATCTATCGTTTGTTCTATCCAAACTTTTTTTTTAAGACGGTTTTATTCAGCAGGGAGAAGATGAAGATTAATGGGAAATGTCAGCAGTGCTTAAGATTTCAATTAAATACTTGTTTGTTAATTTTTTTTTAAATCATAAGTAATAGATACATCATCTATATTTTACCAGTAAACATAACTCCCATTTCTACAGTTCTTTAATGTTTCCAAAAGTAATTTTCTCCCAACAAGTAAGGCAGGTAGGATAAATATGATTATTCCCATGTTATAGGTGATAGATGTTGAAAGAAAAAATTATGGTTTTTGTCAAATGTCAAATAAGGATTAAGTAACAGAGCCCATATTGTAATCCAGGTATCCTGATTTCTAGTCTGGGCCTCTTTCCATTACACTACCTGCTATTCCCTGAGACCAAGCTTCTCCAGCACTCCCGAGGCTTAGGACTCCACTGAGAAGGAATATAAGAAGATATTGCTCTTGCCCTAGGAGAACTATTAGTCTAGTTAGGAATACAAGAAGCCCAAACTAAAGCTTTTTGCAGGAAAGATTTTTTTTTAATCCACTATTCTATCAGTCAGAGCAGGAAGCTTTTATAGAAAAATTGTTTAGGAGAATTCCTACTCTCCTTGTGATAAGGAACAATATTGACCATTAGAAATAGTGACCCTAGTAAACTGCTAAGCCTCCTGTGAGGGAGAGCTTTGGGGAAAGGACTTCATAATGAAACATGGTTTAGTGCTAAGAACAATGGACTCGGTGTCAGAGAATTTGTGTTTGGTCCCAATACTTGCTCAGTATGTGATCATGACCATGGGCTTTGTCACTTCAATCTCTATGAGCCTCAACTTTATCATCTGTAAAAATAAAGATTTTTTTTTAAATGGTAAAAAGAGAAAGACAAAGAGAAAGAGAGGAGGAGAGAGGAAATAACAGTGTCTCTCTCCCTCTCTTTTCTCTTTGGTCTCTTTGGTGTCTAGGTCTCTGAAAGAAAGGGAGAAAAAGAGAAACTATTATTTTCAGGTAGTTTTGCTTGATGACAAGGTTGGGGATAAGAGAAAGTTAACATAATGATCTATCCTCTAACCCTCACAGACTCTTATTTCTCCTACTCCTTCGCCAATGATCTGTCAAATAGGAGGAGGCAAACTAGGAACTTCCCTACATTTTTCAGATAGGAAAATTAGGCCAATGTAAGAGCCGCTCCCCACGATGATAGCAGATCCAGACAGAACCCCTATTCAGATACCCTGATTTCCAAGTAAAAGTTCTGTCTTCTTCCAGACATGTTTGTGATATTTTGTTGAAGTGTATAAAGTACATTCCTTAGGTTATCACTTTTGATTACCCACATAGCAGCAATATAGATTGATCTTGTACTTTTTGTAGAATTTTGGATTGAGAGCTAGAACCATTTTGCATACTAGAAAACATTTATATATTAGAAAACTAGTGGCAGAGTCTGGACTTAAGCCTAGGACTTCTCAATTCAAATCTGATCTTTTTTCTAGTACTTTTTCCAAACCAGTTAATATCTAGAGGCAGAACATGTCCAGAAAGGAAAGAAGTCACTCATGGGGTGATGAGACAGCCTGAATACTAGGATGGCATTATCTTATTTCTCTCATGCCAATGGATCTTCAGCAACATTTTTAAAAGCCATTTAATATTTACAAAACACTTTCCTTTCAACAAATCTTGATGGATAAAGAAATATAAGGTTTATTTATTATACGACTTTTGAAAAATGAAAAAGTAGAATCTCAAGGAAGTAAAATTCTATCTGCCCAAGATCAGACATATATTCAAGATCAATAGTCAAATCTAGAACTCTGCATTTTCAAATCTCTGGGATTCTAAATTTTGTATTCTTTCCACTGTGACTCACACCCCATTCATTTCTCTGATGATCTTACATAAACCAAACTTCTCTATGGCTCATTTTCCTTTGAGTTGACCATTCTTAATTTGAAGTTCCTTTGGAAGCTCCCTTTGGAAGATTCTATAGATACATTTTAGGGAGTCCATGAATATGGATAGGAAAATCTTGCACTAATTGAAATTTGGCATTTCCTTCAATTATGAATCTAGACAAGAATTATTCTGAAGAATCCAAAGGTTTCACCAGACTGCTAAGGGATCCATAACACACACCCTTACACTAGATGATTTCTAAGTAAGGGCCTTCCCTTTCCGATATTCTTGATATTCTTCCTTCATCTCTCCCTCAAATTGTTACTTTACATCCAAAACCACTTTTAACTTTACAAATACATAATCTCTCAGAAGTCCTCATGATAACCTTGTGGAATAAGGAGAACAGAAATATTATTTTACAGATGAAGAAACAGACCCAGAGAAAGTAACTTGCTCAAAATCAGAGTAAGGTGGTGGTAATCAGGACTTGGACAAGTTTCCTGACTACTAGTATTCTTTTCCCTACATCACATTGCTTCACTAGCCTGGCAATGTTCTATACTCAATATACTTCTTTCCCATTTAAGGGGACAAGAGGCAAAGCAAATCAGATTCTTTATGCTGAAGAAAAGTAACACAGGATCTAAAGCTAGAAAGAGATTTGCAGATCATCTATCTCTCTCATTTTATGGTTGAGGAAACGGAGTAAATTTCTCATCACTGGAAGTATTCTTAATTGAAAGCTGAATGACACCTAGTCAAGGGAGGTTAATCCTCAGGGCTGGGTTGCAGTACATTATCTCTGAGGTCTTTTCCCATTTTGAAGTTCCATGACATTATGGCTAGCTCTAAAAATAACCACTGAAGTCATGGAGCTGATTAGTAAACTCCAAATCTAAGGCTGAGGAAGTATTCAATGATTTCCTCAACCAGGTAGTAACTGGCTAGTTTCCATATCTAAAGAGGAAGTGAAATAGAACTGAGATGAAATGAGCAAGGAGTATAACAGAGGTATCATAGAATTTTTCAGTTGGAAAGTAACTCAGCAACTATCTAGACCAAAATATACCCCTCCAAAAAAGAATCCTCACTATGACATATCAGCTATGTAGTCATCTGCCCACTGCTTCAAAACATCAAATGAAGTAAAAGGAGCCAGCACCAGTGAACTGAGATCTGTGATCAGATTTTCCACTCATCTCTTCTTTCCTGTTTATCATTCACCCACAGAACTTTCTATTCCCTTCTTCTCATACTGTTCTTCAACTAATTTCATCATGACTCAGGAAGAATAGAACAATGCCCAATTCCTTCTCTGAAAGCATAGCATCTTGTATAGAGTCCTGGACTTGGAAGTCAAGAGTGCCATAAATTTGCTAGTTGATTTGGGCAGATTGGATTAGATATTCTCTTAAGTCCTGCTGTATTCTAATGTCTTTCCCATCTCTGATATCCCATGGTCTAAGATCCCTTACAACTCTTTCATTTGACAAGTCTACTAGAATATGGTGAGTTTTTATGAAATCTGATTAGATCAGTCTCAAAAGGATGAAAAATAAATCCAGTTGCCATTCCCTTTAAACCCAAGACCATCCATGTTAAGTGGTGGTGGGGAAAAGGGAAGACAAACTTTCTTCTCCATTATTCTTCCTGTGCTTCCCTCTCCCCTTTTCCCCCAACCCAGAAATATTGGGAATAGTTGAAAAAGTTCTTCAAAAAACCTGGCTTGTATCTCAGTTCTACTTTTCAAGTGAGCTTGGACAAGACATTTACTCTGCTTTTTATGTATAAAATGAGCAGGTGGGGTTAGCTAACCTATAAGGTCATCTCCAACTCGAATACCTATGATCCTATGACCTTTCAAGTCTGAGATGAAGCTTGAGCTAGGTGACTAGAAGTCACGAGTTTAAGGCTCTTAACCATTCCAGAACTGAGCTTCTCTAGCTAAAGAAAGCAGGGAACCCCAACCAAAATCCCATCTTTTACAAGAATTTATGCTAGTGTCATCCATCTTTTTTAATTTTAATTTTATGTTTTTACAGAGTTCTTTAGATTAGATTGGGAACACTTTGAGGATAGGATCTGTATTTTGTCTCTTTTTGTATCCTCAGCCCTTAGCATAATTCCTGCCTGATATCTTAGTGCTTGAGAAAAGTTTACTGACTATACACTCCTCATCATTGAAAAGAAAGACAAACAAAAGGAAAGTACTCTAAGAAGAAGTAGTTAGCACACACCTAACTTCTTTGTGTTTTTTCTTATGCTCTGGAATGCAAATTCCATGGAGACATTCCCCATACCACTCACAGTGACCCTCTCCCCAAAATCTGGCCTCAAGGGCCTGATCAAAACATCTACCCATGCTCAACACCAGGGTCACACAAGTGTTACTAATGAACTTGTTCATCCATGTCCCCTTAACCTTCAATTCAAGGACAAGCATCTGTGTTTTTATTTTTGTTGTTCCTAGGTACTAAACTCAGGCAGGTGCTAAGAAAATGTTAGCAAAATTGAGATGAACTGAGAGCCTGCCATCTTTAGACACAGATCTCTAACTTCTCCACCACTCATAACTGAAATATTCTCAACTTGAACCCCCAAGTCCCATGTATCTGCTCAGAAAGTCCATCTTTCTGCTGACCTCCTTGAATATGATTATAATGATAGTGAACATTTACATTGTGCTGTAAGATTAGTTCACTTAATTCTCACAACCCCATGAACTAGGTAAGTATAAATATTATTATACCTATTTTCCATATGAGAAAACTGAGCCTCAGAAAGTGAAACAGACTTGCACACAATCACAAGCCTCTACTGAAAATAAAAGACATTCCAACCTCTCCTGAGCTCAGAATTTATCCCTGGACCATCAGGGATGTTCTCTATTCCCAGACTTCATTTAAACCTTAAATTAAAGTTCTAGTTGTGCTATTCCCTCTCCATGATTCCTTCTATTTTCTCCCTGCATAGCCTCTCAATTCCTTTTTCTCCCCATCAACCAAGAATTCTACAGGAGTTGGAGCATGAATATAGGGGAGACTGATGATTATTCCCTAAAATTGGGGAGTTTGGAGATAAAGACAGTTCTCAAATAACATTGATTTTCTCCTATCCCCACAGAAGGGTTGGCTGAATTCTGGGGTGAAAATGGGAAAACTTGCCTTAGGGCCTGAGGAAGTATTATGAACTCAGCAGCATTGAGAACTGTGTGGATAAGGGAGGGATTACAGATGTGTGCTGGATCACTACAGGTGGTAATACATACTCCCACATAAGCATATACCATATCCAAGTAAATGTCTTTTCCCTGCCTCAGTTCTCCCACCCTCCTCTACTAGTCTTACAAAATCAGTTGCCAAGCCCAACTCTCCACCCCACTCCATCCCACGGGTAGATAAAAGATAAAAGGGGAACACAGAGAAGGTCCACTAAGGAAACCCATGTGTTTCTTTGGTCTGTGGAGAAAGCTAATTAAAGGATGAAAGGGGGAAAATATAAAAAGAGGTTACATGATGTGATACACTATATACTGAGGAAAGAGCAACACAGGTAGAATAAGGCAAAGAGGTAGTGAGTTCACACAGAGGTGTCGAGGGAAGTGAGAAGACATGGGGAGAAGGGAGAGGCATGAGGGAAACGGGAAGTAAGGGAACATAAAGTAAGGGACACAGGGAAAAGTGAGGAGACAGAGGGAGAAGCAAGGGGACAAAGACGTAAAGGGACACGGAGAAATGAGGGGACACAGAGGGAGAAGGGAGGGACATGAGGAAAAAGGGAAGGGAACACTAGGGAGAACTGAAGAGACACAGGGAAAAGTGAGGGGACACAAGAAGTGAAGGGACACAGAGGGAGTAGTAAGGGGACACAAGAAGAACTGAAGAGACACAGAGTCAGAAGTGAGGAAACAGGGAGAATGGGGGGACACAGAACGAGAAGTGAGGGGACACAGAGGAAGAAGTGAAGAGACACAGGAAGAAGTGAAGGGACCTGAGAGAGAAGTGAGGAGACACGGGGGCAGGGCGACGGAGAGGTGAGGAAGCAGGGAGGAGGAGGAGAGGAGGGAGGTGAGGGCACCCTGTGTGGGAGTGGGGTAGTAAGCTGACACCGAACTAGTCGGCGACGGCCCAGGCCGGCCTGCCGGGCCGCCCGCCCGGAGCGGGGCTAGCTCACCTTGGCATAGTAAAGCATCCAAAGCTCGTAGAGCCTCTCGGTGGTGGCCATGCCCGGCCCTCCGGCTCGGCTCGGCCCCGCCTTCTCCGCTGCTCCACCTGCCGCCGCCGCCGCCGCCTCCTGCCCTCCTAAGGAGCCAGCAGGGCCCGGCGCCAGGTGTCCCTGGCCCGGCCCATGCCTTCCAGGGCCCGGAGCGCGGAGGGGAGGGGACGGGAGGGCGTCCCTGCGGGGCCGGCCGGGGCCAGGCTCCCGAGTGAGCCCTGCTGCCGCCCGCGGAGCGCCTGGGCTCCCCAGTCCCCTCGGCCTCCGGGCTCCGACCGCTGCTGCCACCTCCGCCACTGCCACCGCCGCCGCCGCCTGGCTCCGTAGCCTGCCCGAGGCTTCTTGCACCTCGCGGCCGCCTCCCTACCCCCCTGGCCCCGCCAACTCCCTCGGCTCTGAAGGTGCTAGGGGCGGAGAGGACGAAAGGAGGAGCCTGGGGTCAGAGGCGGCTCGAGAGGCGGGCCCAGTCCCGTCCCGGCCTCCCATCTCATCCCGAGTCCCGCCCCCTAAGTATCCCTAGGGCCTTAGGTGGAGGGGCTCCGGGGTGGGGCTCAAATCCTTCAGGTGAGGAAGCTGAGACTTAGGTACCCAGTCAAGGCTCAAGTGCACAAGCCCTTATTAAGCACCTGCTACGTGCCGGGTATTGTGCTAAGTATGAGGGTAGATGGTAGCAGCTCCCCGGTGGGTGCCCTCACCATCTCCGGGACTGAGTCCTGTTCCAGAATCACATTTTAGGAAGGACCTAGAAGACAGCTTTTAAGAGACGGCAATCCTCCGCCGGGCCAAACGCGAACTGATTAAAAGGATGTTTAACCTGGACAAAAGAAGAGTCGGGGGCACGTGACTGTCTTTTTTTCTACTACTTGGGAGGTTGTCCTGGGAGAGGGAATTAGGTTTGTTGCGTGCGTTTGGTTCTCCAAAGCAGGACTAAGAGCAGTGGGAAAAACTGCAGAGAGGAAGATTTAGGTTTGATGGAATGAAGAATTGGCTCACGATTAGAGCAGAGCTGTCTAAAGAACTGGGCTGCCTTTCTCTTCCTTGAAGGTCTGCAAAAAGAGGCTGGTTGACTAACTATTTATCAGTGATATTGTAGAAAGAGGAGCTTCCTGCCCAGGTGGAGACTAGCTAAATAATCCCTGAGAGCAATCCAGCTCTGAAACTGTCCTGGATTTTAACCCTCTCCACTCATCGCTCTCCCCTTTCAAATGCTCTTTTTGAACCGTTTATTTTCTGCTCTCCCTCTGCATGCCCCCTCCAAGGTGCTATTTGCACTTAGTGCAGGGCTAAGCACGCAGGAGGCCTCGATAAAGAATGAGATATGAAGTTATCCATTCTGTCAGCCACATCTAGGAGGACGCAAAGTTCATCTATTCATTCAAGAAGCTTTTTATTAAGTCTCATCAATAAATCAAAAAAGTCAAATACTCCCTATCCAAGGAGCTTAAAAGTAGAAGAAAAAATAACAAAGTAATTACGAGAGAAAGTAATTTCCAAAGAGGGCTAACTACTAGGCAATCAGGATAAGTTTTCTAGAAGAAATAATACTTGAACTGAGCTTTGAGGGAAGTGAGGAATTTTGGGAGCAGTTTAGGTGGCACAGTGAATAGCCCACTGGGACTTGGTAACAGGAAGACATTTCCATGAGTTCAAATCTGGCCTCAGACACTTATTAGCTGAGTGACCCTGAGCAAGTCATTTAATCCTATTTGCCTCAGTTTCCTCAGCTGTAAAATGAGTTGAAGAAGGAAATGGCAAACCGTTCCATTTTTGCCAAGAAACTCCGAGATCATGAAGAGTTGACAGGACTGAACAACAAGGAATTATTGAAGGTGGAGCATTCTAGGTATGTGTGATAAAATGTTGTGCATACCCTGTGGTATTAGAAGAAATATCTTCAAAAGCCCTTTGGCATGTGGATTGGGTTAGTTCTTTAATTTGAAACTCTAGTAAAAAAAGTAAAAGGAGTTCTATACTTTCTCTATTGACTGACTGTTAGACCACTACGGATAATTCTGAGGCAGAGGAGCTTTAGTTAGCTGAATCAGCTGCATATCCTTGTTGAATTGCCTTACTCTAGCTCTGTTCGGATAAGGAGACTTAGAACTGTGCCAATTATGCCTGCTCAAGCACCGAATAGTATGTAAAGAGTTCCAATGTCTTTGTGGTTAGTAGAGAAAAGTCATCCAGTAATGAACATAGGTAAAATGGCTGAGGATAAGCATTGAACTGTAAATTCAAAGACAGAGACTATATATCTCTTTTTACCAGGGTAATAAATTGAATCCAAATGTTAAGGCACTTAACTGTTAACTAAGAGTGCTATTATAGCTAAGTAAACTTCCAGTTGAATGACCTATTTCATTTCAATACTGAACATAAATTACCAGATTGACTAGCTTGAATTAGTTCCAGCCCACACACAAGGGGAACCTGGGGGCAATTTAGTTCCATGTAATAATAATAATAATAATAATGATAGCTAACATTTAAAGAAATTTTTATGGATTTTCTCATTACAACTCTTGGGACAGGTTCTATTGTTATCTCCATTTTACAGATGAGAAAACCGAGATAGAGAATAAAGGACTTGCCCAGATCACATATCTAGTAAATAGTTGAGGGACAGATTTGAATCCAGTTCTAGACTCAAAGTCTAAAGCTCCACCACCTCACTGAAACTATTAAGCATATACTTTAAGGAGGCCATTGATAATAAGTCTCTTTATGGCAACACTTTTTGTAGTAGCAAAGAATTGGAAACAAACTGGATGCCCATTGATTGAGAAATAGCTAAACAAACGATAATGCATTAATGTAAATGGGCTTATTGTGAGAAACAATGAATATGATGAAAACCGAAAAGCATGATAAGACTTTAAATTGATGGAGAGAGAAGTGGAGCTAGAAAAACAACATGTGCATTGATTACAACAAAGCAAATGGAAAGAACAACTACCATAAAATAATCAAAAGTGGATTTTCCAAAATTTCAAAGAACAATCAATCATAGCCCCAAACGAGAAATTTGAGAAGATGCCCTCAATTCTATCCCTTTACAGAACTAGGAGATTCATTAATGTAGAACATTGTATATATTTCAAAGCTTTTTTGGTATGTTGATCAATTTTGATTTTTTATCTTCTTCCTCTCTTTGTTTTCTTTCATTTCTTTAAAAATATTATTTATTGATCCAACCATTTTAGAGAGTTATTTGGAACTATGCCGAAAGAGCTATTAAACTGTGCATACCCTTTGATTCAGCAATGTCACTACTGGGTCTATATTCCAAAGAGATCAGAAAAATGGGAAAAGGACCTATATGTGCAAAAATATTTGTAGCAGCCCTTTTTGTAGTGACAAGAAACTAGAAATTGAGTGGATGCCTATCAGATGGGGAATGGCTGAATAAGTTATAGTATATGAATGTAATGGAATATTATTGTTCTATATGAAATGATGAGCAGGCTGATTTCAGAAAAATCTGGAAAGATTTACATGAACTGATGCTAAGTAAATTGAGCAGAACCAAAAGAACACAGTAACAAGAAGATTATGTGATGGACTTTGCTCTTTTCAACAATGAAGTGATTCAAGGCAATTCCAATAGACTTGTGATAGAAAGTACCATCCAAATGTGGAGAGAACTATGAAAACTGAATATGGATCAAAGCATAGTATGTTGACCTTTTGTTGTTGTTTGCTTGGTTTTTTTTCCTTTTTTGTATTTTCCTCCCTTTTGATCTGATTTTTCTTTTACAACATGATAAATATGGAAATGTGTTTAGAAGAATAACACATACTTAACCTGTATCAGATTGTTTGCTGTCTTGGGGAGCGGAGGGGGGGGGGGAGGGAGAAAGAGAGAAAAATTTGCAACACAAGATTTTTCAAAGGTGATTGTTGAAAACTATGTTTGCATGTATTTGGAAAAATAAAATACTCTTTTAAAAGAGGAAAATTGAGAAAATAAAGACAGAAAAAAGTTACATGTAACTTTATATATAATAGCAAATTGTACATAATAATGCATGATCACATTTTTTCTATTCTACTGTTATGAAAATATTTGTTTTATTTCTTAAATTCAGAATAAAATAAGTAAACATTTTTAAAATAAAGATAGAAAAGATTAGAAAAAATATTATTTGTTCTGAATCAAATTTGTAAAAATAAGAGTCATTGACTAGTTGATAAGTGGTCAAAGAATATGAACAGTTTTTAGAAAAAGAAATCAAAGCTATCAATGAAAAAAATTCTCTAAATCACTATTGATAAGAGAAATACAAATTAAAACAACTCTGACATACCACTTTACACTCAAATTAGCTAATATATCAGAAAAGGGAATGTGGAAAAACTGGGACACTAGTGCACTATTAGTGGAACTAGAAGTCCAACCATTCTGGACAACAATTTGGAACTATATCCAAATGGCTATCAAACTAAACTGTTTTACCTTTTGATCTAGCAATACTACTTCTATGTCTATATCTGAAAGAGATAAAAGGAAATGAAAAAGGACCTCATTTTACAAAAATATTTATAGTAACTCTTTGGGGTGGCAAAAAATTGAAAATTGAGAGAATGTCCATCAATTGCTGAATAGCTGAACAAGTTGTGGTATATGATTCTGATGGAATGCTATTATAATATAAGAAATGATGAGGGGGATGGTTTCAGAAAAACATAAAGATTATATGAACCATTATAGGATGGGTTCAACATAACCCAGAGATCATAGAGCAATACTCTGATGAAGACAGTGATCCAAAACAATTCCAAAGGATTCATGATGAAAATGCTATTCATATCCAGAGAAATGTTATAAACTCTGAGTGCAGAGTGAAGCACTTTTTAAACTTTCTTTATTGTGTGTGTGTGTGTTTTCCTTTGTAAAAGAGCTAATATGAAAATATGTTTTACATGACTTCACACGTATAATCAATACTGTATTGCTTGCCTCCTCAAGGGGAAGGGGATAAATAAGAGGGAGAAAAAAATTTGGGTCTGAAATTTTAAAAAAATATATTAAAATTTTTTACATGTAGTTGGGAAATATTTAACAAAATAAATGAATATATATTGGAAAAATAGTTTCTTATATGGGATGGCTCTCTGGAAAGAAAGAAGAGAAAAATAAGATATGGAGAGAAATTTTGGTGGTATGAAAACAAAACATTAATAGATTGGGCATCAAAAGACCTGGAATTGAATCTGGGCTTTGCTAGTTAATACGTTTATCTCTAGAGTGAGATTATATTGTCTCTACCTCATCACTGCTACTTCATCACTTAAGACATTACTTCTTACAGCTGGCAAAAAGACCAAAGATGTTCTCAGAAAATTGGAATGGTTAGTATTTGGTGTATTGATAAGGATGTGAGTTTAAAAAAGACTTAGTTGGCCAGAGAGCTAAGTACGGAGTAGAGAGAGGCTATTCTCTTATCTGCTCTCCCTGCTAGGTCAGATGTAGCTTCTATACTTCAGCTTAGGTTCAATTTGAGCCTGAAGCTACTCCTTTCTGACCTCTACCTGAAGAGCACCTGGAGACCTGAGTGACTGAAGGTAGAAGAAGAACAGTAAGCAAAAGCAAAAAAAAAAAAAAAAAAAGTTGTCTTCTTTTTCACATGTATTTTCCTTCTAAACTCCTTGCTGAAATGTCATTTTAGACTATCTCCTGTGAAAACAAAATCAAGGACTTTCTATACTGGTTCCTTTCTGTTTCAATGGAGCTCAGTTCATGGCTCTACTTGGCCAAAGGGCTTCCATGTTTCCTTACATAGGTACTTTTTTCCAGCCTCACATTCCTCTTTAAGGCAGGATTTGGGTAAATTTATCTGGGCCACATCTTATAAGTCATAAAATTCTTATTCAGTAATTCTGAAGTTTTTCAATCAATGCTTAAACTAGCCTTGATCTTATCCTGAGATTTAATTGCAAGAATACCTTTTTTCCCTATATAATTCAAATAAATATCCTTTATTAAAAAGAAAAAGGAAAATTGTTAAGTACTAAAACTATATGTTTTTACATTGTATGTACAAGAAGAAAAAAGTGGTTGCTGTACTTGGTGAGGGTATCTTTCTAAAACAGTCTAAATTCATAAATCAGATTCAAGTTCATCCCCAGATTGGTATATGACTCTAGGGACTGTTGCTAGTTGGCTCGACTTTTGTCTTGCCACTAGATTTTAATGACTCTGAAGAAGAAATTGAGACTGATGAATTTGTACAGCTCTGTCTCACTTAAATTCAATTCATGAGCAAGTCAAAATATTACTCTCTTAATGTCATTGGACTTCTGCAAAAACAAAGGCCGAATAGCAACAACAATATGACTCTAAGGCAACAGGTCAGTTTGTTATCAAAATTCTCTTACATGACATTTTTCTTTTTTTTTTTCTTTTCTTTTTGTTTATAAGGTATACTTAAAAATTTTTTTTGATAATAACTTTTTATTTTCAAATTTCAACATTTGCCCTTGCAAAACCTTGTATTCCAATTTTTTCTCCCTCCCTTCCCCTTTCCCTCCTCCTCTAGACAGTAAGTAATCCAGTATAGGTTAAACATGTGAATTCTTTTAAACATATTTCCATATTTGTAATGTTGCACAAGAAAAACATTATATTTTTCTTAAAGAGCTTTTATCTTTAATAGAAAATATTCTATTTGGAATATTCCATTGGAATGTTATTTAGAAATGAATATTACATTTTCATTTTAATATAAAATTTATTAAATTTTTAATATAGATATCTAATGTACAATAGTTTCATCACAATAAAGAGAGTATACTCTGGTCTTTCTATTTCCCAGCAGACTGCTTCATCTTCCCCTTGGGGTTCTAGGAGATAATGATGGGTTGGAGTGTCTCTCTTTTCTGCTACATTGGCTTGAGCCCTCAACCAGCTGTATTCATCCATTGTTAGATGCCCTGACAAACACCCCAGTTCCATTTAACTACTTAACATCAGTTACAATGGGATATTTATTTTGAAAGCAGCATGAACAAAAGTAGAAATACCTTTCTCCCATGCCTCAGGTCTCATTCTCCCCTATACTGTCTCTCTGGGATAGAGTAGTGATGGCATTAATAGGCTCAAAACTTATCTCAATTCCTACATAGCAATGTGCTATCAAATTCATGTCCAGCAGCTTTATGACTATTAAATGAATAGGATCTGCTAAAATTCTACCTCCTTCAGGTCAAAGATTTTGAGAAGTTATAATCTGGGAAGAAAAGACAAACTACCCCAGAATTTTTTCCAAGAAAACCCCAAATGGAGTCACAAAGAATCAGACACAATTGAAAAATGACAAAACAACAAAAAAACAAATTAACGAAAAGAAAAATCAAATTAATGAAAAGGTCTTTATTCCTTTTCTATGTTACTTTACCTTGGCCAGAAGATGTAATGAGAAGGATTATCTTCTTAGTAATCTGAATTTGAGGTTGAACAATTTTGGGTTTGAAGTAATAGAAAAATTTTAATAATAATAGCATACTTTTACACAATACTTTACAGTTTCAGTTTAATATAGCAAACATTTATTAAATGCCTACTAAATGAAAGACTATATGTTCAGTATTCAGAGAACAAAAGTGAAAAATGGCATTGTCTTTGCCAATTAGAAACTTACAATATAATACACAAATAAATATTATTACTAGATAGAATAAGATGGGGCTAAGTAGGAAAAAAGACTAACTATGAAAATTAAAGGGAGAAGGGTTTGTAAGGTGTTTACTTTCTAAGTCTCTTATTGAATCAAGAAAAAGGAGCTGGTTCAGTAAATAAATTAGGCAGGGAGAATGGGAGAGACATTAAACAGTTAAATTCTGAGCAAATTTCAACTGTTGAAAATAGGAACAGTTCAAAGCTAGGAACTAAAAGTATTTGAAGAACAAGGCACCCAAAATAAAATGAAATGAAAATGAAACTTCTACAAGAAGCCTTCTTCAACCCTTCTTAATTACAGTGCCTTCTTCCACCAGTTATTTTCTATTTATACAGTATACATAGTATACATATTCTCAAAATGAATTTTGAGATAGTGTTTCTCACTATTCTTCACATTCATCACTTTGGAGCAGGACTTCTCAAACACATAGGAATGCTCTATCTATCTGACAAGTGAGACACATACTCCTGATGGATATAGACACAGAGAATTGGTCATTTGAGGGAGAAAGTAACAGAGACTAAGAGCAGAGAAGAAAGTAGAACTGTGGAGAGATCATGGGAACCCAGCTGATCAATCCATGCAGGAAATCCTTCTCTGGAACTCTATGTGGAAATTAGTTATTTCAGTTTCCCAAAGGCATAACTAATTTGTTTTTTTTTAGCCAAACTCAGCTCCCTTATTAACTCGGAGAAGAATTCAACCACATAAAGGGATCATAGGACCCTATTAACACATTAAAACCTCATCATATAAGTCTACATTTTGTGTCTATGTCAGCTGAGCCAAAGTTGGTGGAATCACATGCCCTCTTTCCTTACTATCTTCTTCAGGCCTAACCCCAGTAATTGTAATTAAACCAAGTTCAATTTTGTTTTGTTTTTGTTCTTTTTATTTATTTTGTGGTAGTTATTGTATCAATGAGCTTCCTGGTTCTGCTTATTTCACTTTGCATCAGTGCATGTAAATCTTATGCTTCTCTGTATTCTTCATGGTTATGCCTTTGTATGGTACATCAATATTTCATTATACTCATGTACAAGCATTTATTTAAGCAATTCATTTGGTGGATAGCTATTTTGTTTCTAGTTCTTTGCTTCTATAAAAAAGTGTGACTCTAAATATTTTTGTTTATATGGTATCTTTATTTCCATTTCTGTTTTCCTTTATGTAGATGTCTTGGAGTTGGATTACTGGGTATAAGAGTATAACCATATTTAGTCACTTTTTAAGCTTAATTGCACATTGTCTTTCCATAATGGTTTGACTAGTTCACACCTGATAGAATTCTTTGTACATCAGTCACCTAGAGAAAGGGTTAATATTTATTAAATACCGCCTCAATATAGTAAATCCTTGCTAGTAATATGCTAGTGGGGATTTTCTGTTTGTTTGTTTGTTTTGTTTTGTTTTAAACTCTGGGCCTATGATTTCATTGGCACAAGGAATTTCCTGTGAAAAATATTCTCCTCTGCTCTCCAAATAAGCAGCTATTCTGCAGCTTATAACTTAGAAACATTAGAAATTTAGAAAGTTATTTTAGAGGCATAAAGGGAGAGATAGTGAGGTGACTTTCTTTATTATCTCAAACTCAAGATCTCTGTTCAAGTTCTGTTTTGACTACATACTGGCTATATGACTCTAGGCAATTCTTTTTTTTTTTTTTTTTTTTTTCTGCGAGGCAACCAGGGATTAAGTGACTTGCCCAAGGTCATGTCACAAATAGAAAGATAGGAAAGATCAGCCAGATCATGGAGGACCTTAAATGCCTTTTATCCTAAACATAATAGGAAAAAGAATTTTGAGCAGGTCAATGACATGACATGTTTAGAAAGATTGTTTTTGGTATCCATGTACAAGATGAATTGGAAAAGGAACACAACAGAAGCAGGAAGATCAACTTTTTAATAAATAATAATGAAATTGGGTGAGAAGTGACAAAAAGTCAGAAATAAAATGACAGGTATGTGGGGGGTGAAAAAAATATAGACACAAGAGATGTAGGGGTACAATTGAGGGGAACTTGGCAATGCATTAGGTATGAGAAGTGAGGAAGAGGACCATGTGACAGATGACATCACAATTTTGAATCTAGGTGAATGGGAAGATGCTGGTATTATGAACTCTAACAAGGAATTTGGAAGGAGGGGAAACTTTAGGAGGGAAGATGATTTCAATTCAAAATTTATGTTTAAGGTGGTAGTTTTCTAGATGGAAAAAATTTAAAAAGTGGAACTCTAGTTACACTTACCATCTGTCTTTCTTTTGATTCTTATTTATATTATATATATATATGTATATATATACATATATATATAATATACATACATACATGTATATGTGTATATGTATTCCTATTGCTCTTTGGATGAATAATTTTTATGCTTCTGTGATTGTGTTATGTAATTTTTCAGCCAAATAACATCACTGACATTGTACTCATTTTAACAAGGGGAGATAAAACTAAAAAAACTTGCACCAATAAATGGTGAGAGGTGTCCAAATAACTAATTTGGAGCCATAAATGTTGTAGGAATTTAAAGGGGAAAGCAATCAGTGAATGGAAGAATTGTCTTTTAAAATAGTATGTAAGTATTTAGCATGTATAGGACTGTTTGCCATCTGGGGGGGTGGGAAGAAGGGAGGGGAAAAAATCAGAACAGAAGTGAGTGCAAGGGATAATGTAAAAAATTATCCTGGCATGGGTTCTGTTAATAAAAAGTTATTTTAAAAAATAGTATGTAAGTAGGATTTCTTTGAAACTGAATCATAAATATTCAGATACTTACTAACTCCCTTCTTTCTTCTGATACTTCCACCACCTCTCATCATCTTTGCCTTGATTATTGCAATAGTCTGTTGATGGATCTGGCTGCTTCAAATCTTTCTCCAGTATACTTTATCTTCCATGCAGTCCCAATGCCCCAATACTCAATAAATTCCAGTTTCTCCAAGCTATTAGATCAAATAAAAGCTTCTATTTAGATGTCAAAACTCTTCATAATCTAGCCTTCTCTTACTTTACTCTTGTTACTTCCTCTTCAATCTGGTGACAATGGCATTCTTGCTTTTCTATGAATAAGACATTCCATTTTTTTCTGTTCCTGGCATTTTCTCTGGCTGTCCCCCATATCTAGAATGTTCTACCTTCTCATCGCTACCAACTGTCTTCTCATTTTCTTTAAGTCCCAGCTAAAATCCCAACTTCTACAAGAAGCCTTCTCTAACTCTTCTTAATTACAGTGCCTTCTGTCCACTAGTTATTTCCTATTTATACAGTATATAGCTTTACATTTATTAACTAACATGTCATCTCCCCCATTAGATTGTAAACTTCTTGAGGACAGGGGTTGTCTTTTCCCTCTTTTTTGTATCTCCAAAGCTCAGTACAATTCTTGGCATATAAATAGCTGCTTAATAAAATGTTTATTGATTGATATCTCCTCCATTTGATTGTGAGCTTCTTGAAGGCAGGGAATCTTTTGCTTCTTTTTGTATCACCAGCACTTAGCACAGTGCTAGAACATAATAGACTCCTAATAAATGTTTATTGATTAACTGGCAAAAAGTTGACCTTAGAATGTATTCAACAACCCCAATGTCAGTACCTCCTGTCTAGGAGTCTTATAATGAACTGGTTCCTATAAGTAAATTTAAAATGATATATAGTTAGTAATATTGGAAGATTTCAGGATGATAAGTCTGCTTGGATATCAATAAATATCCCAAGAATGACTTATAGAAGCTACTTTTATCTTTGAATGGGGGGATGGGTAAAGGGAGAAGTAGAAACTTTTTATAGAAATTAGAAAGAAAAATAAACTGTTGGCTTTTTTTAAAAAGCAGATTTATATCACCACAAGCATCTTTGATTCAAAGAAAACTATTAATTCAACTTGAAAGCAAAAAGAATCACAATAGCTTAACATTGATATAAGTTTCTACTAATTAGGAAAATAGTATCTCAAAATGATGGTTGGGCCTGCATTTTCAGTAGAAAATAATAGCATATACTTCAAAGTCTTATTGTGAAGACCAAATGAGATAAGATATGGAATATATTTTGGAAATCTTAATGCTCTAATCAATGGTATTATTATTATTATTATTAGTAGTAGTAGTAATAGTAGTCCTGGTGATGGTAGTAGTAGTAGTAGTTGTAGTAATAGTAGTAGTAATTGTAGTCCTGGTGGTGATAGTAGCAGCAGTATTAGTATTAATGTTAATGTTTTGGCTGATGAAGAAAGGCCACCCAAGACAAATGGGCAGCTTCTCTAATCTTTAGGATTGCAGAAGTGAATATTTTCATACCTTTAACCTCTCAATTCAGAAGTTACTACTCTGTAAATCAATATTTACATGCACTAGGAAGGTTCAAAATGTAGAGGAACACTACTAGAAATCCTTTAATAAAGGGGCATCAAAAGGAATTAGTTATTTTGTAATTTATACAAATTATCCCCTATTATTAAAGAATCTGAGTTGGAAGGAGCTTCAAAAGCCAGAAAGCCTCACAGGATCTTAAGATACATAATGGAATAGAAGGAGTATGGATTTTAAGTCAGAGTCCCTTTTGGTGCTCTTGGGTCCTGGCTTAGCCACATACTGCATTGATGACTTTGGACATTTCATCTATGTGAGCTTCTATTTCCTCATTTGAAAAATGAGAGACGTTTATATGATCACTGCCAAGGTCCATTTCTAAATCTAAGATTTAGTCTAATCCATAAACTGAACAATAATCTTTTTTACAGCATATCCAATAAATAGCTGTTTTTTACTCTCCTTTCTGAATTCTATCATCCAGCGGTGCTGGCCTCCTTGTTATTCCTTCACCAGAGCATGTTCTCTCTAACCTCATACCATTTATTTATTTATTTATTTATTCATTCATTCATTCATTCATTCATTTATTTATTTATTTATTTATTCATTCATTCATTTATTTATTTATTTATTTATGTATTTATTTATTTATTTATTTATTTATTTATTTATTTATTTATTTATTT
>MU174308.1:14433457-14510321 GCA_016696395.1 Antechinus stuartii | reverse complement strand
TCGGGAAGAAAATCAAAAATGCAAATAGTTCACATTCGTTTCCCAGTGTTCCTTCTTTGGGTGTAGCTGTTTCTGTCCATCATTTATCTATTGAAACTCAGGTCTCTTTGTCATAGAAATTCACTTCCATCAGAATACATCCTCATACAATATTGTTGTCGAAGTGTATAATGATCTCCTGGTTCTCCTCATCTCACTCAGCATCAGTCCATGTAGGTGAGACCACTATCTTTAAGGGACTTGTGATGACCAAGGTAAAGTTGAACTGTTGTCCCTCACAGCCTAGAGAAGAAAGGAATTACAATTGGGTGTCATGGTTAGATGACTGGTTCCTTAGGGTCTTGCCTGAAAGGAACTCAATCAATTCCAGTTCTCTTTGAGATCTTCTAAGATGTATGGGGAGGAGGGAGATGATGCATAGTTAGAAGGTAATCTGCACCGGGACCTAGTATCTTGTGTTCCTGTACCTTATCCCCGTCTTCAAGGAGTTAATAAGTTAAGTTGTAGGAAGACATTTTAGGATGTTCAACTCTTTGAAAAGGACTTAGCTAATTATTTAATCCAACTCTCTGTGTGTGTGTGTGTGTGTGTGTGTGTGTGTGTATTTTAGCAAGTCAGTTGGGGTTAAGTGACTTGCCCAGGGTCACACAGCTAGGAAGTGTTTAAAAGTTTGAGGCTGAATTTGAACTCTGGTTCTCCTGACTTTAGAACTATTGCTCTATCACTGTGCCATCTAGCTGCCCCCTCCAATTCTCTTTTAAAGATCAGAAATCTGAAGCCAAGAAAAGTAATCTAGTCATCTAGTTGGTAAATTTAGATGGAATTCTAGCCCAGGTCTTCTAACTCTTCATCCATTACCTAAAAATCTAAATAATTAAAAGATTTAAAAGTTTAAGGCAACATTAATTGCAGCATATCATAGTGGATGGAACAGTTAAGAAAACCTGCTAACTATATGAGCCTAGGAATGTCCTTTACTTTTTGAAATTATCTTCTAAAGGAGCTTCTACACCAGTAGTTCTTTTTCTGAGAAAAGCACAGCTTTTTGGTCTGGATATTTGTATTTAAAGGAACATTAGAAGAGATAGAGAAAATAATACATGATTAGTTGTTAAGTGGATTGTGTAGATAATTGATATGAATTCAGACAAAGGAAAGTTCTAATTTTTTAAGTCATCCTTTGGATATATCTTAAGCTTCAGAAGGTTAATGAAAAGGTCTTCTAATTCAATCAAGCAGTAATGAGCAAGCATTTATTAAGCTCCTGCTTATGAGTAAGGCACTCTAGACATAAAAAAGGAAGCAATCCATATTGTCGAGGAGCTTACTGAATTCTGTGAGAGAGACTTGAACATATTCAAGCATAAACAGAATAAATACATACTAAGTACAATTTGGTTAAGGTGGGTGGGCACTGATTTTTTAGAAGGATGAGGAAAGATACCCTATAGGAAGCAGACTTGAAGAAAGAGAGATTCTGTGGTGCAAAAGTGGCAATTAAAGTGACCTTCAGGTATGGGAGAGATGGTCTGTTCAAAGGGGCTGAGACAGGAGGTAGAGAGCTAAGTTTGAGACTAGGTTAGCTGGATATTAGAATGTAGGAAAGAGAATAATGTTAGAAAGAAGATGGCCAGGTTGTAATCACGTTGTGAAGGATTTTGTTGTTTGTCCTTCCTCACAGAGGTGATGCCTTGATATGCAAGTGAATTGGATTGAAGTGAGGGAGAGCTGTGCAAGATTATCAGTTTTATGTTCTCCTTTGGGTCCTTGGCCAAATGTAAATCAGGATGATTGGAGATGACCCTGGATGTGGTGGGGAGTGAAGTGCTTTAAAAACCAAATAGGAATAGGGAGCCATTAGAGTTTATGTAGAGAGATGTAAATCTGCCTTTTAAGGAAAGTCTTAGGTAGCCATATAAAGGGTGAGTTAGAGTAGGAGGAGGTTTAAGGCTGGGAGAACAATTATGAGCCTATTGTGGTCTAAATGAGAGATGATTAATAACTATTAATTATTATGTTGGCACGTAATAGGGGCTTAATAAGTGTTTATTAATTGAAGGAGTCTGATCTTAAGATCATCTCTCCTCTTTCTCCCCTTAGGTGACATTATGCCTTTATTAGTTTTCTGTTATTAAGTTCTTTATATATTTTGGAAATGAGATCTTTGTTCCAGAAACTTGTAAGATGAGGGGATTAGGCTTTATGATTATAAAGACCCTTGTTCTAAATACACTCATTTCTTCTATCATGGGACATAAGAATTTCTTCCAACCTCTGGTGGTCTGCAAAATCGAGCATTAAAAACCACAGAGCTGATGGGGCAAATGAAGTTAAGGACACAGTGCTCAAAAATATCAGTATCATGCAAAAAAAAAAGAGGAGTTAAAAATGGTAGCATAGTTTTATACATGTTACATAGTTAAGAAATACTAAGTACTACAAGCAGCATAATAGATTGGAAAAGAACACTGTCAAAGGACCTGGATTCAAATGCTTTCACTTATATTGTAAAATTGTATTGCTGTTCATATGAGTTTGGATAAGACTGGGCTTCAGTAATTTGTAGAATGAGGGGGTGATCCTTCTATCTATATATGATCTTATGAAGGGTTCAGATCTTAAATCACTTAAGTCTCAGTTTTTTAGTCTGTTAAATGGGTAATAATCCTTGTACTCTTTACCTCATAAGGTTGTTGTGGGGAAGGTGCTTTATAAATCTGAAGTTGCTATAAAAATGTGATTGTCATTGTTATTAATCGTTCTTCCACTATGATGATTCCATAATAACATTAGTTTGTCTACTTGCCCCCTGGTAACCCATTCAGTTTTTTATGTCTTTTATGTATAGTTTATAAAGGACATGACTGAGGTGCTGGAATCCTTTCTCTGATTCTTTTAATATTTCTTGGATACTGTTAGCCCATGTTAATTCATGATTTAGCATGCCTCCTATTCTTTATAATGTTTTTTATTTTTCAAAATACATGCAGAGATAGTTTTCAACATTTACCTTTGCAAAACCTTGTCTTCCAACTCGAGTTTCCAATTCCTTGCCACTTAAAAAAGGGCTACTACAAACATTTTTTCTACATGTGATCTTTTACCTTTTTTATGATCTCTTTGGGATACAGACCCAGTAGAGACTCTCTTGGATCATAGGATATGTACAGTTTGATAGCCCTTTGGGCATAGTTCCAAATTGCTCTCCAGAATGGTCATAATTGGTTCACAACTGCACCAACAATTTTCCATATCCCCTCCAGCATTTATCATTATCTTTTCCTGTCATCTGAGTCAATCTGAAAGGTGTAAAGTGGCACATCAGAGTTGTCTTTTTTTTTTTGCTGAGGCAATTGGGGTTAAGTGACTTGCCCAGGGTCACACAGCTAGGAAGTGTTAAGTATCTGAGACCAGACTTGAACTTAGGTCCTCTTGACTTCAGGGCTGATGCTCTATCCACTGCACCACCTAGCTGCCCCCACATCAGAGTTGTCTTAATTTGAATTTCTCTAATCAGTAATTTAGAGCATTTTTTTTCATATGACTAGAAATGGCTTTAATTTATCTGAAAATTATCTGTTCGTATCTTATGACCATTTATCAATTGAGGAATGACTTGTATTCTTATAAATTTTAGTCAAATCTCTATTTCAGAAATGAGATCTTTATCAGAACTTTTGGATGTAAAATTTTTTCCCCATTTTTTGCTTCCCTTCTAATCTTAGCTGCATTGGTTTTGTTTGTGCAAAATCTCTTAAATTTAATGTGATCAAAATTACTCATTTTGACTTCTTATGTTCTCTAGTTCTTTTTTGGCCATAAATTCCTCCCTTCTCTACAGATTTTAGGTAGACTGTCTCTTGATCTCCTAATATAGTATCACCTTTTATGCCTAAATCATGAACCCATTTCATCCTTATCTTGGTATGGGTATTAGATGTTGGTTATTGCCTAGTTTCTGCCATACTATTTTCCAATTTTCCCAGCAATTTTTGTCAAATAGTGAATTCTTACTCCAGAAGCTAAAGTCTTTGGATTTATCAAAACTACATTACTGTAGTTTTTGTCATTTTAAATTATGATCATGTTTAGTTATTGACTGTTGTGTATTATTTACCCAACCTATTCTACTGATCTCCTGTTCTATTTCTTAGCCAGTACCAAATGGTTTTGATGAACACTGTTTTATAATATAGTTTTAGGTTTGGCTAGGCCACTTTCTTTTGCATTTTTTTTTCATTAATTTCCTTGATATTCTTGACCTTCTGTTCTTCCAGATGAATTTTGTTATTATTTAATATTTTAATTTCTTAAACAGTATATTTGCCAACTTGTTGTGTCTGAGATTAGTGTGGTTAGAATTGCTGCCTGACTGCAAGAGGACAAGAAGATTTTTAAAAGAAAGGATTCAAATCTATGGGAAATTTAAATACTCTGAATAGTTAAAAAAGAACCATTTCTTTAACACGGAATAGGCTTTGACATTGCTATACACACATATGTAAAATATCAGGGTAGGATGAAAATATGACATTTTTATTATTTTACTCTGGCTTTCTGGCATCAGAAAGCTCATGACTCTGAGCTCATTTTTGAACAATGGGCACCCAGAAATCACATGGTTTTTCTCTTTCCAAATTAAGAGCCAACTTGTTATTGAAATCATTTGCATTATCCTTTGAAGATGCTACTGTTCTTAAAGTAGGAAATTAACTACCTCATTAATGCCAAGTGCCTTGTAGAGTGTTTTGGAATTCCAAGAATTTAAGAATAAGGATGAAATTTCAAGAATGAATTCATTTTTATATTTGAAAGTATAGTCAATTGAAAGCCTTTCTTCCCTTTTTTTAAATCCATGCTCTTTTTACAACAGAGTTTATTATTATATCACTAAATAAGTCCTTTGTAATTAGAATTTTCTTTTGTTTCTTCTTTATCTTGAAAAATATCTTTCCTCTAAGGATTCTGTAGTAATAATTCCTAATTATATCTGAATTGACAGCGTTTGGCAAGATAGTGTTGGGCTTTCCTGGAGTGGAGAAAATGTATGTGAAAATATATAAACCTCTCATTTTCCTTTTCAACTTTGTTTATTTTCTTATTCAATATTTTAAGTCTTCTTTAGATATTTTCAGTTTTCTGAGATTGAAAGACCTTGCTGGCAAAAAAATAAGTTTGGCTTTTTTCTTTTTGTATTTTGCTGTTAGCATTTGTGGTTTCATCAGTAGAAGAAGGTGAAAAGGAAACCTGAAAGTGAAGCTTTTATGTGAACTGAGACTCTGGTTTCATATTGACTTAGGCTTCAGTTTGAAATCTTGGTTTAGAAATATCTTTAGAAAAAGAAAGGAGAATTTATAATTCTGTGTAGGTATTCTATTTATCTCAACTCCCACCCTCCCCTTGTAGGTCTAGCTACTTGGTTTAATTAATCAACAGATATTCATTAAGCATATATTGTTTAATATTTTGCTTAGGGTTAAGTGAGAATTGGAGGAAAGATATATCAGTGAATCATATTAGAAGTTGAAATTGAGTTTGCTGCTTAGTTTCTTAAGCTAGAAGTCTGTCTTATAAGAATTTTAGGTGCTGAAACAAGACAGGAAGTGCTCATTGGCTGCTGTTGGCAAGATAAAGTTTAAGTTTTATTCTTATTATAGGAAGGAAGCTGCTATACGTTGTTGAGTCATATTTGAGGATACTGGTTTAAATATCCAAGCTCTCTTGTTTGATAAGTGATAAGAATTTTTTCTTGAGCTTGCTAAATTGACCAAGTCAATTGCTAAATTAATTAATGGTTATGTTATATACATATATAGTTTATCATTTGATCTTTATGACAGCTTAGGAGAGGTAGGTGGTATTATTATATCCAATTTATAGATGAGAAATTGAGGCAAATAGAGGTTATTTGACTTGCCCAGAGTCATACAAACAGATCAAATTTCAACTCAGGTCTTCCTGACTCCAGATGGGATGATGCTTTATTTACAATGTCTGTTGTATCACCTAGATAAAAGAATTGTATTTACTTTTTTTTTTTTTTAATAATAGCTTTTTATTTTTCAAAATAAATGCAAAGATAGTTTTCAAAATTCAATTTCTCTCTGGATGCAGATGGCTTTGCATCAAACAGATGAGAAAACTGGGGCAAACAGGATTAAAATGAGTTGCCTGGGGTCATATAACTAGTGTCTGAGGACAAATTTGAACTCAGAACAAATTGAACATGATGATGCCTTCCTGACTTCAGGTTTGGTACTTTATGTACTTTGGCACTATCTACACTTTCTAATACTATTAGTGTTTAATAAATATTAAATGAAAATTGTTTCTTCACAAACCCAAATTTTCATCAGTGTGAAATAAAAAAAAACCCGGAAGAGAAGTTAGGAATTTTGAGTTTCTAGATTAGTTTGATCATACTTGGCTATTATATTTTATTCTCTTTTATATAGCAAACTTATTTTTCATCTTTTCTAAATTATGAGCAGGTGGGTATCAGTATTTGTAACTAATGAATTCAACTGCAGGTCAGTATAATACACTATTGTAATTCTTCATAACATATAAGCTGAACATTTTGGGGGTTTATTAAATATTTTGTAATAAATGGAAGCTTAAAATGTTGATTATGTGAATATACAGCCAGTAGCTAAGGAGAATTTTTAGCATTCTTTTTTCCTCTTAATAGTATTTTATTTTTCCAATTACATGTAAAGATAGTTTTCAAAATTCACCTTTGCAAAACCTTGTGTTCCAAATTTTTCTCTCTCTTCCCCTCCCTAAGATAGCAAACAATCAGACATAGTTAAACATATGCAATTCTTTTTTTTGGCTTCTTTTTTAATAGTATTTTATTTTTCTAAATACTTGCAACGATAGTTTTCAGCATTCATCTTTGTACAACCTTGTACAAGTCCCAAATTTTTATCCCTCTCTTTTTTCTTCCCTCCCCAAGACATCAAGCAGTCTGCCATAGGTTAAATATGTATCTTTTAAAAAGATTCCAGATTTATCATGCTGCACAAGAAAAATCTGATCAAAAGGGGAAAAAAAAAAACAAGAAAAAAAATCCAGGCAAACAAACACTAACAAAAAAAGTGAAAGTACTATACTTTAATCCACATGCAGTCTCCATAGTTCTCTCTCTGGATGCAGAAGACTATGGCAAGTCTATTGGAGTTGTCTTAGATCACTTCATTGTTTTGTTTTGTTTTTTTTTTTTTTTTAATATATTAGAGATTTCTTATTTTTTTTTGTTTAATTTTTTAAATAACTTTTTATTGATAGAACACATGCCAGGGTAATTTTTTACAGCATTATCCCTTGCATTCACTTCTGTTCCGATTTTCCCCCTCCCTCCCTCCACCTCTTCCCCCAGATGGCAAGAGTCCTTTACATGTTGAATGGGTTGCAGTATATCCTAGATACAATATATGTGTGCAGAACCGAACAGTTTTCTTGTTGCACAGGGAGAATTGAATTCAAAAGGTATAAATAACCCGGGAAGAAAAACAAAAATGCAAGCAGTTTATATTCATTTCCCAGTGTTCTTTCTCTGGGTGTAGCTGCTTCTGTCCATCTTTGATCAATGAAGGCTCTCTTTATCGAAGAGATCCACTTCCATCAGAATACATCCTCAAACAGTATCGTTGTTGAGGTATATAATGGATCACTTCATTGTTGAAGAGCCAAGTTTTTTTTTTTTTTTTTTTTTTTTTAAATAGCTTTTTATTTACAAGATATATGCATGGGTAATTTTTCAGCATTGACAATTGTGAAACCTTTTGTTCCAATTTTTCCCCTCCTTCCCCCAATCCCCTCCCCCAGATGGTAGGTAGACCAATACATATTAAATATGTTAAAATATATGTTAAATACAAGATATATATATATATATACGTATATATATGTATATATGTGTGTATATATATATATATACATATATATATATGTATATATATACATGTCCATACAGCTATTTTGCTGCACAAGAAGAATCGGACTTTGAAATAGTGTACAATTAACTTGTTGAGGAAATCAAAAATTCAGGCAGACAAAAATAGAGGGATTGGGAATTCTATGTAATGGTTCATAGTCATCTCTCAGAATTCTTTCCCTGGGTGTAGCTGGTTCAATTCATTACTGCTCTATTGGAACTGATTTGGTTCATCTCATTGTTGAAGAGGGCCACGTTCATCAGAATTGATCATATTATTGTTGATCCTGGCCCTGCTCATTTCACTCATCATTAGTTCATGTAAGTCTCTCCAGACTTTTCTGAAATCATCCTGTTGGTCATTTCTTACAGAACATTAATATTCCATAATATTCATATACCACAATTTATTCAGCCATTCTCTAACTGATAGGCATCCACTCAGTTTCCAGTTTGCATCCACTCAGTTTCCAGTTTCTGGCCACTACAAAAAGGGCTGCCACACAGGTCCCTTTCCCTTCTTTAAGATCTCTTTGAGATATGCCCAATAGTAACACTGCTGGATCAAAGGTTATGCACAGTTTGATAACTTTTTGAGCAAGTTCCAAATCGAAGAGCCAAGTCTTTCACAGTTGAGCTTCACACTATCTTGTTGCTGTGTACAATGTTCTCTTGATTCTGCCCACTTCACTTAACATCAGTTCATGTAAGTCTTTCCAGGCTTTTCTGAAATCAGCCTGTTGTTCATTTCTTACAGAACAAAAATATTCCATAACATTCTTATACTACAATTTATTCCCCAAATGATGGACATCCACTCAATTTCCAGTTCCTTGCCACTACAAAAAGGGCTGCCACAAACATTTTTGATCATAGACATAAAATTCTTCTAAACATATTTCCATATTCATAATGCTGCACAAGAAAAATCAGAACAAAATAGAAAAAACAGAGGGAAAAAACCAAGCAAACAACCAGCCAACAACATAAAGGTGAAAATAATACAGCATTCATTTTTGTAAGATTTTGAGTTCTGAATATTTTCTCCCTCCTCCCTCACCAAGACACCAAGTAATCTGATATAGGTTGTACATGTACAATTATTTTAAACATATTTCCATATTTGTTATATTGTGGAAGAAAAATCATGCAAAAGGGAAAGACCAAGAGAAAGAAAAAGCAAATAAAAAAAAAAAAAGGTGAAAATAGTATGCTTTGATGTGCATTCAATCTCCATAGTTCTCTATCTGGATAACATTCATTTAAAAATTTTTTGGGGGTTCCAAATTTCTCCTCTCCTCCCCACCCTGAAAAGATAAGAATTTTAAATAGGTTATATTGTACAGTCACATAAAATATAGTTCTTAAGGAAAAATCAGAATTGGAGCAACCAAGAGATTAACAAATTTATTAAACTTCTGCCAAGTATAGTCTTTGTGAGAATATAAAATAAGGTTAAAACACTGATCTCTGCCCATTAGGAAGTTAACATTAACTTGAATTTATAAGATCATATGTACATAGATAGATGACTAATATAAGACTGTTAGATATCAGGATACAACATGTCAGTTGAGTTTTATAGATAAGTGAATACCATGCTCTGAGGGATGTCAGATTGGGTTTTTTGTTAAGGGGGGGGCAGAAGGGGATTGGTGGCTGGGGCTTCTTTAAAGAATAGATGTTTAAATAGGAAGTAGGAATGCTAACTAGTGGTTATGGTGTTTACAAGGGTCCGAGATAAGAATTGAGTGTCAAGCATGGTCTGGGGCAGGTAGAATAGTAGTGGGAGACTTGGTCAGGCTGATTCTGTACACATTTTATGAAGTGCCAGTTATGTGTGAAGTAAGTACAGTGCTAGGTGTGCAGGCTACAAGAGATAACAAATCAGAGTGATCCTTGTCCTCAAGGATCCTGGGGAGGGCAGGGTAGAAGGTGGAAAGGATACAGTTTGTACAAATGAATTAGTTCAGGGAAGTGAGGAGGAGAGCCCCAAGAATTGGGAAAATATGGGAGGTGTCACTGAACCACAAAGGAGAAAAGGATTCTGGGAAGCAGAGATGGCCGACATAGGGGAATTGCACATATAAAATGCTGGCTGTCACTAGTTAAAGTGTTGAGTTTGGGAAATATTTAATAGTCCAATTTAGCTGGAAAAAAAGAAAGAGGAGTATAAAACAAGGCAGGAAATAGGTTGAGGTGGAGCTGAGAGGAGGCTGGTGAAGGGAGAGGTTGGAAGTAAAGAAAGGAGGGAAAAAAAAGATGTGGAACTCAAAATCTTACCAAAATGAATCTTGGAAACTATCTTTATATGTAATTGGAAAAATAAAATAACTATTGAGGGGGAAAAAAACAAACTGCATCTTCCTCTCTAGTTCTATTCTAGCACCATGATTGATTGGTGTTTCACCTCATTTGCCTCAATAATACCAGCCAGCTTCCTAATTCATTGCGTCCTTAGTGTTTCTTAGGATTGTAGTTCTTAAAGAAAAAGTTACTTGTAGAGACTTTTGACTTTCCCCTGAGGATTAGTAATACTGATAATTGTTCTAGAACATCAATTCCATCATATTAGTTAACAGAACTGTTTTTGGGGCTGCTAGGTAGTGCAGTAGATACAGCACCAGCCCTGAAGTCAGGAGGACCTGAGTTCAAATCTGGTCTTAGACACTTAACACTTCCTAGCTGTGTGACCCTGAGTGAGTCACTTAATCTCAATTGCCTAAGCAAAACAAACAAATAAATAAATTGAAACAAAATAAACAAAAAAACCCAGAACTGTTTTTATACTACTATTACCATGACAATATAACTGTCTTATTTGCAGCTGGTTGCACCACTGTACACCCCTTTATCTTTCTGTCTAGTAACTCTTACTATAAATGGGAAGAAATACCATCAATTGTTATTTCTCAAAAACAACCAGAAGTGAAACCTCAGTTTTAAAGATCACCTTAATTATTACAATTTTGGATTCTGAAGAGAGATATTCAAAAGGATTGGGTTGAATAAGTATTTTCTTTCCTTTTTTTTTTTTTTAAACTGACTTATCTTCATTTTCATGGCAATGGGCAGATAGATTTTCTGTCATGTCACCTGACCTAAGATTTTAGCTGAGATCTTTAAACATGTGGCCTGGGCTTTCTTATCTTCTTAGTCTGTTGCTAGATATTGAGTAGTTCCTGTCAGAAGCACTTGATTAAGCTTTCTTTGTGAAAACACATGATAAACCCTTCTCACTACTTTGAATGATGTGAATTAGAATATTGAAAAGAAAGAAACAGAGGAATTAGGTTGGATGTTTTTAGCATTATGGCAGAAAATGATTTGTTTTGGGATCTTTTCATTTTTTTCTTGTCTATATATTCTTCAGTAAGGCATGGTAACCTTATAGGATGTATCAAAAATCTTTGTACGGTTTTAAACTTTAATAAGCTTAAAACTGCATCAAGACTTTTCAAACACCTTATGTATAAATGTTGCATTTCCATCATTTTTATGAAAAGATTTTTGTTACCTTTTTTTACATCATGTAGATTTTCTTAATCCACTCTCTTGCCTTCCCAGAAAGCCACCCCTTATAACAGTTTCTTAAAGAAGAAAAAGAGGAGAGAAAAAGAAAAAATGAGCAAACTTGATAAGCATACTGAAAAAAATCTTCCATTTTATTGCATTTCCGTTGTTGCATGGTTAACATTAAAGAAACATTGAAAGCCAAAGAATTCTTGGTATTCAAACTATTTCTTTCCCCTGGTTCTTACCTTTCATAACAAAAGAGTAGGTATGAAATTGATGTTGTGTTAATTGTTTTAGTTCAGTGCTATCTGTTGATAGTGAATGTACTAACAAAGTTTTTCCTTTTAGTTTCCCTTAGAACCATTAGTGTTTGATTATTTTCAGTATTCTTTTCACTATCTATATAGTTCTCATCAACATAGCATCCAAATGTCTTATGTGATTATTTTATTTAATAGTTAATTTCTTACAATTTTTCTCTGTAGGAATCTAATAGCTTTTTCCTAAATGTTCCTACTCTCATTTACCAGAAGTGAAACTTCAGTTTTAAAGATCATCTTAATCATTACAATTTTGGATTCTGTTTCTCTGCAAGTTGTATTTACATCTGAAATTTTCAATTTCTGAATTTTTCTATATTTAATGTCTCCAAGATAGATTTTAATTTTAATAAAAAAAGATTGTTAAGTTATCGTACCTTCTCCAAAAATTTAATTTATTTATTATTATGAATTTCACTGTTTATTCATTCATTCATTTATTTATTTAGTTGCATTTAGAGAAGGCCATCAGTTTTTTTTGTTGCTTGTTCTTTCTTCTCAAGAGGACCGTGACATCAGAGAGTGATGCCATGACAGGCAAATGAATTGGATTTAAGTGAGGAAGGGCTATGCAAGATCCTCTGCCTTACTTTCCCTTACAAATTTACAAATATATGTAAAACCATACTGTGCATACTTCTGTTTATTGGTTCTTTTTCTGGAAGTAGATAGTATCTTCCTTTATAGAGTCCTTTGTAGATGATTTGAGTATTCACAATACTCAGAATAACTTGGTTGCTCACAATTATTCTTCAAATAATATTCTTGTTAACCTTATGCAACTTTCTTGTGGTTCTACTCATTTCACTGTTCATTATTTCATGCAAATCTTTCTATGTTTTTCTAAAATTAGCTACCTCATCATTTCTTACAGTGCAGTTGTATTCCATCGCAATCATCTACCACAACTTGTTTAGCCATTCCCCAATTGATGGCCATCCCCTGAATTTCTAGTACTTTGCTATCACAAAAAAAGATGCTATAAATATTTTGGAACATAAGAGGTTCTTTTCCTTTTTACCCTGATCACCTTGGGAAACAGATCTAATAATGGTATTGCTGAGGTAAAGGGAATAAGTTTTATAACTCTTTGGGCATTATTCCTGATTGCTCTCTAAAATGGGATCAATTTATAGGTCTACCTATAGTGTATTGATGTTTCCGATTTTTTCTTGTCCTTTCCAGCATTTATCATTTCCCCCTTCTTTCATTTTAGCCAATCTGTTAAGTATAAGATGACATCTCAAAGTTGTTTTAATCCTCATTTCTCTAATCAATAATAATTCCCAACATTTTTCTACATGATTATATAGTTTTGATTTGTGGTACCATTTTTTTTTAAAAATAATTATAACTTTTCATTGACAGAACCCATGCCAGGGTAATTTGTGTGGTACCATTTTTTTATATATTTCTCTTTCAATTTACCCCTACTTAACTACTCTTGTAGTCAACTACTCCTGTGGAAGCTTCCCAAATTCAAGGTCTCAGAATCCTCAAATTTCCCTCATGCTATATAAATTGCATTATCTTCCACAGTACCTCTTCTGTCTAATCTCTCTGTTCACTCCTACTTTTTGCCTAGGCTTTCACAAAAATCTCCTAATTGGTTTCCCTGCCTTAGCTGTCTATCTATTCTAATCCATCTAATTCATATTCTAAATAGTAAAAACGAATGTTGTTTGAGTGCATATCTGACTGGATCACTTTCCTTAATCTACAGCAATGTGCCTATGTTTCGTTTCTGATACATATATTGGTTTTGTTTGTCTCCCCAAACTCTTTACATCCTGGCCCTAGTCTATTTTTCAGGCCTCATTTTTTAAAAATAATATTTATTTTTTTCAACACATGTAATAGCTTTCAGCATTTATCTTTATAAAACCTTGTGTTCCAAATTTTTCTCCCTCCCTCCTACCTGCCCAAGACAGCAAGCAATCCAATGTAAGTTAAACATGTGCAATTCTTTTTTTAAAATTTTTTTATTATAATAATTTTTTTAAAATAATTTTTTATTGATAGAACGCATGCCAGGGTAATTTTTCACAGCATTATCCCTTGCATTCATTTCTGTTCCGATTTTTCCCCTCCCTCCCTCCACCCCTTTCCCCCAGATGGCAAGAGTCCTTTACATGTTGAATGGGTTGCAGTATATCCTAGATACAATATACGTGTGCAGAACCAAACAGTTTTCTTGTTGCACAGGGAGAATTGAATTCAGAAGGTATAAATAACCCAGGAAGAAAAACATAAATGCAAGCAGTTTATATTCATTTCCAGTGTTCTTTCTCTGGGTGTAGCTGCTTCTGTCCATCTTTGATCAATTAAGGCTCTCTTTATCAAAGAGGTCCACTTCCATCAGAATACATCCTCAAACAGTATCATTGTTGAGGTATATAATGATCTCCTGGTTCTGCTCATTTCACTCAGCATCAGTTCATGTAAATCTCGTCAGTCCTCTCTGTATTCATCCTGCTGTTCATTCCTTACAGAACAATAATATTCCATAACGTTCATATACCACAATTTACTCAACCATTCTCCAATTGATGGACATCCTTTCTATAATAATTTTTTATTGACAGAACCCATGCCAGGGTAATTTTTTACAACCTTATCTCTTGCACTTGCTTCTGTTCCGATTTTTCCCCTCTCTCCCTCCACCCCCTCCCCTACATGGCAAGCAGTCCTATATATGTTAAATATGTCGCAGTATATCCTAGATACAATATATGTGTGCAGAAATTGGATTCAGAAGGTAAAAATAACCCAGGAAGAAAAACAAAAATGCAAATAGTTTACATTCATTTCCCAGTGTTCTTTGTTTGGGTGTAGCTGCTTCTGTCCATCATTGATCAATTGAAACTGAGTTAGATCTTCTCTTTGTCAAAGAAATCCACTTCCATCAGAATACATCTTCATACAGTATCATTGTTGAGGTATATAATGATCTCCTGGTTCTGCTCATTTCACTTATTTCACTCAATCACTCACTTCACATGTAAGTCATTTCTTACAGAACAATAGTATTCCATAATATTCATATACCACAATTTGTTCAGCCATTCTCCAATTGATGGGCATCCATTCATTTTCCAGTTTCTAGCCACTACAAACAGGGCTGCCACAAACATTTTGGCACATACAGGTCCCTTTCCCTTCTTTAGTATCTCTTTAGGGTATAAGCCCAGTAGTAGCACTGCTGGTTCAAAGGGTATGCACAGTTTGATAACTTTTTGGGCATAATTCCAAATTGCTCTCCAGAATGGCTGGATTTGTTCACAACTCCACCAACAATGCACCAGTGTCTCAGTTTTCCCACATCCCCTCCAACATTCGTCATTATTTTTTCCTGTCATCTTAGCCAATCTGACAGGTGTGTAGTGGTATCTCAGAGTTGTCTTAATTTGCATTTCTCTGATCAATAGTGATCTGGAACACTCTTTCATATGAGTGGTAATAGTTTCAATTTCATCATCTGAAAATTGTCTGTTCATATCCTTTGACCATTTATCAATTGGAGAATGGCTTGATTTCTTAAATTAGAGTCAATTCTCTATATATTTTGGAATGAGGCTTTTATCAGAACCTTTAACTGTGAAGATGTTTTCCCAGTTTGTTGCTTCCCTTCTAATCTTGTTTGCATTAGTTTTGTTTGTTCAAAAGCTTTTTAATTTGATATAATCAAAATTGTCTATTTTATGATAAGTAATGGTCTCTAGTTCATCTTTAGTCACAAATTTCTTCCTCCTCCACAAGTCTGAGAGATAAACTATCCTATGTTCCTCTAATTTACTTATAATCTCGTTCTTTATGCCTAAATCATGGACCCATTTTGGTCTTATCTTGGTGTACGGTGTTAAGTGTGGGTCCAACATGTGCAATTCTTTTAAACATATTTCCATATTCTTCATGTTGTGTACACACACACATACACACACACACACACACACACACACACACACACACACACTCTAGATCAAAAGGGGAAAAAAAACCTAAGCAAACAATAAACAACAACAAATATGGTGGAAAACTATGCTTTGATCCACAGTTAATCCCCACAGTCCTCTATCTGGATGCAGATGGCTCTCTCTTTTTTTTTTTTTTTTAAATTTTATTTTATTTAATAATAACTTTGTATTGACAGAATCCATGCCAGGATAATTTTTTTACAACATTATCCCTTGCACTCGCTTATGTTTCGTTTTTTTTCCCCTCCCTTCCTCCACCCCCTCCCCCCCCCCCCCCAGATGGCAAGCAGTCCTATATATGTTAAATATGTTGCAGTATATCCTAGATACAATACATATTTGTAGAACTGAACAGTTCTCCTGTTGCACAGGGAGAATTGGATTCAGAAGGTAAAAATAACTCGGAAAGAAAATCAAAAATGCAAATAGTTCACATTTATTTCCCAGTGTTCCTTCTTTGGGTGTAGCTGTTTCTGTCCATCATTTCAGATGGCTCTCTCTATCTCAAGTCTATTGGAATTGCCTTGAATCACCTCATTGTTGGAAAAAGCCAAGTCCATCACAGTTGATCATCACAGAATCTTATTTTTGCTGTGTACAATATTCTCTTGTTTCTGCTCACTTCACTTAGCATCAGTTGATGTAAGTCTCTCTAGATTTAGTCTCATTCTTAACAAAAGCAATACACATATACTGTGATCGAGCCATACTGTTCTTTTCAGTGACCCTTACACACAATTCTTTATTTTTGATTTCTCTGCCTTTGCATAGAACTATCACTCAAGTATGCAAAGTGTACTCTTTCTTACAGTTGCTTCATGGAAACCCTCTTTTTTTTCCAAAAAAATTTTTTTTTGTTTAAGTAAAAGAGGAGATTTTTTTTTGCCTTAATTGCTACGCAGCCTTAATCAGTCAAACTGAGACCTGTTGAAGACCTGAGCTTAAAAAGGCTAGTTTCCCACTGCATCCAAGCCAATCTCCAGTCCTTCTGATCTGTACCTGGCCATTGGACCCAGATGGATCTGGAGAAGAAAGTAGGGCAGGTAACCTTGCCCAGCCCTCCCTCACTCAAATCCAGTTTACCTGCATATCACTGCATCCCCTCCGTGATCCATGTCTTTTTATCTCCTCAATTACCCATGCAGTCTGGGTTTTGATTTAGGATTTTCCACTGGCCAATCCCTCTCTCCCTTCCTCCCCCCCCCCCCCCCTTTTTTTTTTTAACACGGCTAATAAGGAGTATGATATCATTTCATTTAGATCCTGTGAGGTGCATACTCAGGGTATTGAGTCCTAGTTCTGTCTCAGTTTTTCTGAATTTTTACCTTTTTGAAGGTCTACATGTTGTTACATCTACCTGTGAGAGAGACACTGTAATGTATTCAAAGAAGTAACTGGCTTTGTAGTCAGAGCATCTAGAATCCAGTGGGATCTCCTCCTTGGGCAGAAGACTGTTTACCTTATTCAGTTTTCTCATCTGTAAAGTTGAGAAAATATGCTGCCTACCTCACCTCATAGAATTTCTGAAGGGAAACTTGTATGTAAGTGCAAACTGTTAGAATTAGTAGTCTGTGGTCTCCTCCCTGAGGTAACTTACCTCTTACTCAATCTACTTTTGTTAATTGGTTCTCCTGGGGACAACTGCCCTCTAAGCTGGATACTCATGCCCATGGGCCCCAGCAGGTTCTCTTCCGACTTCACTACTAAGCAAATGCATTTGCTGAAATGTCAGTGAGAACAATGAAGCATCTCCCCAGGAGTCCCTGGGATGCTCTCCTATAAACCTACTTTTTGCCTGGTTTAAGGCCCCAACAGTATCAAAGTGAAGAGAGGACACAGAGTTCATAAGAAGAGGCATGCATTATAACTACAGCACCACCTTCTGAAAGCTTCTTGTGATGTCCTTCTCTGGGAGGAGTAGTGGGAGAACCCCACAAGAAGATGCTGTGGGCCTCTGCTGATGTCTCAGATGCCTGGCTGCAGCTTCGACTATCTCCTGCTTTGAGCTTCTCTGAATTCCTGGTCTGTGCTATTTTGGAAGGAGCCAGGGTCTAGGACCAGCAGTAGTTAAGACTTCTTCCCCTAAGCAGGATTTTCACTCCTAGCCTAGCCTTTTAGCCCCTCTCACTAATTTGACTTCCCATCACTGAACTCTGCTATGTTCTGCTTCAATGCACCATATTCAGAAGTGGATGAGTGGGTGCAAAGGGCAGAGCGAAATTTCACCCTCTTCCTCCAACCTCTGCTAAACTCTGGGGGAGGTACAAGGGAGAAGGTGCAAGTCACCTATCAAAGCTGATTCTCCTGTCTCTCCTCAGAGATGGCTGTAGCTTTTTACAGATTACCAGGAGCATGTCTGATGAGCCAGCCAATCTCTAGAACTTTATGGGTGTCATTATTTGCTTTCAGTAGCTTATGTAAAGATTCTTTAAGGGATGGTGAAAATTGGAGGAATAAGCTCCATCATAGGTATCCTGGAAGAAAGCTTTTTTAAGTCACCTAAGTTGAATGTGATTTTTCCTTAGCAATAAAGTATTACCTTCCCTACCAGTGACCTAATACCTAATAGAAATCATAATATATGTAAACTGGATAGTATAATAAACAGTCACACAGAATTACTTGATTTAGGATCATTTTTAGAAAAAGAACTGCATAAAATTGGGAGAGTGAGAATGTAATCCTAAGCAAGTAACAGCTTTGGAAAAAGTGGTGCTTGTACTCTAGCCAGGGGTTAGAGTACTCTAGCATTCTGGTTTCCCTCATTTGGACATTCTTCAGTTTATAAAAATCATTCCTAAACTGTATTGCTCAAACTGAACAGTGTCTAGGAAGATGGTAGGTGCCCCCTTTTGAGGTCTTCAAACAGATGCTAGTAGATGATTTGTTGGCTACATGAGAGCAGAGATTCCTTTTGTGTGTGCCTTGGACTGTATGGTCTTTTGTAATTCTCAAATTCTGTGAATGTTATGGAATGTTATTGAGGGCTGCCACAAACATTTTGCACATGTGGGTCCCTTTTCCTCCTTTAAGATCTCTTTAGGATATAGGCCCAGTAGAAACACTGCTGGATCAAAGGGAATGCACAGTTTGATAACTTTTTGACTATAAGAATTTTTTTAAAACAATTTAGGATTCTACTTTTTTTTTTTTTTTTCCAAATTAGATTCATCCCACTGTTCTAGAACTTATAAAGAACTTTTTGGATCTTGATTGTGTATTGTTTTAGCTATTCCACCTAGAGTTTGATGCCAAGAACATTTTTGTTAAAGTATCATTTTATCCAAGTCATTGATGTTATATGTATTTGGGCCAACCTTCTCAGCTCTTGGGACAAGCCACTGGGGACCTCTCATATCCTTCTGCCCCATACTCTTTGGTATGCAAATAAAGTTAAATAAGAACTAGAGCTAAACTAGGGACTCTAGATCTTTAACCTCTTTTCTTTTGGTCCAGATTCCTGTCTTTATCAAATATATCAGTCAGCCACAAACAAAACAAAAACCTTTGTTTTGCCTTGTATTTGGGACAGTGCAAGACTTCCCCATTTCCCCATATAACCTTACTGTTCCTACATTATATTTTTATTTTCTTCCTTTCTCTTCATTTAGCATTTATATAACCAATTATGGTTCAGCATTCAAATCTGTTTTTTAATTTTTAATAATAGCCTTTTATTTTCAAAATACATGTAGATAGTTTTAACATTTACCCTTGCAAAATCTTTTGTTTCAAGTTTTTCTCCCTCCTTTCCACCCAGCCCCTTCCCCTAGACAACAAGTAATCCAATATAGGTTAAATATATGCAATTCTTCTAAATATATTTCCACATTTATCATGCTACACAAGAAAAATCAAATCAAAAAGGAAAAAAATGAGAACAAAAAAAACCAAGCAAACAACAACAAAAATGTTGAAAATACTATCTTGTGTTCTACTTTCAGTCCTCATAGACCTTTCTCTGGATCCAGATGGTTCTCCATCATAAGTCTACTGGAACTGGTCTAAACTCAATAAATCTTAGTAAGCCTTCAAATTCTTTTTAGTTGATTGAAATTCAGAGTTCCCTAAGATTTTTTATTCAGCATCACATAGATCACATTAAGATTTACAAAGAATATGTTTGTGCGCTTTTATTCTCATGAAAACCCTGAAAAAAAAATCATTTTATAGATGGTGAAATAGACTTAGAGAGTTAAATAACTTAATACCTGTGTGCCCAGTCCATAGCAGATAAATATCAAAGGTCTGTTAACCTATTCAGTGCTTGTCAAGAGACTTGGTACTCCAGCAATTAGAACTTTTGGATTAATTTAAACCAAGAAAAATTGGGAGCAGCTGCCTTAGCATAAACAGCTTCAGTCACTTTGTGTTCTCACTTTGCCACTCTCCTCTCCTTCAAATAGCTATGATGACCCTGAAGTCACTGACATATTTTAAAAGCTTAAAAAAAAAGAGATGATGAAATGCTTTCTTTTTATTTTCCCTAATTCAACTAATGGAAAAAAATAATGGCTAACATTTATGGATAATATGATGTTTATAAAGTGGTTTACATTATCTCTAATCCTATCCCAGCTTTATGAGGTGATTATTTCTTATTCCATTTTACAGATGAGGAAATTGAGACTAGAGAATTTAAGTGACATACCTGGAATGAGTATTTGAGGTAGGATTTGAACTTAGATGATCCTGACTCCAATTTCAGAAATGCTTATCTACTGAAGCAGTTAAAGAATAAATTGTACCTTACCTGAAAGGAAATATTTGTGGATGGATTTTATAAGAAAGTGTTTTCCCCCCTTAGTTAATTGTAATTTTCTGACTTAATGCAAGTTTAATTTTGATTATTCTTTCAGCACTCCTAGATCACACCAAAGCTGAGACTTGCCTTAAATTTAGATTATTTTAATGTAACACCCCAGGAAAAACAGTTGGTCGCATGTCAAAGTACTTTTTTGCTTAGACTCAGTATCCTGAGGTGAGAAAACTTAACTCTTAGAAAACTTTAGAATTGTTTGGGAATTGACTTAGGAAGTCTTTTGATTTGGAAAGCTTGATACCATATTGATTTGTTCCTCTTTTTAACCCCCTCATTCTGTTTTGTTTTTGGTGAGTCAATCTGAGTTAAGTGACTTGTCAAGTATCTGAGACTGGATTTGAACTCATGTCTTCCTGACTCCAGGGCCAGTACTCTGTCCACTGCACCACCTTGCTGTTCCTCTTTCATTCTTACCATTCTTGTAGAAATTAGACACTCATGATCTACCTCTAGTCATTATACATACTCTTAATAACTAGAGAAGTTTTTAAATGGAAGTCCCATTTTACCCAAGTGATATCAGATGGTATCAGGGATAGAAATCAGATAAGCTTGACTCAGATAAGCCTAGCTTCAAGTAGCACCTCTGACTCAGGGCCTTGGGAATACAGATTGGACTTTTAAGCTCAATATTCTAGGTTAGTGGTGTCAAACTCATTTGGACAGGGATCCCTGCTGGCCTCATCTTGACTTAGAAAACTGCAAATGAACATTGTTATTTTGTGTTTTTAGATGTTTTATTAAAACAATTCCCATATTTAACAGGCAACATGGGCAGTAGTTTGATACTTTTGCTTTTAGGAAACTCCTGAAGTCTGAATTGCAGAATAGCACCCTGTATATTTTGGTGGAGAGAGTTCCATACTGTGATTCTATGAATCACATAGAATCACAGTATTCTAGAATTGGAAGGGACCTCAGTGGCCATCTTGCCTAACTCCAGAGAAGAATTCCTACTATAACATATTGGGCAAGTAATGTTTCAGCCTCTATTTGAAGTGAAGGGAACCCTCTTCCTTCCAAGGCATTAGTTCTACTTTTGGATAAATCTAATGGTCAGGACAAAATTTTAAAAAATGTCATCTAAATTTGCTTCTTTGCCACTTCCTATCATTGCTCCTGATTTTAGCTACTGGAGTAAACAGAATAAGTCTAAATCCTTTTACAGTACCAACTCTTTAAATTCTTTAAGACAACCATCCTGTTCTCTACTTATGTTAGGCAAAACATCCCCCATTCTGTCACCTGAACATATGACATGAACTCGAGACCTTCACAAACTTGAAGCATCCTCCAGCTTATTAATGACCTTCCTAAACTGGGCTGCTCAGAATTGATATGGTTTGACTCTGACACAGTACAGTGGGACTATTAACTCTTCTGTTGTGGGCAGCTAAGTGACACAATGGACAGAATGCTGGGTTTGGAGTCAGAAGGCTCATCTTTCTGAGTTCAAATCCAGCCTTAGATACTCACTAGCAGTGTTACTTTAAGGCAAGTCACTTAATCCTATTTGTTTTAGTTTCCTCATCTGCAGAATGAACTGGAGAAGCAAATGGCAGATTACTCTAGGATATTTACCATGAAAATCCCAAGTGGGGCCAACTGAAAACAATTGGACAACAACATTTCTATTAATGAGTCCAAGATCAAACTACCCTTTTTGATCGCCATATCCCAGTTTATTTATATTGAGTATATAGTTCCCTAAAATCCGATCCTTTTCTAATAAACTGCTGTCTAACCATACCTCCCCCACTAGCAACTTGTAAGGTTGATTTTTTTGGGGGGGTGAGGGAAACCAAAATGCAAGACTTTTAACATTTATTTTGGTTACATTTGATCCTATTCAATTCAATCCAATACTTTAATCTATCCACTGTAGGATCTTTTTGTATCATGAATCTGTCACCCATTATGTTAACTAACTGTTCTTCCCAGCTTTGGCTTATCTGCAGATTTGATTAGTATGCCAATTAAGCCTTTTATCTGTAAAAATATTAAATAAAGGCCAAATGTAAATTCCTGGAACAGGCCATTGGAAGTGACTTCTTGCCAATTTGACATCAGCCCATTAAGGCTACTCTTTGAATTGGACTATTAAACTGATTCCAAATCCATCTAACTAGCCCATGTTGCTTCATATTTTTGTTTTTCAGGAGTTTCTATGCTGATGAAACCACAGTTTTCTACCTGTAAGATACAAAAGATAATTCTTTTGTAGCCCTTCCTAAGATTGTTGGGATGATCAAGTGTGATAATACATTGGAGGTCCCAAAAGCTATTTTTTTAATAGCTTTTTATTGACAGAACATACATATGGATAATTTTTTACAACATTGTCCCTTGCACTCACTTCTGTTCCAACTTTTCCCTTCCCTCCCTCCACCCTCTCCCCTAGATGGCAGACAGTCTCATACATGTTAAACATGTTAAAGTATATCTTAAATATAATATATGTGTACAAATCCATACAGTTCTCTTGTTGCACAAGAAAAATCGGATTCAGAAGGTAAAAATAACTTGGGGAAGAAAAATAAAAATGCATGTAGTCCACATTTAATTCTCAGTGTTCTTTTTCTGAGTGTAGCTGATTCTGTCCATCATTGATCAATTGGAACTGAATTGGATCTTCTCATTGCCGAAGATAGACACTTCCATCAAAATTGATACTCATATAGTATTGTTGTTGAAGTGTATAATGGTCTCCTGGTTCTGCTCATTTCACTTAGCATCAGTTCATGTAAGTCTTTCCAAGCCTCTCTGTATTCATCCTGTTGGTCATTTCTTAGAGAACAATAATATTCCATAACATTCATATACCACAATTTATTCAACCATTCTCTAATTGATGGGCATCCATTCAATTTCTAGTTTCTAGCCACTATAAAAAAAAAGACTGCCATAAACATTTGGGCACATACAGGTCCCTTTCCCTTCTTTAATATCTCTCCCCTAAGTATTCTTGAAGTTTTAATTTATTAAAGATTTTGGGATACTCTGTACATTGTATATATATATTTTTTATTATAGCTTTTTATTTACAAGTTATATGCATGGGTAATTTTACAGCATTGACAATTCAGCTAAATGTGTAGGTTCTACTACTCCATTTGATTGATGAGAAAATTGATCTATATAAGCACTAAGGGCGCATCTAATCATGAGATTCTATGACTATAAGATTTAGTTATTTGCCAAATTTCTACACTAAGTAAGTGTACCTTTTCTTCCAATTTTTCCCCTTCTTCCCCCCATCCCTTCCCCCAGATGGCAGGTTGATCAATACATGTTAAATATGTTAAAGTATAAATTAAATACAACATATGTATACATGTGCAAACAGTTATTTTGCTGTTGTACATTGTTTGTTGAAAATTGTGTGTGTGTGTGTGTGTGTGTGTGTGTGTGTGTGTGTGTGTATATGTGTATGTGTGTATGTATTATTCCTTAGCTGCAAATATACAGTTGTGGAATATTTGTCTTATTGATATTGTATTCATAACAGTTGTCCTCAGGTTTGTCATTAAGATACTGTACTTAATTCAACAAAAATTTATTAAAAGTAATTTATTTAAATTACTTTATTAAAAGTAATTCTTATGTACTTGACAGAGGGATTATGAAAATGAATCAAGGTGTTTGCTGACCTAAGGAAACTGAGAGCTTAGAATTATTATCAATAATTAATTACTTATGTATTAATTACAAACCAAATTAGTAAGCACGCATTTATTAAGTAATTAGTATATGTCAGGCACTCTCAAGTGCTGGAGATTTTAAAAAAAAAGCAAGAGACAGATCTTGTTCTTAAGGAACCCACAGTCTAATGGGGAAGACAACATAGAAACAACTATGACCAAACAAGATTTATATAGAATAAATAGGAGATAATATGACTAGATGGAAAAATTCCCAGTAGAGAGGTATGAAAATTTTGAGAAGGAAGAAATTGATTCTAGGTGGAAGACCATAGAAGATTTCATAGGTAATATATCTAAATTGTATCTTGATGGAGGAGAAGGATTTTGCATAGCTAAAATGTGAAGGAAGACCATTCTAGGTAGTGAGAGATCATGTCAATTTTTGCAATAGATTGGAGCCATGAATGGACCCTAAGGTGACAGCAGGACATATTGAGAGGAGCATAATGTGAGTAGATGAATGATGTGAAGTAAGCTGTAGGAAGAAAGCTAGAATAAGATTATAAGGGCCTTAAATGTTTTACTTTACCTTTCTCATAAGAATGTTCATTTAGGTTTTTTCATTATAATCAAGTGAAATTTATGAAAGGGATTAGTGAATAATGAAGGCATCACACTTGCAGCAAATTCATTATTTTGATGGAAGTAGATGACCTAACTTCTAGCCTAGTCCAGCACGAACCTTAGACTCATACTCAACTGAATAAAGATCAAGAAATCTAATGAGAAAATATAATAAAGCACAACTTCTTTGTAAGAATTGCAAGGAAAAAAAAAGTCAACCAGAAGCTTGGGGCAGTAGGAAAGAAGAATGCCAATAAAGTCATCCTTCACTTAGGCAAACAGATCCATAGTATCTCAGTGTAACTAGAGATGGATCAGAAATACATTTAGTCAATAAAAATGGAGGGCTCCCCTTAAAGAGTCTTAGGGAAAGCTGGTATGATCAGAACAGGATTGGCCAAGGTCTGAGCCTCAAAGCAGAACAAACCATAGTTAAAAACTTTAGCAGGTGGTAAAACTTTGTCTTGTTCAAGAAATGATGAAAGATGATTTCAGAGAATTATAATTAATATGAACTAGTATGAATTAGTATAATTAGCAGAATTAAATGACCAAGAGATAGTTTTTTCAAAGATAGCAGCATTGGGGCTTATACCCCAAAAAGATACTAAAGAAGGGAAAGGGACCTGTATGTGCCAAAATGTTTGTGGCAGTCCTGTTTGTAGTGGCTAGAAGCTGGAAAATGAATGGATGCCCATCAATTGGAGATTGGTTGAGTAAATTGGTTGAACGTTATGGAATATTATTGTTCTGTAAGGAATGACCAGCAGGATGAATACAGAGAGGACTGGCGAGACTTACATGAACTGATGCTAAGTGAAATGAGCAGAACTAGGAGATCATTATATACCTCAACAATGATACTGTTTGAGGATGTATTCTGATGGAAGTGGATCTCTTCGATAAAGAGAACTAATTCAGTTTCAATTGATCAAAGATGGGCAGAAGCAGCTACACCCAAAGAAAGAACACTGGGAGATGAATATAAACTGCTTGCATTTCTGTTTTTCTTCCCGGATTATTTATACCTTCTGAATGCAATTCTCCCTCTGCAACAAGAAAACTGTTCGGTTCTGCACACGTATATTGTATCCAGGATATACTGTAACCTATTCAACATGTAAAGGATTGCTTGCCATCTGGGGGAGGGGGTGGAGGGAGGGAGGGGAAAAATCGGAACAGAAGTGAATGCAAGGGATAATGTTGTAAAAAATTACCCTGGAATGAGTTCTATTAAAAAAAAAAAAAACCACAAAGATAGCAGCATTGTAAAGAAAAACAACTTTTAACAATTTAAGATCTCTAATCATGTGCAATATTGATGCTTAAGAAAAAGGGGCATTGGAACATTTCTAAGATCTCTAATCATGTGCAATATTGATGCTTAAGAAAAAGGGACATTGGAACATTTCTTAAAATTCACAGAACAGAAGGAAGTTCTTAAGGAGGCATAAGGAACATGATTTTGAAAATAGTGTATGAAATTTATCATTTCCTTTTTTTGTAAAGCAGTTGGTATAAATTGGAGATTTATTGCTTTCATATATAATATTCATGTTTGCATTTCAAATGCAATTTTAGAAAATTTCAATAGTATTTTTCCAATTATATTCAACATTCATTTTTATAAGATTTTGAGTTATACATTTTTTTTTCTTCTCCCTCCCTTACCCCTATCTTTTCTTCTAGAAAGACTTAGAAATATTGATAAACTATAAAAGATTAAAGGAAGAACCAGAAAAATTTGTACATCTGCATGTCCAGTGATTTCCATCCTTGATTGAAGGGATTTATAAGAGAGCAGTTTTCTATTGAATTTATGAAAGAAGAATTCATTGGCTCCAGAAAACAAGTTAATAATCATTTCACAAATGCAGAGTTAGATTTGTCTTACACTTAGAACTCAGATTTGCATTTGTGAAATCTTCAAGTATTTTGATTTTTTTAGCAGGTTTAAGAAATTCAATTACTTGCAATAGAAATTTTTTTTTTTAAAGAGAAAAGAAAATGGAAGGTCAGGGAGATAAACCTTGGTTATCTAAAACTTGTTGTTTACTTAGGCTATCTGAAATTTTTTAATATTAGGTAATTTAAATTTTTAGCATGAATTTAAGTTAACTTAGCATCCAGTTTTGGTAGTTATATTTGGCACTTGTATTTTTTTTTTTTTTTTGATTGGTCACATCTAACTAAAAGGACTAACAGGAAGGAATAATTATGAAAGCCAATTATTAGTCTTCTTACAACCTAGAATAATTTCTTCTTATAAATGCAGACAAGATAATCAAAGTACTTCCATGTTTTGTGTTTTCATTTAATAAAGGGCCTTCCATCTGAATGATTGGGAAACCCAGTTTCTTTGCTGCTTCTTTGATCAAAATGCAAAATTTAGATGTCTCTGTATAGTTGCAGGGAAGATGAAGTAACTTAAAAAAAAAAAAAAAAAATATATATATATATATATACACACACATATATATATATACATATATATATATCTCTCTATTGCTTTTAGGAACAAATTTGAATTTTCCTGTTTGACTTTTAAGCCCTTCCCAATTTGGCAACTCTGACGACTTTCCAGACCCATACATTATTCCTTTTAACATACTTTATAGTTCAACTGACTGACTTATTATTCCTTACAAATGACACTATATGCTGTTTCTTTGCCTTTTCATTAGCTGTCAGCTAATGCCTGCTGTGCTTGGCCTAGAGTCAGGAAGACCTGAAGTCATATAGTTTTATAGCTGTGTAATCTTGGACAAATTACTTAACCTCTATTTGCTTTAATTTCCTCATCTATAAAATGGGAATAATAATAATAGCACCTTCTTCATAAGATTGTTGTGAGGGTCAAATGAATTAATATTTGTAAAGAGTATAGAGTCAGGTGCCAAGGTGAGAGGTGGCATTTTTTTCTTGAAATAGTATTTTATTTTTTCCCAATTATTTGTAAAGATAGTTTTTATCATTTTTTTTAAAAAATAAAATTTCTAGTTCCAAATATTATCTCCCTCCTTCCTTCTTCCCTCTCTCCCCCCTTAAGATCTGTGAAAGGTTATATGTGTACAATCACGTAGGCATTTCTTAGTCTTAGAAAAGAAGAAATAGAACAAAAGGGAAAAGTCTCAAAAACAACTACACTTAGTGAAAATAATATGTTTTGATATGCATTCAGACTTCACAGTTCTTTCTCTGAATGTGGATAGCATTTTCCATTATAAATGTTTTAGAATTGTCTTGGATCGTTGTATTGCTGAGAAGAGCTAAGTTTATCATAGTTGATCATCATATAATCTTACTGTTAACTGTGTATAATGTTCTGGTTATCAGCATCAATAAGTGTTCCCAGACTTTTCTGAAATCAGCCTGCTTATCCTTTCTTTTAGAACAATGATATTCCATTGTGTTCATATACCATAACTTATTGAGACATTTCTCTAATTGATGGGCATCTCCTCAATTTCCAATTCTTTGCCACCACAAAAAGAGCTGCTGTAAATGTTTTTGTATATGTAGATTCTTTCCTCTTTTTTATGATCTCTTATAGACTTAGTGGTTGTGTTGCTGAATCAAAGGGTCTAGCTTTTTGGGCCTAGTTCCAAATTGCTCTCCAGAATAGTTGTATCAGTTCACTTTTGATTAGTGTCCCGATTTTCCCATATTTCTCTAACATTTGTCATTTTACTTTTCTGTCATGTTAGCCAATCTGATTGTTGTGTGAGGTGATAGGTGCCTCAGGGTTGTTTTAGTTTGCATTTCTTTAATCAATAATGATTTAGAATTTTTTTTCATATAACTTTAGATAGCTTTAATTTCTTCATCTGAAATCTGTCTATTCATATCCATTGACCTGTTATCAATTAGGGAATGATCTATACAGAGAATTGAGTCAAATTTATAAGAATACATTTGAGAAATGAGGCCTTTATCAGAAACACTTGCTGTAGAAAATGTTTCCCATCTTTATACTTTCCTTCTAATCTTGGTTGTGTTGGTTTTGTTTGTGCAAAACCTTTTTGATTTAGTATTAAAATTATTTGTTTTGTATTTCCTATTGTTCTTTATCTCTTTACATAATTCTTCTCTTCTTCTAAACTATTCCTTGTTCTTCTGATTTGTTTATGGTATCACTTTTTGTGTTTAAATCAAATATCCATTTTGACCAAAATGTAGTGGTGTTTTTCTTTTGCTATAATATATGGTGGTTCTCTCTTGGAGCAGGTTTTTTGGGGAGGTTTTCTGGAGGCAGCCTTAGTTTCAGTTAAAAGTAGTAATCCCTCCAAATGCAATCAGCTGAAAAAATGCAAATTTATTTTCTCCTTCCAAAATAGTCCAGTTAGTTTTTCTTAGAGGCCTATCTTTCTGCTTGATTCCAAGAGCTCTTGCCTCTAGTCCTTTGCCTCTGCTCCCTTCAGCCTCCAGCCAGCACAAAGGTAGAAAATAGAATAGATAGATAGATAGATAGATATTAGTCTGGGCCTAGTTTCTGCTATACTCTTTTCTAGTTTTCCCAGCAATTTTTGTCAAATATTAAGTTCTTATCCCAGAAGTTGGGATCTTTGGGTTTATCTAACATAGTCATTTACTTCTGGGTCTTGTGTACCTATGTAGTATGTTCCACTGATCCATCGCTCTATTTCTTAGCCAGTGTCAAATAGTTTTTTTTAAACAATTAAAATTTAATTTAAAAAAAAAAATAAAGGTGAAAAAACATTATGCTTCATTCTGCATAAAGACTCCATCAAAACTTTCTCTGGAGGTAAGAGTTATTTTAGATCACTGTACTGCTGAGAACCATTGATCATAGTGTCAAATAGTTTTTTTTTTTCCCCTTAATGTTATTCTTTCTTTCTTTTTTTTTAATAATAACTTTTTATTGATAGAACTCATGCCATGGTAATTTTTTACAGCATTATCCCTTGCATTCACTTCTGTTCTGACTTTTCCCCTCCCTCCTTCCACCCCCTCCCCTAGATGGCAAGCAGTCCTTTACATGTTGAATAGGTTACAGTATATCTTGGATACAGTATATGTGTGCAGAACCGAACAGTTTTCTTGTTGCACAGGGAGAATTGAATTCAGAAGGTATAAATAATCCGGGAAGAAAAACAAAAATGCAAGCAGTTTATATTCATCTCCCAGTGTTCTTTCTTTGGGTGTAGCTGCTTCTGCCCATCTTTGATCAATTGAAAGTGCCAAATAGTTTTGATGATTGCTGATTTATAATACAGTTTTAGTTCTGGTATGATTAGGGGAGGGGTAGTATTTTTGCCTTAACTTTTCTTGTTTTTTTTAACTTGTTTTTTTTTTTTTTTTTTTAACAATCTAGAAAGCATGCTAAACCAAATTCTGGTCAGTAAAATGAAGAAAAAAAAATTGCAGTGAATTATTTTTTCAGGCTCAGGAAACAGAGAAGTCTGTGGGCTTAGGTGGAGGTTGGCCAGGAGTGTAGCACAGCAGAGATAGGAGCCAAACAGCCTCAGTAGACGTAGTGGCAGCAGGAGCTGCCACAGTGGAAGGGAGAGTTTTGGTACCTAGGGATGGATGATAAGGGGAACATCATAGATAGAAAGCACTTATTCAGAGATCTCAGAGGATTTCTGTCCCAGCCTGAGCCTGGGAATTGGTGCATATGGCAACTCGGTTATACATTATCCAATTCCAGGTCATAGTTCAAGGGTAGAGAGAAGTGGTCACAAAGGAGCAGGGACACTGTCTTTTTAAAGAGTAAAAAACAAGTTCCAGAAACATAGCTGTGTTATTCTGAGCTTAAAAGCAGAATGGAGGCTCTGTTCTGACATTAATGCTGATGTCTGCAATGAAATAAGCCAGAGAAGGAGACCAGTATCAAGGAAGAGCCCTCACTTTAGTCACTCTGAATTTGTATAACCTTCTAGCAGGCTAATAGTGATTGAGTTTCATAGCAATCTGCTGAAACTCAACCATATACAACCTGAGTCAGGAATTTCTTGATCCAAGAGGGCAGTGAATTTCTTTCCACACATGCCACTCCATAAAGAGGTCTGGGCTTATTTGTGAGGATAGCAGGGTATAAGATAGAAACTTAGGCCAGATGTACTCTCCAGAACATGAAGTTCAAATTTAAAAGTAAATTGGTGGGGGAGTGGTGAAATGAGCAAACAAAAGAAGAATCTGATCATAAAAAGTTACTTTGATGATAGGGATGAAGGTACAAATACAGTGGGCAGTGACTTGAAAACATACAAATAAAACCTCAAATCAAAAATAAGTTTGGATACAATCGCAACAAGAATTCCATAATGATTTTTTAAAAAAAAATTGTTGTTTATGGTTTTCAGGTAATCCAATAATTCTTAAAATATCTCTCTTTGATTCATTTTCCAGGCCAGTTATATTTCCTAGGAGATATTGTAAATTTGTTTCAATGTTTGTAATCTTTTGACTTTTGTTTTATTGTTTCTCAGTGTCTCATAATCATTAGTTTCCATTTAGCCAATTCTAACTTTTTAAGGAGTTATTTTCTTTAGTACTGGTTTGTATTGCTTTTACTGAACTATTAACTTTCTTTTCTAACTTCTTTGCATAGCTCTCATTTCTTTTCCCAATTTTTTCTCTATTGCTTTTATTTGAATTAATTTTTTTTTTTTTTTTGCTGCTTTAAAAAAATTTTCTTTTAAGTCATTGAATTAAAGTCATAAATGGAAAGGAATTGAAGTTTGTGGGGATAGAGAAAACTTCATGTATATACACCCAACAGACTAGACAGAGATTAGTTATAAAGTGGGAAAGAGAATAGCAGTACAGTTACCCAGAAATTCACAGGAGGAAACAGAAAATTTAAGGATAGACTCAGTAAGAAAATTTTGGTTTTAGATGATCTGTACAAACACAGTGTAAGAGCAGCAAGCAAAGTGAATTAGCATTCCTGACTTGGAGGCAAATTTGACCTTATTAATGATACTTAGTGGGATGGAAGCCATGACGGAATGTGGCTCTATCAGAGTGAATCTTACTTAAAAAATAACAAAAATGGTCTAGGTAAAAGGGTAGATGGAAGCGAATTGTATATAAACTAACAGGAGGAAATCTTCAGAGGCCATATACTTTAGTCTGTAGTTAGAAAAAATATTTTCTCTCTGTTATGTCTGATAGAATAGTTAAACTTGCCTGAAGACCTCTAATGAGAAGGAGCTTACTATTTGCTAAAGCAGCCCAATTCTACTTTTGGAGCACTCTTAATTTTGAGGAAGTTATTTCTTATATCAGTCCTGAAGGTTCAGATTGTTGAAATGACTTCCAGAAAGTGTCTAGATACTTAATGTAGGTAAGAGGTGTGCTCAATGTCTGTTCTTGTTTAAAGTCCTGCTGTGGTTAGCCAAATGGTTAGTAAATCTCTTTTTGTTAACTGTTGAATGACTCTATGGATATCTTATTTTGTTCCAAAATCAAAGTGGCCTGAGTCAAGCCCAGCCCTTAATATGTAAGAAGACTAGAAAGGCAAAAAGGAGGGCTAGGTTTTGAAGAGCTTTCTTTATATTTGATCTTAGAGGCAATAGAAGGCTACTGGGCTTCTTTGAGTTGGGAGTGGGCTCCTGGTATAAAACTGACAGGATTAGGATCCATGGTGACTCCTTGTGAGCCTGAGAGAGTAAGAGGTTGGCATTGCCCTCTTTGATAATAGGGAATGTAAGAGATGGGGAGACTTTGAGGAAAAAGATGAGTTCTGTTTTGGGCATGTTGAGTATAAGATGCCTGTTAGAGATCCAGTTTGATATATATAAAAGGCAGTTGGAGATTGAATATTTTTTAGAGGGCTGCAAACAAACTGGTGGCAGTTTATTCCTTCTCCCCCCATTTATAGTCAGTCTTTGGTGCCATTGAGAAAAAGTAATGTCCAAGATCAGGGAAGAATGAGGATACTGGGGCATGTATTCTACAGATCATATCTGGACACTTAGGCCTCTTATGGGCCAGAACATTGATATAACTGGTTAGCCTTTGCACTTCAAAATATCATTGTCATGGTCAGTAGCCTTTTAGGATCACTCAGAGCTAGAGGAGTTAAACTAACAGTTTGCTGAAGTTATATTATAGCCCCCTTTGGTGGAAGCTCTGCCAAAAGAGAGATAAAAACAGAGAAAAATAAGCCAGAGCAGCTATCAAAAAGAAAGGACATTTCATGAATTCATTCTCTCTTAAGTGTGTACCACGGCTTCCTTGTCTGTGAGGAGGTGGGAGTGGTTAACTCACCCACAGCAACTCACAGATCTCTGGGAGTAACTTTGGAGTTATTGTCCTTGATTCTGTTCTTCAGACCCCATATTCAGTGACTTAGAGATTCTTCTTTGTCATTCATCCCAGTTATATATTTACCTGACCACTGACCATTATCCAACTGTAGATTTTTTTCTCACACTGATCTAATAGCCTCCTAATACACTTCCTTACTTTTGGTCTCTCCTTTTTCCTGATCATCTTCTATAGCACTGACAAATAAACTTCCTATGTCATTGCTCTGTTCAAAAGTCTTTAGATGCTTCCCAGTATCTGGAGAATAAAATATAAACTCAGCTTTAAGAACCTGTACAATTTTATTGCCATCTATATTTCTAGGCTTACTCAGTACATATAATAACCCTTAATACACCATACATTCCTGCCAAGCTGATCTAATAGTTATTCTGTGAAGTGAATGACCTTTCTCCTATTTTGGTGTCCTTTTTTTTTAGGCAGTCTTCCATGTCTGGAATATTATTCCTTGATTTTGGAATCCTTCGGTTCTTTTGAGGTAAAGTTTAGGGGTTACTTCTATGGAAGCCTTTTCTTGTTAAGCCAAAGGAATGAATGTAGATAAAAGGTGTGTACACGCATATATGCATGCGTGTGTGTAGTCTAGATTGTTTTATATTTTTACTAATCTATGAGAAGTACTGCAGCTGTCTCCATCTCGCTATTGTGTGGCTTGTATTCAGGGGCCCAGAGATGTGTGTGTCCTCCCTATTCCCTTCACCAACCTCCCAGTAAGCAGCAAAGCAGTTTATCAGACATATCTCTTCAATTCAGAAGAAAATGGTACTGTATTTTCTTCAAATGCCGGAGCTGTCTTATTTGCTATTGTGTATTTTCAGAAATTCAGGCTTGTCTGCTCTCAAAGGACAGACATCTTTGCCCTGGATAGTGCCTTATAGGCTAATTAAGTATTGATAGGATGAACTCCATTAGGTAAGTATTTCTGTGTTCCAAAACACTTCTTACTGTCTTTGGGAAAATAATCATGAATCTATGAACAATGTGTGCTTCCTGAACTTTGAGTTAGGTTTGATTCTTAAGGGAAATTGCCCCTGGTGGATGGTGGCTGTGAGACAGCTGTTAGAGAGTTTGCCATATCCCTGCCAAAAGACAAGTAACTGTTAGGATATAGTCTTTACTTTGTTGTTTTGAAATTAACTGAGTATTTTTGAAACCAGAGCAGATGGAAGTGGCTTTTATTTAAAATTCTACCTGGGAGAAATTTACTATTTCCAAGGACAACACCCAAACTTTGGTCCCAGGGAATCATTATCAGTCTTCATGAAACCAAGCTCGTTAAAAGGGCATAAGAGAAAAATAGAATCTCCATTTTGTAAACCAGCAACTTTAATTTATATTCCTAGAACAATTCTAAAATGTATAATTAAAGAGATGGCTAGCAAATATTTAGAAAAAGAACCTGTAACTAACCACAGAGAGCCAGCCTTACTTCATCAAGAACAAGCTGGGCCAACCTTTGTTGACAAGATTGCTAATCTGAGAGACTAGGGGAATTCTGTATAAAATTTAATGGATAAAGTGCCAGGGCTTTCTGATTTCAGAAATGATCTCAGGCATTTATTAGCTATGTGATACTGGACAAGTTACTTAACGCTCTTTGCCTCAGTTTCCTCATCTGTAAAATTAGCTACAAATGGCAAACTACTTCAGGAAAACTCCAATTTGGGAGAGTCACTTATTACTGAAATGACTGAATAACAACAAGATTTTGGTTTTTTTTTTTTTTTTATGATTGTTTTAAAAAATACATGGTTGTCACTTTACAGTGGGTGTTTCTTCTCATGCCATAGAATCTGCCCCCTCAAGAAGTTTAGCTAAGTAAAACAAAATAACACTTTGATTATATCTGACAACTTGTTTCATTCTATAGTCAGAAACCATAATCTATTTAGAGGGAAGAGGACCTGCTTTACCTGAATTTCATTGAAGTTATCAGTAGGCACAGCATCAGTCATAGTTCTATTGTCTTTCAGTGCTATTATCTAGATTTTAGCAGTTATGGTAAAATTTCTTTTGCTGTTCTCATGACAAGTGGAGAGATATGAGTTAAGTATATTATAGTAAGATGAATTTGGAATGCTTAAATGATCGGATCCGAAGAGTAGTCATCATTGTTTGAATGTCATCTTAGAATAATGCCCCTGGGAATTCTTTAGGAATCCGATCTATTTGTGGTTGACCCTGTGCTTAATATTTTTAGCAGTAGGTAGATAAAGCATTTATTAAATATTTTCTATGTTCCAGACACTGTATGGAACACTGGGGCTACAAATACAAGCAAAGGAGATGGCCCCTTCTTTTTGCATTCTAATATGAGCAGATTAAACATAAAGAGGAGCATAGCTGATGGTCTCCTGAAATAATGGGTGGTAAGGGAACCCAAAGTGCTGGGTCCACAGGGTGGGAGAGGGGCAGGTTGATGAGCATATGGAAACTTGGCTTAAAGCAAAGGCTTATCACATTTCTAGATGATAGAGCTGGGAGGGGTAAGTAAAACACTGGAAGACAGTCATGATTAAAAAAGGCTAGAATGTTGGCTCTAATCAAGTAACGAGATAATTTAATTTGGGTTCAAAATTTTTTCTTCACAAATACAAGATTAGGTAAGCAATCAACTGGTTAGCAATTCTTCTGGAAAAGATGTGGGGTTTGGTGAACAGCAGGCTCATTTTGAGTCAACACTGTGTAATGACATTCAGGAAAATTTACATGACTTTAACCTATCTTTTGAAGGCATATAAGGATAAAAAAACTGATGGTTCTGCTGTGTTTTGCTTTTGCTCAGATTATATGTGAAGTATTTTTGTTAGTTTTGGGCATTTTGTTTTAGGAAGGCAATTGATTCAATAGAGACTGTCCAGAGCATAGTGACCAGGAGTTGAAGGCTTTGAATTTATGCCATAAGGGAACTGGTTGAGAAAATTGTGGATTTTTAACCCTGAAGAAGAGGAGATTTGGAGTAAATATGCTAGCTGCCTTCTGTTATCTAAAAGGGATTTGATTTGTTTTTGAAAGAAAGGTAAAAATTTCAAAGAGGCATATTTAGGTATGTTTTAGGAAAAAGTTACTAACATATCTTTCTGCAAATGAAATGGGCTGCCCCAGGGATGGGGTAAGTTCCCTCTCATTAAAGGATTTGAAGAGGACTCCATCCAGACCACTGGCTTGGAACATCATAAATTTTTTAAAAAAATCTTTTTTTTAGGAATAGGATAGCAGTCAAGGTCCCTTCCAACTAGGAAAGTATAACATTGTCTTTATTGGTGAACTATACTTGTATAGAAAGATAGGTAACAAAAGTGTATTTTATATAATAAGTGCTGAAGGGATATATTTGAACTACTAGTTTGTGGCAGTCCATGACTTCTGGATTTATGGGCAGGGTTTGAAATTATTAGCATTTAAAAAAAATAATAACCTTTTATTACATGCAAAGATAGTTTTCAACATTTACCCTTGCAAAATTTTGTCTTCCATATTTTTCTCCCTTACTTCCCCTCTTCTCTCCCCTAGACAGCCAGTAACCCAGTATATGTTAAACATGTGCAGTTCTTGTGTGCATGCTTATGTATGTGCAATTCTTGTATGCTGTATGCAGCATTATCATGCTGCACAAGAAAAATCAGATCAAAAAGGGGAAAAGTGAGAAAAGAAAAAAAAATAACCAAATAGCAACAAAAACGATGAAAATACTATGTTGTGATCCATATTCAGTTCCCACGGCCCTCTTTCTGGATGAAAATGACTCTCTCCATCACAAGTCTATTGGAATCGGCTTGAATCACCTTGTTGAGAAGAATGAAGTCTATCAGAGTTGATCATCACATAATCTTGCTGCTGTATACGTTGATTTCTTGGTTCTGCTCACTTCACTTCATCAGTTCATGTAAGTCTCTCCAGGTCTTTCTGAAATCATCCTGCTGATCATTTCTTACAGAATGATAATATTCCATAACATTCATACACCATAACTTATTCAGCCATTCCCAACTGATGGGTATCTACTTAGTTTCAAGTTCCTTGCCACTACAAAAAGTGTTGCTACAAACATTTTTATGCACTTAGGTCCTTTTTCCTTTTTTATGATTTCTTTAGAATATAGGCCCAGTAGAGACACTGCTGGATCAAAGGGAATGCATAGTTCCTAATTTTTTGCTTTTATGTGACAAACTTTGTATTATATGCATTTTGGCAACTTCATTTGGTAACAGTTGTATTGTTATAAGGTTGAAGATGTTAACTTGACTTAGGGAGAAGAAAACCAACTGAATTCAGAATAAATTTTCTTCCCCTAATTTAAAACATAAAAATTCAGAATTTTCATGAGACAAATTCTAATTTTGTTTATGAAATAATCCATAGAATAACACTTGGCAATGGATTCTGTGAAGGATTGAAAGCCTTAGCCCTGCTGCTTGCTAGCTCTGTTAGCTTAGTTTGTGTTGTGTATTAATATAAATTTCAAAATTACTTTTTTTTTCATTTAAAAAAAAGTATTGATAGTCAAGATTTCCCCTTCATTCTGGTAAATCCTCCTTATTAGGTGAACTTAAGAAGTTGAATATAATATTCTCCTTGATTTCACAAATGTTGGAGGGGATGTGGGAAAACTGGGACACTAATACATTGTTGGTGAAGTTGTGAAATAATCTAACCATTCTGGAGAACAATTTGGAACTATGCCCAAAGGGCTATCAAACTGTGCATACCCTTTGATCCACCGGTGTTTCTACTGGGCTTATATCCCAAATTTATAACTAAAGAAAGAAAAGGGACCTGTATGTGCCAAAATCAGCCCTTTTGATAACTGGAAATTGAGTGATGCTCATCAGTTGGAGAATGGCTGAATAAATTATGGTATATGAATGTTATGGAATATTATTGTTCTATAAGAAACGATCAGGAGGATGATTTCAGAGAAACCTGGAGAGATTTACATGAACTAATGCTAAGTGAAATGAGCAGAACCAGGAGATCATTGTATACAGCAACAACAAGATTATACAATGATCAATTCTGATGGATGTGGCTCTTTTCAATAATGAGGTGATTCAAGCCAGTTCTAATGGTCTTGTGATGAACAAAGCCGTCTGCACTCAGAGAGAGAATAGTGGGAGCTGAATATGTTATGAGTCAAGAAAAAAATAAAATAGCTACTCAGGACAGAAAATATTTCATGTTTTAGGAGTTATGGGTTACTGTTTTGTGTTTTAAGTATTTTTCAATGTGCACCTCTGAGTTGAGGTGGAAGGTGGTGGTGAAGGGAGTCATTTGGGTTTTTTTTTTTTTAACATAACTTAACATTCTCACTCTTTTTGTTGTTTGCTTGCATTTTGTTTTCTTTCTCTTTTTTCCCTTTTTGGTCTGATTTTTTTCTTGTGTAGCATGATATTTGTGGAAATATGTATAGGTGAATTGCTCATGTTTAAGGTATATTGGATCACTTGCCAACTTGGAGGGGGGAAAGGAGGGAAAAAATTAGAACACAGGGTTTTTATAGAGGTGAATGTTGAAAATTATCCATGTGTATATTTTGAAAATAAGAAGCTACAAGTAAAAAAAACAAAAACAAACTGAAGTCACCTGAAACCTCTAAATAACCTTAGATCTCTTAAGTCTATGAGGTAGTCATTGAAGTTGGACATGTCCATCTTGGAACTATTCTTTGGCAACTAATGCTCAGGGAAAGAAACACACAAAGTAGAAGAAGCAGGTAGGATTTTGAAATTAGGTTTCAGGCTCACCCAGATGGTAAGCCTTTCTGTCTTTCTGTAATGTAGGAATAGCTACCATGGCATGGGGATGGAGAGTCAGAAAACTGACCAACCCTCAGAAGAGAGGAACTAGGGAAGCAGAAGCTAATTGCCTCTCCTTTTAAAGTCTGAGTGGGCAGTTTTTGGTTTCTCATTGGCCAGTCATCTTTACAATGTTCTATCATGAGGGTCAGGAAACACTTGGAACCAACCAGATGACTGCAGAAGCATTTGTTTTTTATTGCCCTTTAGGAAAAGATATGCCCAGCAGAAGGGGCTAAAAGGACAGCACATGCTCAGATCTATAGGGGATGAGCAGTCTGGAAGATGTGAGGTGAGAGTATGAAGGGAGGTGGTACTGATTTACTTCCTCTATTACAAAGAGAAGAAAATAGACCCAGAGGAGGAAAGTGACTTGCTATAATTAAATAGCGAAAGCGGGTTCTAATCTACCAGTTTGGGAATCCAATTCTTACTTTATTAGACTTAGTAAACAAAGGAAACCATAGCAATTGCTAAATGTTGAAAGTGTCTCACTTTATCTTAACGTCTATGTTTTGGTCATTTGCAATTCCAAAGTCAAAGATTAAACTTAGTGGGGGTTTTTCCATTTTGCAGAATAAAGAAGATGAGGAACCAAAAAGTAAAGTTTTGAAAGAAGAAGAAGGAGGTGAGAAACACAGGTAATAGATTGTTTTTTGTTTGCTTGTTTGTGATATATGGTAATGCATATTATATGGTGATCTATTGTATGATTTGAGGCAAAGCATTCAGATGATTTAAATCATATTATAGCCTACTAAATGTTATCATTTCCCTCCTTCCCACGTCTGGCTTCTAATCTTTGTTCTGCCATTAAATGAGTTGTATAACCCTGAGCAAATAACTTCTTTTTTCTGGTCCTTAAAGCAGATGATCTCAAAGGGATCTTTACTTTTAATATTCTGTAGTGATGGTAGTAGCCTGAAGGATACTTACTTAGATGATTTGATTTTGCATTTTATTTATTTTTTTCTAGACCTTCATGCTAATGGACTTCTGTGTGTGCCAATTTGAATGGCTGATTTAACTTTTTTGTATCCCTAAGGAATATATTGTATATTCCTTATATAGTGCAATATATTGTACTTGCAGGTAAAAATAATAATAATAATAGTTGACATTTATGTAGAATCATATGGGTTACAAAGCATTTTCACAAATGTATAATTTGATACCGTAATTCTGTCAAGTTAGTAATGCAAATATTATTCTTCCCATTTTATAGATGATGAAACTGAAACTCAGGGTATAGATTTGGAGTCACATGCTCACTTACTGGCACAGGCAGGATTTGAACCCATTTCTTTAGACTTCTAGTATACTGACCTTTCCATTTCATAGCTATTGCCTCTATGAGTTAAGAAGATATATATCCACATCAATATAAGAATATATATCCATATGTTATATATATCTCTATATATAAAACCATATATAAGAATATGTCCATATATGTTTTATAGATATATAGCCACATCTACATACGAATACTACTAAAATTCAGTGATTTCTCACAACACCCTGGGAGGCAGATATTTCAGGAAGTTTATTTTCATTTTTCACAAATGTATTTAATAGACAATGATACTTAGAAAAGTTAACTCATTTGCATATGATCACACAAGTACTCAAGTGTTAAAAGCAGAATTAAATCAGATAATCATCAAAGGAATCCCTGTTATCAATTAATTTTGCTCCTACAAAAATCATTAATCACATCTATCAGCACTGATTTTCTTGTGTATTGGGAAGTGAGTGCCTTCACATGAATTTTGAGAATAATTGTTCATTTTTTCAAAGATAAACACTTTAAGAAACAAGAAACAAATTCATTTTTGTGCTTTCATATGCTCCTTTGTCCTCTTTAGTGATGATCTGGAATATAATATAATCTTTGTTTAAAGACTGTGAGTCATTTTGGGGAGCATTGATTATTTTAAAATGCTGGAATAGACTACGTTGAGGTCTTACAGAGAAGATTTCTTTTCACTCTGCTTAATGAAGATCTCTCATTCAGTACATTTTAGACTTCAGAGGATCATGGATTGGGAAAAAGCCTTAAGAGTTTATTGAGCTCAACTTCCTAATTTTGCAGAAGAGAAATCTGACACAAAGAAAGTGATTTGCACAAGTTCAAACAGGTACTAAGTGGCAGAGCTGAGATTTAAACTCACATAGCCTTACCCAAATCTACTCCTATTTCTACATTGTTCCCAAGAATAAGAACTCTTGTTTCTTTTTGTAAGTCCAGTTTACCTCTAGCAGCCTTCTCTATTAGCAACTACAGCCACCTTTTCTTTCCAATTTGTTGCTTCTTAGCTTCTGTAGATTGGGAAATTGGATAATTAATTTTTTAAAGAAATGCCTAAAATAAATAAGTAGACATAAATGCAGACTCTCCAAAAGATCTTCCTATGAGTAGAATATGTATATTTTAGTGTACTTTTATATGTAGAAAAATAACTGATGTAGTAGAAAGATTCTATCTTTTCTAGGGGAAGATATAATGAGTTCCAGTAAAAAACCATTTTTGAGTGGTCTTCTTATAAGATTCTCATAGAACCATGTAGATAACGTATGAAATAACATTGCCATTTGTTCATTTGAATGTGGTTACAGAGACTTGTGTTCTTTTCCTATAAGAGAAGCTAGAGGTAGGCACAACTAGCAACAGCAAGAGTTTAAAACAGATATGAAAAATCCAAAAAACTTAATGGGCTTGGGCCACTTAATGTAGGGACAACACCTCACCTACCTATCCCAATAGAAATTCCTTCAGCATTTTATTGTAAAATCTGCAAAGTACCCATTCTAATACCTCATTATGCTATGTAATTGGGTTCTTGAAGAATTATTCTTGGAGAGTACAACTTTGGCAGGTTCTGATATGTTATAAAGAAAAGCCTTAATTGTTGTCCTGGCCACAGCTCTATCTGTTGTTTGGTCAACCAAAAGCTAAATATGGAGAGGTTCATCACTGATAGGCAGTCCATTTATTTTCTGACTATGGCAACTCATGAAACAAAGAAAACATAACAAAATTGCCCTTAATGCTTTGTGGCTACCTTTCATTTCTGTGATAATTGGGAGAGGTGGAAAAAATGACCACTAAGAATCAAATAGGTTTTAGACTATTTATAAACCTTTACTTAGTTCTTGGTATGTGGAATGTGAGAGCCTTGTCTAGTGACATGGGATTGCTGCAGGTAGGCATACTATTGGATTATAATCAAGATCTCTCTTGACATTCTCATTATAAATAAAATAAAGACAAAAGAATTTTTATTAGTAGTTTTTAATTTTTCCAAATATATGCAAAGATAATTTTCATCATTCATCTTTGCAAAACTTTGTATTCCAAATTTTTCTCCCTCCCTTTCCCTCTCCTCACTCCTCTAGACAGGAAGCAATAAAATAAAGGTTAAGCATGTGCAGTTCTTTTAAAACATATTTCCATATTCATCATGCTGTGCAAGAAAAATCAAATCAAAAGGGAAAAAAACAAAAACAATAACAACAACAAAAAGGTGAAAATACTATATTTTTATTAACATTCAGTCTCCATAGTTCTCTTTCTGGATGCAGATGGTTCTTTCTGGCACAAATCTATTGAAATTGCCTTGAATCACCATGGCCATCACAATTGATTATCACACAATCTTGTTATCGCTGTGTACAATGTTCTCTTGGTTCTGCTCACTTATTTAGCATTAGTTCATATAAATTTTTCCAGGCTTTTCTGAAATCAGCCTACTTGGAATACAAAAGAATGTTGCAACTAAATTGAAGGCTGGCATAAAGATTTTCCTTGGAAAGGCAATCACTTCCTTGGTGGAGTTGATTTTATTATATTTCCAAAGATAACAAAGGACCATGAGTTTATGAGACATCTGGTCATCTGGTATTGTATTGTTTATGCTGAGTATTTGCTGAGAATCCACTATGAAATTGGAGCTTGTGTGCCAAATACATAATGTAGAGGATCAGGAAATAGAGAAATTCCGTGAAAAACTTGATAAGACCAAATGAAATGATATCCATGCAAAAGTGGCAATAGAGGTGGACAACAAAAAAATAATTAGAAGGCAGTTTGAAAAGTTTTAGCATCATTAGAATATGAAGGAAACCTATAAAGGTTATCTAGTTTATTCTTCTTATGAATTTAAGAAAAATTGAGTGAGACTAATACAGCCTAAATAAATTAGGGATAGTTTGAGTTAAATTTTTTTTAAAAAATAAGTTTTCATTGGTGTCTTATTTTTTTTTAATATCATCATAGCATTTTCCGTATCTTTCTTCTTCCCCCTCCCTGAGAGCCATTCTATTTAGCAAGTAATAATAGCAAAAACATTTTTTTTAGCAAATAATGTTTTTATTACCAAAGAAACAAGAAAAAAGAAAAAATTGTCCTAATTAGTCAATACATTAAAACCCCCCAAATATGTGCAATATGTAATACATATAGACCTCCCACTTCCATAAAGGGATAGATTGGAGGTGTCCTCTCAAATGTTTTCCTTTGAGTTAGGCTTGCTCTTTAGAATATTGTTACATTCACTTTTAATTTTTGGTGTGTGGCTGTTTTTTCCATTTACTTATTGTTTTCTTGGTTCTACTCTACTGTGTGTTAATTCATATAGCTTTTCCATGCTTTCTGTATTTATCACAGCTATAATTTCTTATAGCACAGTAATACTCTTCACATCCATGGTCCACAATTTGTTTAGCTATACCCTAATTGATTACCGTCTACTATTTTAAAAAATTCTTTTCTATCACAAAAAGTGCTGTTGTAACTATTTTCGTATATTATGGTATATGACTTCCTTGGGATATAAGCTTGTAAAGGGAATCTCTGGTTCAAAGGATATTTACATAATTCCAAATTGCTCTCTGTGATTGCTCATCACAGCTTCTTCAACAATGTATTAGTATGTCTATCATCCCACAATCCCTCCAGTATTACTATTCATATGGTTCTAGAGATCTCTAGAGGAAATTCCATAAATCTCTCTTATCTTTTCTCAGATACTTCACAGGCTTTATGTCTCCTATATTAAACTTGATATATTTCATTTTAAGAAGCCCATACAGTGACTGATCTTGTCAAAAGATCAAAAGAAATCAAAAGATTTATTAGAGACCCATAGTATCATAAACATAGAAAGTAACTTAATCCTTTTCTGGTTTTTCTCTCCTCTTGCCATTTAAATAGTTTTTCTAGGAACTCCTATCTAGGTAATTCTGATTTATAGATGAAATACAAGTAATCATAGCCCAACAAAGGCAGATTCCCAGGACTTCTGCCAAGGGAACATTTGATACTTGTATTATACTTGATTAAAATAACTCATTATTGATTTACTTTTCTTCTATGAGCCTCAGTTTCCTCATAGGGTGGAGTTGGCTTTAGATGGACTAAGATCCTTTTTAGCTCAATCTCTGTGAACCTATAATTCTTTGAGTCTTGCTTGTACTGGCTTCCACACTATCTACAGCCTAGTCTTACCTTCAGCTTGGACCATACCTGCCCTGATTCAGGTACTAGGAAAAATGCTAATAAAATAGCCAAAGAAGCATCAGTAGAGAAAATTCCATTCAAAAAGCATCTTCCACTGCTTTAAAAAATGGTTTTGCTTAAAGAAAAGGAGATGATTTCATTTTCCTAATATCCCATGGTGATTGTCCCTGTCCTTTTTGACTCACTTTAAAGTTCCATCATTTTTGTGAAGTGTTCCTGGGGCTATTATTCAAAGACAGACTGATCGCTTCTTTACTCTTAACTCCTTTATACTTAAAGTTATTAAGTGTATGAAATGTAGCATTTACTTTGCTTTTTCTGCTTTAGTTTTATTTTCTTAATTAAATTGTAGGTTCCTACAGAATCAAGTCATATATTACTTGTGTCTGTCATTTACCAAAACTTTATTACAGTGTAATTCTTTAGCAAATAGTTGATTCAGCAACATTTAAGTGACTTGTCTTTGGTAGGTAATGGAGGAGATACAGTTTATTAGATAAGTTTCTACTCAAGATGGAGAAACTGGAGTCTTCAAGGAGGAACTATTTGAGTTTGACTTTACAGGGTGGATAGGAATTCAACAAGGAAAGGGGAAAATGTGAACAAAGGAACAGTGTTTTGAGGGAGCAGAGAAAAGTTGAGTATGGTTGGACAAAAGATGATTGAGAGAGGAATAATATTAAATGAAGCTGGTAAGGCTTTTGCTAGATTATAGATGTTTGAATGCCAGTTGTTGAAGCCAACTTCTTTGTGGGTGAGAGGGAGCTACTGAAGATATTTTTAAAAAGGAACGACATGATCATATTTCCATATTTGTGATTTTAAAAGATTATTCTGGAAAGATTGGAAGAAATAATTTTATTTCTGAGTTCTAGAAGGAATCAAGAAGTTTAATTCTTCCTCTTCTCTCAATTTCCTTTTTTTCTCTAGGTGGGGAACAAAAAGGGGGAATTATCTTGGTTAGTTCCTTCATATGATAGCCCTTCATATATTTAAAGACTATTAAACATCTCTCAGGGTTGTTTTTTTCAAGTCAGTTCTGAATTTGAGATTTTCGTTATTGGTTGCATTTTTTTAGATATTTTGTTATTTCTTTCTTCTGAATAAATTCCTTAAGTTATTTAGTCCTGTAATAGACAAAGTGAATGAATGTTGCTGTGTAGATTTAGGTGCTCCAACACGTTTATTCAATCCAGTTCCATGACCATTTAAAAAAAGATTATAGATGCCTTTTGTTTTCACATCACAGATATTTCTGGATACATGCTACCCTCCCCACCCTCAGTAACCCTCCCTTGTAAGAAAGAAAAACAGTTAAACAAAACCAATGGCAATGACCACGTTTGAGAACTAGATGAAGCATTTTATACCTGTGACTCTCCATCTCTTTGTTGCAAAGTGGGAGATGCTCCCTCATTTCTTTTTCTGCTTTATGATTAGTCATTATAATTAATTGGCATTGGACTTGTTTTAGTGTTCCTTTTGATTACTTTATTGTAATAACGTATTCTGGATTTTTTGACTTCAAGTTCTTAATTCTTGTCACTTTATACAAATCTTCCCAGATTTCTTGAATTCCTCAAATTCATTCTTTCTTATGATGAAAAAAGATTCCATTACGTTCATATGCTACCTTTTAAACCATTGATGGGTACCACTTTGTTTCTGGATTTTTGCTTCTTTAAATAGGCTTATATTCTTGAAATATTATGCTTTGTTGTGTTCAGCAATTGTATATTTTTGCTGTTCTACGAGATTCCCTCTATTCTTTTTGTAATTTTTTTTCTTTCTAATTATTCTGCTATACACTAGGATCCTTTGAAATGGCATTAGAATTATTTCTGCTTGCTTATGAACCTATCACCAAGCTTTTGCTTGCTGACCACTTCCCTGCTGCTATCCCTTTAGCCTTTGTAAAAATCAGAATGGAAAGGTAGATGTGTTTACAATGTTATCTTGTTGGTCCAAAGCACACAGGAAAGCCCTAACAGAAGGGAAATGAACCTTTACAGAAAGACAAAATCAAAGAGGCCAGTGAATTATGAATAAGGTATGATTCTTTTCCAGCCTTGTGCCATTTGAAACCTAGTCCTTGCGGATATAGGACAGATGATACTAAGGGATTATAACGAGAGAGTGGCATGGACTTTAGAATTGAGATGAGTTATTTGTAGGTGAGAGAGAGTATGTATTCTTTGTCCTGTAACCATATTTGTCATGCTTGCGTTTTGGAATTTAATCTCTTTTCCCTGACCATGAAAATAGAATATTATGGTTTTAGTGTCTTCCCCTGCTACTTTAACATATTTAAATTCTTTCTTCATAATTATATTACCTCCACCCATCATTTTTTCTCTAACGTGCTGTACAGATATTAGCTGAATCTATTCACATTGCTTTCTGCTTAGTGAGTGGGGGAAAGGAGGAGGAAGTTTGATTAGCCTAGTTTTATAAATGAGGAACAGAGAAAACATGACAATTGGAGTTGTAACCATGACCAAAACAGTCCAAAGCTAAATATTAGCAGGCCCCTTTGACCTCTGGGGAGCATTATGAATAGAGTAGAATTATCTCTGGCTGCTTTTGTGGGAAAGTTCAGAAGGATTCCCATAAAATCCTTTTTGGTATCATCTGTAGATAATATTTCACCTCCCAAGAGTAGATATGCATGGCATCAAGGTCCACATGTCATTTTGCATTGCAGATTAGGAGATCGGAAATCTGTTTTGGAATTTACAATACAAATTCAACTAGAATAGGGTGGAGATATGAGAAATTATTAATTTCTTAGAGGAATTTGTTAAACCATAAATTCCTCTTACAAAAAACACATTTAACAATTTTTATCACAGGAAAACTATAGGATTTACAAGTGTTTGAGGATATGGTAGATAGAATGCTTCAAGTAGTGGGTTGATAAACTATAGGATTTACAAGTGTTTGAGGATATGGTAGATAGAATGCTTCAAGTAGTGGGTTGATCTAGGTGAATTTTGAAATTTCTTTTTAAAAAGTTTTTTATTATAGCTTTTTATTTACAAGATATATGCATGGGTGTTTTTCAGCATTGACAATTGCAAAACCTTCTGTTCCAACTTTTCCCCTCCTTCCCTCCATCCCCACCCCTAGATGGCAGGTAGACTAATACAAGTTAAATATGTTAAAATATATGTTAAACACAATATATGAGATTTCTTTTCAGTTTCAAAATTCAGTAATTCTGATAGTGACAACCTAAGTCAGTGAATTATTAATAGTCAGAACTAGTGTATTACTAGAGTAAGCAAGCAATTATCAGTTCAGTAAAATATTAGGGTTGTGTTGGGTGGAGATTATGGAAGGGCGGGGTAGAGGCTTTGTTTTATTGGATTCTTTTTTCCCTTCATCCTCTGGTTGTGAGGTGTGTGTGTGTGTGTGTGTGTGTGTGTGTGATTTACAGGAGTAACATTCTTTGCTCTTACTGATTGTCTTCCTTTTGCTCTGTATTGAACAAAGATTAGTTGGCATCATGTGCCTGAATCCAAAAATTTAATATTTAGGATAAACCTTTTTGGGGAAAGCATATTCCCTTCCAGGCCAATATTGAGTAGCCACATTATTCAGAGAATTTGATTAAAAAGATACTTTGCTTGAATTATCCAAATTGGCCATTTAGACAGCTTCCTGAGAAATAACTATAAAAGCCAATTTTTTCTTTTTCTTTAGCTGTGACCTCAGCTATACTTTTTCCCATTGTGTTTTAGGTTGTACTTGATGGTTCCTGCCTTCCTCCAATTTTCCTTCCTACTCCAATAATCAATTTTGCCTCATTGTTTCTCAGTTGTTCTAAGAAGTTTGTGAAAGCCTAGAATATAGAAAATGCACTTATGTTTACAGCTACTGCCTAATTCTGCTAATGGTATAGTTTTTCCCTTCTCTGTGGTAATTCTTTTGTGCAATATGCAAGACCATCACTTTTCTGCAAGGAATCTTTGTTATGGATATTATCTGCTCACCTATTAAAAGAAATTGTTGGACTACATGATTTCATAAGTCTAAGGTTTCTCCCACCTTTAACATTCTGTAATTCTTTGATTTTATCTCCATTGGTTATGGAATCTGAAGGGGAGGGAGGCTTGACCTGTGCTTGAACCAGGAGGCCCATGGATTATAATTAATTCTCATCTTTATTTTAGTACTTTGTCATTTTCTTACAATTACAACTCAGTGTTGGGCTATGTCTGCAAAGAATTTATGACTTGATGAGATCAAGCTCCCAGAAGGCCTGTTGTGGGGCAGGTTAGGTAGCAGGAGCAATGCTTTCCATCTAGCCCAGGCTCTGGGAGTTCATTCCAGTTATGGCTTACCCCTGCTGACTTTAAGCAGAGGGATTTAGTCAGGTGTGACTGGTCTTCCTGATCTGTAGTGAAGTCATGAAGTTCTTTCTTACTGTTTCAGTTGCTGAGCTCCATCAGCTATTTCAAAATACATTTTTCCTATGGCTTTTTTTCTTCTCATCTGTCTAGGAATCTCATAATTGGACATTAGGCTCTTTAGATTAGGCCTTGGCAATGGTTTCACATATTAAATTGAGTATCATTTGCTATAGGATAAATTATGACACTTTCCTTTTTATTGTCTGTCAGCATTGAAATCAGGTGATCATTTCTATTCAAGCCACATGACTGATCTTCATTCCATTTTCATGTTGTGAGGCTTAATTGCTGATTCCATGTCATTCAGAGCCAGTCCAGCCCTGCCCAAGTTTTTAAACCTCTTAAGGTGTTAATTACTTGATAGCCTAATCTTTCTGAAAACTCACACTCTAGAGGATGGTTTTCTTGGTGTAGTTGCCGTCTTAACTATTTATCCCAAGTGACTGCATTTCAGTACTTTTGAGACTTTGATGCCTCACATACTGGAATTATTTCTTAATTTTTACAGTAAAAATTAGTCATTTCTCACTTCTGAATATTTTTGGATCATATGATACCATGCTCATTGGCTAATATTTCTTTCTGTTGGTGCTTATGAAAACAAGAGAAGTGGACTGAAGGCATAGGGGAGAAATTCTGAGTGGCAACTTGTTGACAAGAAGAAGACCACCTGCTTTTCCTTGGTCATACATAATAAAATCTTATCACTAAGTATGAGAAAGGAACTACAGACAGAAAAAGGGGAAAAATTAATGTTTAATCAAGATGTGCTGTAATAGAAAGAACTCTGGGCTGAACATCTGGACACTTGCATCCTAGTCCTGGTGCTGAACCCCTGAGAGCTGAAAAAAATAAGTAAACAATTAATTGAACCTAAGGCAAAAATATTCCCTGAATCATAAGCAAACCCTTGGTTATCCCTGGGGGCAGATTACGCAGTGTACTTCTGAAACTCCTGCCTTGTAGCATACTTATAAGAATAAGTTCACTTGACTCTCAAGGAGAATGTTGAAGGGTAAAAAAAAGTTATTAGAGAACAAAGTTCAGGCTAAGTGGAAGGACCTTCTTAGTATCTTACCTGTCTGTGATTTTTTTAGTTTAAGTTGTAGTTATTGGCTGGAACTTTTCCCTATCACAGTCCCTTTTTAGTTTCTGTTGGACCCAAAAGCTCTTCCATAACAGATTGTAGTTGACAGTAGAGAGGGATTTAGAAAAGGAGAGAAAGGAGAAAAAAAGACAGATGATATTTGTTTTAGATACATTGAGTTTTAAATGTTAGCAAAGCAGTGAAGTAGAGATGCTTGTAAATATTAAATTTATTAAACTAGAAAAATCAGAAGTGGGAGGAAGTTAATGTATAAAAGGACAGTTAGGGCTACCTAACTTTAGTTGGTACTTTATAAAGCACTCTTTTTTGTTGGGGAATGGCATATAACCATTTCTGTTTGTTTTTTTGGTACACAGACCTGATCATATGGATCCTTGGCATTGTTGTTTGAGCTATAATAGTAACAGGGTGGGGTTTAGGGTTCTATGGATAGTTCCTTTCAGTTACTGTTATCACCATTATAAAGTTTCGAATCATAGACATGTGAATCATAGAGCTGAAAGGGACATTACAGATCATGTGATCTAGTTCCTTCATTTGACAGGTGAGGAAATTAAGATGTAGGGAACATAGATGATTTCCTCAATGTCTCAAGTCTAGTTGGTGACAGAACTTAAAATTGGAACCCAGGTCTCCTGATTTCTACTCCTTTATTTTTTCCTGCTATATTACCCATTTTTATTTCTCTGATATCTTTTTTTTTGGATCACTGACTGCAGTTGTGCCACATGATTTGCTGAGAAGCCAGTTTTTGACATTAGAATAGAAGGCAGTTTTTGTTTTTGTTTTATAGGGTAGAGTGGACCTTCAGTGTGCTGCTTATTGCTTTTGGGACTTCACACATAACAGGAATTCTGGGCAGCGAGGATTATAAAATCACCATCCTTTCCAAATCCATATCTGTTTGGGTTGGTGATTAACCTCGTAGCTTATAGGCAGTATGCTAAGAGACATTTCTAGTGATAGGACCTACAAATTTTTTCATAAACCCATCAAAAAGGCAGCAGCACAGCTTTAGTGAAATGGTGGACCGCAGTGGTAATCTAGAAGAAATTGATGAGAGTTTGATTAGAACTACAGCTGTAGATATGGTTAGACCCTGTTGCATGTGTTTCAGATTCTCTCCTGGAGACTTTGAAGGATCAGAACAGTAACTATATGTGTACCTGTTCTCAGCCACTGGCTGGCCTTTGCGACTCACCAGGAGTATTTATGTGTCTAATTTTTAACCACTAATATAATTTATTGAGGATTTACTGGGTTTGGGGAAGTGTATCAGACAATATAAGAAAGTGCTTCGATAGAACAAAGGCAGATTCAAGCCATTCATGTTCTGAAAGAATTTATTTTGATTCAGATAGTGAAGTGAGGGATTAATGAAAATAAATATTAGAAGAAAGCGCACATTTTGCTCCCCATCCCTGCCTTGTGTTTTTTAGGACCTGCTAAAATTTGCATATAGTTCTGTCTCTTCCTCTGCTCTCCCTATTCTGTCCTTGGAAATGAGCAGAATTGAGCTAATTCTCACTTCTTGGTTTTTCTAGTACATACTTACTTAGCATGTGTAAGACAAGTGAAACATCCAACATTCTGAAGCTATTGTATTTTGGAGATTATTAAAAATTTTTTTTCTTCTATTGAGTAATCCAGTTTTGTTGATTTTTTTTCCACTTGGGACAGTCACTGTAAGCTCTAGTGTCCCAAAACAGAGCTATTTGTAGAATATAGCTTATTACTTCCCGGGGACTGGAATTTTATTGATTATTACAAGCTGTTTCATGGTTCTTTTCTTGGCAGCTGCCTACAGGACCAGCAAACAGGTCAATATTACACTCCCTTAGCAAATATGACTCTTAAACTCAATAACATTCTGATTTTAAGGTGTTAATTCTTTTTTTTTTTTTTTTTCTTTTAAGGTGTTAATTCTTGATTTGACATATTTGATTTACTTGTTGCTTTGAATTTTCACATGACTGGTCTAACAGTCACAGAACGTCAGAAATCATCTAGTGCAGTCTATTTTTATAATATCCCTTTAAAAGGATATTCTGCCTTTTTGCTTGAAGGCCTCTAGTAAGAGAACATTACCTTCCTAGACAGCCTATTCTTATCGACATCTAATAAGAAGTTTTTCTAATTGCTAGAAATTTTGGTGATTAAGAAGAATAGGAGAATGGGAGTAGAATTTGCAGAGTAGATTACTTGGTTCATTTTCCCCTACTAACAGAGTTTTGGATCAGATAACTTAGATCATTTACAATCCTCCAACTAAACCTTATCACCTACCCTTAGTCCTTACTACTTTTTGTCTCCCTGAGATTACAGAAAGGACAAAATGACTTATTCTTGTTCTGTTCTTTAGTTTAGCTTCCTATTTAGGAATTAAACTGGATGGGAGTCAGAAAGGACAAAAGTCACATTATAGAAGAAAGCTTGTCAGCTAGAAGAAAGACTAACTGGTGATAGCTTGTAGAAGTAAAAATGATAATGTGCATCTTACTCTGATCTTTGTTATCTGGTTTACAGATTGGGGATCAGTCATAGGAAGGATGATTAAAAAGACATAATTTATTAGAAATAAGTATTTTACAATGCTGTGTTTCAGTATAAATGTCTTAACTCCTTTATTTTCAAGACAAAAATCTTCTTAGTTTAAGTTTTACCTTCTCCTACTTGCTTGAACTATGAAAAGGCTCAAAGGAGAGGCTATGAAAATCTGACTCTGGCTTATAGCCAAAATGACTTTGATGTTTCTAAAGGATCTTGTTTTGACTTCAGGGTTTCTGTCTGTGCAGAAAAGGAGAAAATCTGGGAAGGTGCACCATTCTTTAGGATAAATATTGCTCTATCTTGGGGTGTGGAGCTTTTTATCAAGGTTGAGCAGTTGTTTGAGAAGAGTCAGGGTAATGAGGGATGTGTAACTTTGAGTCATTGAGATCAGATAAGAACTTTTATTTTTGATTTTTTCCCTCTTAACTGTGCACATGCTTATTTTTGTCACATTTGTCTCTTAGAGTCTACCTGTAAAAGAGCAACAGATGAGCGGATTAGGAGGGGGAAAAGGGTTGTTCTTTCCTTGTGGTACTTGCAAGGGGAAGATCCATAGGAGAAAGTGGAAGTCTATAAAAAAATTATTATGAACCAGTTATAAATAAATTTATATGGAAATATGAATTCATTATGTACTACTTTTTTTATTTTTTTACAAGTTTTTATCATACTTAGTAGTATCAATACTGCTATGTTGATCTGTGACCTTTCTGAACTGCCTTTTGCTATCTTCTGTGCATTTTAAAAAAATATTTTATTGATATTTTTGCTTATTTATTCATGTAATAAAGGAGCTTTTTAAAAAAGGAAAAATGGGAAGAGAAAAAATTTAATAAATTATCCATTAATGCATCAAAAAAAAAAACTTAACGTGTCAAAAACCTGTATACTCTGATACAGCAAACTTTGTACTCCTCCCCTATTCAGAAGAGTGGGAAGAAGGATTTTTTTCATATCTCTTTGAACCAAGCTTGATTTTGGTAATTTTGCAAAATTAATTTTTGCTTATTCCTTATTGTTATTCTTTCCATTTACATTGTAGATGATCATTATTATATTTTCTTGATTCTGCTTACTTCACTTTGCATTGATTCATGGAGGTCTTTTCATATTAATTTGTATTCATATTTGTCATTTCTCACAGCACAGTTGTTTTCTATTACATTCATGTAATGTACCTCTATTTAGTTAACTATTTTCCAGTTGACAGGTATCTATTTTGTTTCCCATTTTTTGTTACCACAAAAATTGCTACTGTAAACATTTAGTTATAAAAGGAGCCTTTTTGTTGAGTGATCTTGAATATATGGCTAACTGGAATCTCTGGGTTAAAGATTATGGACATTATAGCCATGTTTTTTGTGTTTTCTTCTGAACTTCCTTCTGTTCTTTTCTAAATATTGTAAAAAAAAAATATTGACACTACCTTCCTTTCCTTTTCCTCCCCTCTCCTCTTTTTTGTTTTTAATTTTTTGTATTCCTATTACTGCCTTCAACTTCTTTTGTCAGAGAAATACATTTATTTTGTATTGTTCATGCCTGAAAATATGTCTCATTCTGTATTTATAACCTAGCACCTCTCCAACAAGTGCTCTGAAAATATATTTCATCAGTTTTCTGGATTTTGATTGGGCTTTGCATTGGGTTAGAATTCTTGTGTCTAAATATTTTTTTAAAATTCTGAACTTTACAGATGCTGAAAATCGCTTATTTTTAAGTAGAACAGAAAAAAAATGAATTTGCACGTTTATGTGAACATATAAAGTGGAATAGAAAAAAAATTACGTGTGAAATTGTGAACCTCAGTTATATAAATAACTAACTTTAAAAATATTTTAAAAAATAAATTTTAAAAAGTAGAATCTTTTTCTACTTAATAGTATTTTATTTTTTCATTTACATATAAATATAGTTTTTCAGCATTCACTTTTATAAGAATTTTGAGTTTCAAAATTTTTTTATTTAGTTAAATTTTTTAAATAATATATTTGCATTTTCAAAATATATGCAAAGATAGTTTTCAGTATTCATCCTTGCAAAACTTTATGTACCAAAATTTTCTTTCTTTCTTCCCCCCTTCTCCTAGACAACAAATAATCCAATATATGTTAAACATGTGCAATTCTTCTCTCTCTATATTTCCACATTTATCATGCTGCACAAGAAAAATCAGCTCAAAAAGGGAAAAAATGAGAGAGAGAAAAAAAATGCAAGCAAACAAACAACAAAAAAAAATACTATGTTGTGATCCACATTCAGTCCCCACAATCCTCTTTCTGAATGCAGGTGGCATCTTTCCATCCAAGTCTATTGGAATTGACCTGAATCACCTCATTGTTGAAAAGAGCCCCATCTATCAGAGTTGATCATCACATCTTATTGCCACGTACAATGATCTCTTGGTTCTACTCATTTCACTTAGCATCAGTTCATGTAAGTTTCCCCAGGCCTTTCTGAAATCATCCTGCTGATCATTTCTTTCTTTCTTTTTTTTCCCCTTGTGCAATTATAGTCTTAGATAGATTTTTTCTTTTTTTTTTTTTTAAATTATAGCTTTTTATTGATAAAACATGCATGGATAATTTTTCAACATTGACCCTTACAAAAACTTCTGTTCCAACTTTTCCCCTCTTTCCCTTCCTTAGATGGCAAATAGTTCCATACGTGTTAAATATTTTAAATACAATATATGTATATATATTTTTCAATTATCTTGCTGCACAAGAAAAATCAGATTTAGAAAGAAGTAAAAATAAACTAAGAAGAAAAACAAAAATGCAAGCAAACAATAACAGAAAGAGTGGAAACACTATGTTGTGGTCCACACTCATTTTTCAGTGTTCTTTCGCTGGGTGTAGCTGGTTCTGTTCATTATTGCTGATCATTTCTTGTAGAACAATAATTTTCCATAGCATTCATATACCATAACTTATTCAGCCATTCCACAACTGATGGGCCTTCACTCAGTTTCCTGTTCCTTGCCACTATGAAAAGGGCTGCCACAAACATTTCCCAAATTTTTTTTTCTTCCTCTCTTCCTTCCCTTCCCCCATATCAGCAGGCATCTGATATAGAATATATATGTACAGTAATTTTAAACATTTCTATATTAGTTATATTATAAAAGAAAAATAAAAAAAGAGAAAAACCATGAGAAAGGAAAAACAAACAACCAAAAAAAGGTGAAAATAGTATGCTTTGATCCACATTCAGTCTTTATACTTCTTTTTCTAGATGTGGATAGCATTTTGTATCCCAAGTCTATTAGAATTGTTTTGGATCACTGTATTGCTAAGAAGAACTAAATCTGTCGTAGCTGATCATCATACAATCTTGCTATTACTATGTACAATAAGTGGTGTTTACTTAATGTATATAGAAAAGAGGATACTGGGAAGTTACCTAATTTGTATTATGGGTTCTTATGGCCCTGTGGGTATATGTGTTTGATTTCTCCAACCTTTTCTTCTTATTATTATATGTTATTCCTCTACCCTTGTCCAACTAAACTCTTATTCTAGAATTCCCTTTGCTGTTGCCAAACCTTTGTATTAGCTGCTTCCCATGCCTCAATGAATCCTTCCTTGCCTTTGCTTTGTAGTATCTTTGTAGTTTCCTTCAAAATTGGTGAAGTGCTGGAGTGTTTACATGAATGAAGTCTTTCCTGATTTTTAGCTGCTAGTACCCTCTCCACAAAACATCTGTCTTCTCTTTATCTTATGTAGTTTACATTTGTTTATGTGTATGCATGTTGTCTCCCTCCTCCATAAAATTGAAGCTCTTTGAAAGCAGGGACTACTTCATTTTTGTCTTTTTTTTTTTTTTTTTTTTTTTTTTTTTAGGCCTAGAATAGGGCCTGGGGCACACAATCAGCAATTAATACATGTTTATTGATTAATTAATTGACCTATCACTTCAGATTCCATTTGGTGAGAATTTAAGACTTCTGCTGAGTTGAGTAGAGATAGCAGATAAGCGTTCCATGATGATGGTGGTGTTCAGTGGACAATACCAGGATTCAGAGTTGGGACGTTTTGAGTACCACCTCCTAGGATTAGGACTGGGTAGTGCCTGTTTCTGTGGTTTGATTTATAGAGTGCCTTACCCCTTGGGTGGCTTCTCAGGAAATACTGTGTCAGCAGTGTAGGAGAAGACTTAAAAATAATACAAACCAGAGGGTGTGGTGTGATCAACGACTTCTTAGTTCCCTTGACTGAGTATTCAGTAAACTGAACCAAAACCAAACCACTATTTTGTGCAATGGTAACTAATGGTCATTCAGAGAACCATTTTGTTATTATTGATGAAATGTTAAATTTGGAATACACGAGGCTTTGTGTTTCCTTGGCAGGAAAACTAGCTGACTAACCAGTTTAGGGAAATAAGAACAAAGAAAATGGAGAATATTGGAGGCTTGTTCTGACATCATAGCCTCTTAAAAACATTCTTGTAATTTGGCATCCATGGAGCATTTCCAGATTGACTTTCAGAAATGCCATTACACCATTAGAAAGTGGGAATAATAGTAATAATGATAATAATAATAATTATTATTATTTATATAACCTTAAAATTTGTAAAGTGCTTTACATATACTATCTCATTTGATTATTGAAGCACTGCTGTGAAGTAAGTACTGTTATTAAATGAGAATTTTGAGAAATAGTCAAGAATCATTGACAGGTATTTTTTTTTTTTTTCTGTATTCCAGGTATAATAGGACCTCATATTGTAGAATTATAGAATCTGTGATAAGACCTTGGAATTCAACTACTTCAGACCACTCATTTTAGAGAGCAGGCAGCTGAGACCCAGAGAAATTATTAATGACTACTCTCTAGGTCATAATTTGAATCAGTTCTGGGAATAGAATCCTGATATCATGGCACTCAGGCCAGTACTTTCCATTAGTACATACCATAAAATAACACCTTTAGCTTTCTCCCAGGAAGGCTTCATAACCATAATGGAGAAAATATGAGGAGATTGAGAGAAGGAAACACACATACTGTTGAGGAAGAGGCCTCTTTTGAAAGGTTCAAGATTTGGACATAGAGCAGAATTTTCATTTTATTGATGAAGAAGGTCAGATGGCGTCCCCAAATTCTTGCAAGTGTTAGGAACTCAAATGAGCTCTTACTCCAAATCCATCTCTTTTCTCTTTTCCCACATAGATTTCTGTGATTTAGAATGCATTTTGTAACTTTACTGCCCTCTGCCTTTTGGAGATGTTTTGGATCAAAGAGTATATAAATTTCTAAGAGATTTGGCTTCTTGTATTTCCGTTTTTGTGCCCCTGGCTCAGGTCAGCAGAAATAGCCTTGAGTTGCTGCCTTTGTGCTTCCAGGGTTTTCAAAGAACAGTTTTCATTCATTTGGCATAAACAGCAGTGACTGTGAGGAATTTAAAATAGTTACTCTGACTGAGATTTTTCATCTTAAAAAAACCCCACACTTGACCCTTCTATCCCAGCTAACTCTCATCCTGTATTTCTTCTGCCCATCACAGCTAAAATCCTTTAAGAGATCATCTACAAACAGGTGCTGCCTCCATTTTTCTCTCCTCAGTCTGACTTTTGAACTTATCATTCCATCAAAACAGCTCTTTCTGTTAATCTCCTCGTTGCCAGATCCAATGGGCCTTTTCTCAATCATCATTTTCTGCAGCCTTTGACACTGTTGGTCCCTCTCTCTTCCTTGATACTTTCTTCTCTCTAGAATCTTTTCTGATTTTGCTTTTACCTATGTGACCACTCCTCAGTCTCTTTAGTTGGATTCTCTCCAGATGAAACACACTTACTGTAGATGTCCCTCAGGACTACGTCCTGATCCCATATCTCTGTGTGGACTCTCAGATCTACCTTTTCTGTTGTAATGTTTCTGCTGATTTCCAATCTCAAATCTCTAGCTGCGTTTTAGATATTTTGAACTAAGCTGCCTTTTAGATATTTTGAACTAAAGGTCTAGCAAATATCTTAAACTCAACATGTCTAAAACAGAACTCCTTATCTGTCCTTCTACACCTTCCTCTTCTCCAGCTCTCCATCCTGTAGAGGTAACCTAGGAGTCATTCTGGAGTCTTCACTATCTCAGCCTGTGCCTCCCCTCCCCATTTGCCAAGACCTGTCAATCTCACTTTGGCAACATCTTCAGAACCCCTCCCCTTCTCACCGTGCTGCAGGTGTTCATGACTTAATTACTGCAGTAGCCTTCTGGTGGGTCCTTCCGTCTCAAGTCTTTCCCCACTGCAGTCCATTCTCTGTTCAGCTATGAAAGAGATTTCCTTAAGTACAGGTCCAGTCATGTTAGCACCCCTTCTTCCCCCTCAGTAAACTCTAGTGGTTTCCTGTTGTCTCTAGAAAGAAATGCACAGTGCTCTACTTGGCATTCAGACCTCTTTCTAACCCAGCACCCTTTATCTGGATCTTCTTATACCATACTTCCCAATCCAGTGATACTGGTCTCCTGGCTGTCCTATGAACCAGGCATTCCATCTCTCTGCTTCAGGCATTTTCTTTAGCTGTCCTCCATGCCTGAAATGCTTTCCCTCTTCCACTCTGCTTCTTTGGCTTCCTTTAAGTTCCAGCTAAAAGCCAATCTTCTACAGAAAGCCTTCCCCAGCTCTTCTGAATTCTAGTGCCTACCTTCTATTAATTATTTTCTATTTATCCTGTATATAACTTTGTATATTTTTGTTTGCATATTATCTCCTCCATGAGATTCTAAGTTCCTTGCCTCGTTTTCTATCCTTACTACTTAACTTATTAGCATTGTGCCTAGAATATAGTAGATGTTTAAGAAATATTTGTTGACTGATCTTGTTCTGTGTTTTTATTTTTGAAGGGGCACATTTTATTTTGAGACCATTTCTGAGCAAGCTTCAGAGACATTGATTTTTAGACATAGGCTAACCTTCAGTCTCAAAGACTATCCTGATGAGTAGCAGATACATGGAATGTCCTATTAGATTCAGTCCAGCAAAGAGTGACTATTTTAAATTTCCCACAGCCACTATGGTTTATGCTTGGTAGAAGGGGGAAAACTCTGCTAAAACTAGGGATCAGTTTTAGACTATTGTCCTTTGGTATGTTTGGTGAGCTGTTGGGTTTTTTTGTTTTTGTGAGGCAATTGGGGTTAAATGACTTGCCCAGGTTCATATAGCTAGTGTCAAATGTTTGAGGCCAAATTTGAACTCGGGTCCTCCTGATTCTGGAGCTGGTAGCTGGTACTCTTATCTACTGCACCACCTAGCTGCTCCTAGGTTAGTTAAGAACTTTCTTTTCACTTACATCAGTTAATCAACTGAGGTCCCATTCTTGAATTTTAACCTTATTAATACAAGAAACCTTTATTAATCTGTCTTAATCTGGACAAGGGTTTATCTTTTAAGTATCTATGAAAAAATTGACTAAAGAAATGAATGGGATAGACAAACCCATTGTCATTTCCAAGATCACTTTCTGTCATCATCATATAGTAACTTCTCTGAGGTTCATTAAATCTGTATCTATAAACCAGTCAGAATTTCGATAGCTGTTGTTTACTAACTTCCAGGATGTTCCCTTTCTTTCTTCAATGTTTTCAGTGCTTGACTCATAGTCTCTTCAACTCCTGCTCTCATATTAGAATACCTCAACATAGATATTTATGCTCCCTCTAACACCTTAACTGTGTAGTTCTTCATTTAACTAATTTCCCACAACCTAGTCTTCCATTTAACCTCAGCTATACACAGAAATGATTATACCCTTGGTTTTGCCATCACCACAAATGCTCTACTTCTATGTTCATGAACTCTGAAATTTTATCTGCTCACAATCAGTTGTCATTTCTTTCTCTTCCTCTAACTCACAACCCTAAACCCTTTTCTTAATCCTCATTGTGACATTTATTTTCTTGATTCTTTGATTCTCTCCCAGGCTATACTCTATGCAGTGGTTATGCTTTCTTCTGTTCCCCATCTTGACTTTCTGGTGAACCAGTTCAGCTCTATGCTATCTTCTTCCTTCTATTCTTTTGCCTCTTTATCTTGTTGAAGATCTTGCCCTGCCAAACATTAACTTTGGAATACTCTCACTATCTTCTGTCTTCACTCCTATGTATGTTTTGCCAAATGAAGCTGTAAGAAAAAGTCAAAAAAATTGTGCTTCCTGTATCTCCTATAAGTTTGTTACATAATCTCAACTCTACTCTCACTGTGACAGGGCAATCCATTTGTTTCCCTGATTGATTCTTAATCCCACCACAGTGGATTTTCCCAAACCTTTTTATTCCCCCCTCAAACTTCCCATAGCTTCCTCTTCCCCATCCTCAAAGCTGAGACCATTGCTTCATATTTTACTGAAAAAAAATATTGAGAACATTTGCTGACAGATCCTTATTCTCCCCTCTTTTTCATTTGACATAAATCAGGTGTCTTTTGTCACTATCTCCTTCATCTATGTCTCATGTAAAGTTGTGGCCTTTGCCAAGATGAATCTTGTTTTATACACAAGTGATCCCTTTTTATCTTGTCTTCTCTACCAGATTGCTCCCTCTATTATCCCTACATATCTTTTCATTTATCTTCAATCTCTTTCTGTCTTTACTGCCTACAAATATGTCCATGGTCTCCTCATCACCCCCAAATCCTCATTTTCATTTTCATCCATCCATCCCTGCTAATGTTTCATATCTCCCCTTTCTTCCGTGACTAAATTTTAGAAGGCTCTTAATAATAGGTGCTTTCCCTTTTTTCTCTCTCTTACCTCTGTAGTTTGACTTCTGACCTTACCATTCCAACTCTCTCCAGATAAAATAGTGATGTCTTAATTGTCAAATCTGATAACCTTTTCTCAATCCTTGTCCTTCTTGACCTCTTCAACTTTTGATACTATTGATTACTTTCTTTTCCTTGAAGTTTCATCTTTTGAAGTTTCAAACTTTCCTGGTTCTCTTAATGTGACTGCTTCTTCTTGGTCTCTTTTATCCTGATAATACTTTAGAACAGTGGTCTTTTCCAGGATTTTGAATTCCAGATTCTGAAGATTTTGTAAAAGAATACTAAAGGTTTTAACATAGTCTTTCTTTGTGATTGATTCCACAGGGAACTCAAACTGAGGAACTATGTTCCTGAGGATGAGGAACTAAAGAAGAGGAAAGTGCCTCAGGCCAAACCAGCCTCAGGTAGGATATTGGCTGTAAGAAATGAATGGGATTGATTGAAAAAAAGAAAGGGAAAAGAAAAAGGGAAAACAACTCCATAAGATTGCTTCAGCTTGTTTGGGAAAAGTTAATAGCCTCAAATGGTACCTTTCCCATGCTTTTTTGTATTCCCATGTTTTCCATATTACTTGGTACAAACTAGGTATATAATGAATGTTTATTGACTCACTGGCTTGAGGAATTTGATCTATTTGGGATGATGAGTAGAAAAAAAGATCAAAATAGTCCCATAAATTACTTAAATTTTTTAGCCAGTGCTAGATGGGAACAAGTCTTAGCAGGTCTTCTCTTTTTATTTCTTTCATTGAATTGATAACACTTCTTAAAAATGCATATTACAAGCCATTTAATAGTAAAAATAGAGCTCATTGCCTAATAAGAAGATAACATACAGACAACTGAGTACATCTAAGATATATACAGGATAAATTGGAGATAATCCCAGACAAGAAAGGCACTAAGATTAAGGAAGGCTGGGCATGACTTCTTGCAGAAAGTGGGGACTTTGACCAAGACTTAAAGGAAGGTAGGTGGTAGGAGGTGTGAGAGAATTCTAAGCAGTGAAGATAATGATTGAAAATACAGGGAGTCAGGCTATAAGTGTCATGCCCTCTGTTTTCTCAAAATCACTGTACCATTGACCAGTGGGCTTCCAGTGCTGCTGCAGTCCTCTTTGGTCACTGTTTTCCTCTGTTAATCCTAAACAGTGAACTTTGCCAATCTTAAAGAGCTATAGATGATGATGGTGATGGCATTGACAGCAACAATAGTAGGAAGACACATGGAGAGCTTAGATAAGCAATGATGTTATCATTGCTACTGGCATGGATAAGTGTCATAAAATGTGTCATCCATGAGCCCTAGAACCATAAAAAGAAGTGACTAGTCATTTAGCAAGGATGGTAATAATTGAATAGTCCATATAGTATTGTATACGATAGCCATATAAAGTTTAAAGACATTTTGAGAGAGTGATTCTTAACACATTTTATCCAGTATTTATAAAAAGGCATGGACAAAACTTAGTACTAGAGAAAGAGGTCTGGATGGGTTTCTGTTTGTATTATTGTAAGAAGTGCCCACATTAGTTACATCACAAATCCAATGAAGTACCTGAAAGTATCTGAAACATCAGTTTAAGGATCATAAAATTTAGAGTTTGAAGGAACTTTGTAAATATTGGTTTTAGAGATGAAATGTACCCTAAAAGCCATCTAGTGCAACTCTTTCATTAAAGTCTTTTAAAATTCTGATTGTACAAGGTTCTGATAAAGGCCTCATTTCCAAAATATATAGAGAATTGATTCTAATTTATAAGAAGTCAAACCATTCTCCAATTGATAAATGGTCAAAGGATATGAACAGACAATTCTTAGACGAAGAAATTGAAACTATTTATAAGCATATGAAAATATGCTCCAAATCATCATTAATCAGAGAAATGCAAATTAAGACAACTCTGAGATACCACACTACACACCTGTCAGATTGGCTACAGTGACAGGGAAAGATAATATGGAATGTTGGAGGGGATGTAGGAAAACAGGGACACTGATACATTGTTGGTGGAATTGTGAACACATCCAGCCATTCTGGAGAGCAATTTGGAACTATGCTCAAAAAGTTATCAAACTGTGCATACCTTTTGATCCAGCAGTGTTTCTACTGGGCTTATACCCCAAAGAGATTCTAAAGAAGGGAAAGGGACCTGTATGTGCCAAAATGTTTGTGGCAGCCTTGTTTGTGGTGGCTAGAAGTTGGAAAATGAAAGGATGCCCATCAATTGGAGAATGGCTGAGTAAATTGTGGTATATGAACGTTATGGAATATTATTGTTCTGTATGGAATGACCAGCAGGATGAATACAGAGAGGACTGGCGAGACTTACATGAACTGATACTAAGTGAAATGAGCAGAACCAGGAGATCATTATATACCTCAACAACGATACTGTTTGAGGATGTATTCTGATGGAAGTGGATCTCTTTGTTAAAGAGAGCTAATTCAGTTTCAATTGATCAAGGATGGACAGAAGCAACTACACCCAAAGAAAGAACACTGGGAAATGAATATAAACTTCTTCCTGGGTTATTTATACCTTCTGAATCCAATTCTCCCTGTGCAACAAGAGAACTGTTCGGTTCTGCAAACATATATTGTATCTAGGATATACTGTAACCTATTCAACTTGTAAAGGACTGCTTGCCATCTGGGGGAGGGGATGGAGGGAGGGAGGGGAACAGAAGTGAGTGTAAGGGATAATGTTATAAAAAAATTACCCTGGCATGGGTTTTATCAATAAAAAGTTATTTTAAAAAAAAAATAAAATTCCGATTGTAAACACCAAAAGAAGGGCAGCATTTCAATATGCAAATTAGAATATGAAAAGGATTATATATGAACTGTGAAACTGTTTCATACCAGTTGTTTTTTTAAAAGTTTTTTTTTTAAATGTATACTTTAAAAAGTATTCCAATGGCTTTACTTTTTTTTTTTTTTTTTTGGCTTCATTACTGCTATTTTCTCCCTGCATTTCTCTGCATTTAAAAAACAAGAAGAAGAAAAAGAGAAAGAAAATCTCCTGTAATAAAAACACAAGTCATATACTTTCCCAAAAATGAATGTTTCCCTTGACCCCTTTTGTGACCTCCCCTCTGTACCCATGGGGTTCTCATTGGATTTTTTGATCCTTTGGTTTGTTGTGAGGCAGCTTCCATATTTTGTAAGGCTTAATTGGTAGGAAACCAAATGGAGATTGCACTGAATGGAGGTTGCATAGGAGGTAGGTCACAGAGCTGAGATTGGAATTCCTCTGAATCTCAGTTTAGTGTTTTATTTGGCTGTTTGTACAGTCGTAGCTTTCACCTTGGAGCTGTGCTCAGCACAGTCCAAGCTTGGGAAGAAGGAGAAACTCTTGATAGCTCCTGGTGTGTGGCACTGAGGCCTAGGGCGGAACAGTGACATGCACTCCCCAGTTGAGACAGATGACTTCCTTGGCACAGGATACATTGAAGGGGATTCCCCTGTCCCCTACCATCGAACACATGGCAGTTAAATACATGGGAAGGCTATGGGTTGGGGGAGGGGGAGAAGGGGAAGGGGTTTGCTGATGGCTGTGGCAGCTTCTTCTTCCTGGGCTGCTGGGCTCTGCTTTTCTGGCTGGGTCATTGTTTTTACTCTGAATGGTTTTCTTGCTCCTTCTAGTGGAAGAGAAGGTCAAAGACCAGCTGGAAGCTGCGAAGCCCGAGCCCATTATTGAGGAAGTGGTATGTTTATTAAATGATAATTCTCTTCTCTCCCCATTCCTTCCCCTCCCCTTTATCAGGGCCCCTCTTTGAGCACTGAACAATCGAGTTAAACTGGTACAAGTCCTCCTTCCTTGAACTTAGCATTTAGTGTGGCAGTAGTCAATATTCATCTGCTTTTATGAGCAAACCCAAGTGGTTAATTATTTACCAAATTTATGCAGTGGAGTAGTTGATTATAATCATGAGGAAGTCGTTGGAGGATCTCTTTTTGGACAGAATAGAGTCCAGGGAAACCATGTGGATTTCCTGCCCTTGACCAATGTGCCCCTGCATTCTCTTTTGTCTGGGCTCTGATTCTGTTGACATTATGTTCCTTTTTCCCTAGGATTTGGCCAACCTTGCTCCCAGAAAGCCAGATTGGTAAGTGTTGCTGCCCATAGACATTTTTTCCTTGACACAAAGAGCTGCCTTACTGTTTTCCTATAATAACTACACCTATTGCCATGGGGCTTTATATTAGATAAGATGTTTCTCTTTCATAATCCTATGAGGTAAAGGTTTAGCAAGATGAAATTGGCCCATAGTTATTTGATTATTAAGGGTGAGAGTCAGGATTTGGATCCTTCTTTTTTCCAATCTAGCATTTTTCCCATTGTACCAGCTCAACCATGTATGTCTTTTTCATGTTAATTTTCATTCTGATGATTTGAATTGATAGTACCTTTGTCAAAAAAGCATGGTTGAAGTTGCCTTACATTATTCTCCATAAATTCAGTTTAGCTGAAATTTTGGGTATTCTGGCAAAAGAACTCAGTAGCAGCCTAAAACTCCTTTGGTCACTCCCAATCACTACTTTTGTTGATCCCCTCTCTCTCCTAGCTGCCTGCAAAGAGTTGAATTGCAATAATAATAGAAGAGAAAATAGTTCCAATTTCTTTTATGTCCTGAACAGACAGATCTTTTCATGACTGCTTTAGCCAATTCTCAGGGTAAGAATGTTGGCCAGAATAGATTCAGACAGTGTCTTTCTGGTTTGCCTTCTGTTTCCCCACCCATTCTGTAATGGAACAGAAAGACCATTTTCTCATTATGGAAGACTTTGTAAGACTCTCAACATCAGGCATGCTTTAAACATTCTCTTAAGACAAAGTGGAAGAAAAAGGATCTTAAGGTCAACTGCCTCTCACCAAAGGCTCCAATGACCAGATTCTAAAGAAGGTCTTCAAAAGCCCAGGATATCTTCTTCAAAGAGGCTTGGCTAGAGAGATATCCAGTGTGAAGGAAGACAACACAAGATCAGATCTACTAAGTTCCTGGTCTCTTCGTTAATCGAGCCCAGAAGGGGAGAGACAGAGCTGGCTAGAACATTGACCTGGTGTCAGTCTGCCTATGGTTTGACTTTGTAAGAGAAATTCCTTTGTAAGAGAAAAAGGGAAATTTTAAGGTTTTTTAAGCTTTTGTTTATTTTTTTTCCCAAATCCATCAGTTCTTTTTGTTTTTGTTTTCTACCCAATAGTATTTTATTTTTTCCTATTATATGTGAAAATCGTTTTCAACATTTACTTTTATCAGATTTTGATTTCCATTTTTTTTTCTTCCTCCTTCCTTCCCTCTCCAAACTGGCAAACAATCTGATATGAACTATATATGTACAATATTAAACATATTCCCACATTACTCATGTTATTAAAAAAAGAAGCAACAAAAGAGAAGAGCCACAAGAAAGAAAAAACACAAAAAGTGAAAATAGTATACTTTGATCTTTATTTAGATGCCACAGTTCTTTCTCTGGTTATGCATAAGATTTTATGTTTATAAGGTAATTTTGGGAATAACTCAAAGCATTTTTAAATGTTATATCATTTGTTCTCATCTCTCTATAAGGTATGAAAGAATAGGACTTATTCTTCCCTCTTTATAGATTGAGAGTTTGAGACATAGAAAAGTAAATACAACCTGAATTTTGAGTTCTGCTCTTTGGCCTATATATTCTACTATTGCCAGGAATTTGAAAGTATCCATTTGGAATGAAAATAGTTAATTGTTAATCTCTCCTTGGTTCTTTGTAAACCTGGGAATAGCTCCTGACTTCTGGCAAATCCATCTTCTTTGAAGAAGAGGAGTTAGGTAGAACAGCAGTTAAATGGGATGAATTAGAAAATGTGCATCTGCTCTGTGTTCTTGTTTAGCCATAAGTTTTTGACTTCTGCAGCTCCTAGTCTTTCCTCCTCTGTGTTTTGGAAGAACTTCCTCCAGAAATCACTAGACTACTAATGGATCCTTGAAAGGACAATGACTTAGGCTACTTTCTTTTACCACCTCATTACTGAATTTACCCAATGGGAGCCTAGATTTAAAAAAAAGGTTCTTGATTACTGGATAGCCAGTTCCAACTAATAGTAGTGGGAAAAGTGCTAGACTTGGAGTTAAAAGACTTGGATTTGACTTTTGATTCTGCTACTTACCTGCAAATTACTTCTCCCCACTCCATAAATAAAGATAATTGGATTTTTTGATCTCAGGGGCCATTCCACTTTTTGTTGTTGTTGTTGAGCACAGTCTATCAAATTTCATAAATAGACCATAAAATTTATATTTGGGAGATAACTTCTAGATGAGACCCAGACTCAGGAGCATTTGACCTGGCTGTCCACTCAGGAAGAAACAGTCTGGAGAACGCCTCGTGTTTAGATTGCGAGAGAGAGTTGAAGGACCCATAAAACTGCTCCATCACTAACAGCCATAGCTGATCACATATAGATAACCTTCATGTGGGTAGGGCCTTGACATCCAGTATCTCTTTTGAGCCTCATCATAGTCCTGTAGAGTAGATATTACAAGTATTATTCCCATATTACCGGTGAGGAAAATGAGGTTCAGAGAGGTCATGTAGACAGTAAGTAGCAGAGCTTGGATTTGAACCCAGGCCTCTGACTACAGATGTAGTGGGGTTTTTTTCTGTTGTGCAGTTTTTTGTTTTTTTTTTTTGCATGTGAATACATGGGAATTGCAGGATGAGATTTCACATGCATTTGATCCTATGGTGATTAGTAAATGGCACCATTCCTTGATGAATAAGCATTTTTTGCTTGTCTGCGCACTGTTTTGGCAACTTAATTGAGGAAGCAGAAGTCACAATTTGAGAGGAGTTACCAGATCCATGTCCTTGAGGAGTTCTTGATCTGATATAAGCAAGGCATCTATGAAACTTAGTTAAAATTATATGAGAGACATGCACAATTGCAGTAAGAACTATAACAGTTTCTATTAGTGCTAAGGTTTGCTGGGTAATTAGACAGGATTGGTCTTCGGAAAACTTACTGGAGGCACTGAGTTTGGAACAGACTTTTGAAAGTAAATGCAGGCAACAGAGAAAAAGCTATGTCTGTTAAAAAACCCAGGAGATAAATAATTCATAATGCAGGTGATAGGGCAATTAAATATAGTGAGAATTGAATGCAGAGGTGATAATTAATAGACTCTGCATCTTTTTCTCTTTAGTTGGCAAGTGTGTCACAGGGAGAAATCTGTTGTCTCAAGTGGTTATGAGAAGTGCTATGGTTCCTCCAGAAAAAGGACTGCCCAGGAAGGACCTAGTGCCTTCTCACTTGGTATAGCATGAGGTTTTGACTTTGTGGCACATGCTTCTCTTGTAATGGGCAGAAGTCATGTGCTCAACAGCTTGTTGGGCCATGTTGTGTCCTTGTCCTCCCACACTACAACAAAGGGTGAGGCTGTCTTCTCTATCCTAATGTCCTTATATCATCCCTTTATCTCAAAGTCCTCTTTTCTAGTCAAGGGCTGTGTTATGTTTTCTTGAGAGTAATTTTCATTACTTTGTATCTGGGAGAAAATTACTTTGATATCCTCTCACCCCTAGCCTTTGTCTGTTTGAATCCTTTCCAAGAGTTCAAATACCATTTATTCCATGCTGAAAATAAGACTTTAATTCTGAATTTTTAGAGTACATTTTTGTTTTTGTTACTTTCACATAGTTAGCATATTCTATTTTGTTTTAGCCCTGTGTACATGGTTGACTATTGACCTACTGAAGGAATGAATAAAACCATAATATTCCTTTAAGGCTTAGTTTTGGTTTGATTTCAGAGTAAAAGGTTCCATAGATTATCTGCCCAAGTTTTCTTGCTATTGCATGTGGGACTATCCCCATCATGAGGCAGCTGTTGGTATAGCAGATAGAGCATTGGGCCTGTAATTCAAATCGGGCCTTAGATATTTATTAGTTGTATAACTCTGGGCAAATCATTTAATTTCTCTCTGCCTCAGTTTATCCATCTGTAAAATGGGAGTAAAATCCTTCCATAATTAATAAGGATAGCCCTGTTGGTGATGAAACAACTTTTTTGTTAAACTCTGTTGATTTCTTCCACAAGCCAAACAACATGCACTTTTAGAGGATATAGTGGTATTGTTAAAGACACTTGACTTTGCAAAAGGGCTAATAGTAGCACAGTTTGATAACCTTTTATTATTTTTATTTTAATGTGAATTAGTTTTAGATCTTTTTTTTGAGCGTAGATTCTGATTAGAAGAGAAGGAATATATTACTTCATCAGTCTGTGAGGTAAAATTGGGATATGTGCTGCTCTGTCGAACTGTAAGACATGTCGTTCTGCTCTCCCACCTCCCCCATACTTGTTTTCTGTACTCTTTTCCTCTTATGTCAGATCTTTTTCTGTACTTGTTCCTTGATGAGGATACTCCTTCTTTTGGTTCAGATTGCAACCCATTTATAGTACCTTAATCCTGTGCTCCCTTTCCATCCATGTATGTCCTTTTGTGAATCTTCCAAAAATTTCATCAATGTTTACAGACCTTTCTCTGTATCTTTTGATTGCAGTGGCCAGGGATTTTTGCTAGTTAACTATTACTCTCCATCATGACTCCTTTCTTTATCAATTATTTCTTTGATTATATATTTATTGTTGCTTCTCCTGTGATTCTTTATTGGCAGTAAGGGTTAGACTACACAAATCTACTGAAAATGTGTCTATTGTTTTTTGAGTGATCTTCGACTTTTAATTCTTTGGATGCTCCATGTTCCCTAGCCATTGCAGCATCCCTATGAGAATGTTGGTGTTATACAAGTAAATAAATCTTTGTTTTAAGGAGATAATGGTTATTTAAAGCATTCTGAAATTTCCTAAATCTATTCTAATCCAAAGTTCTTTGTAACCTGTTAGCTGTTAGAATTCTACTCTTCATTTATGGGCCTAGCTCATAGTCCATCTGCAGGATATGTTCAAACATCATATTTTGAGAAATAGCATAGCATAGAAGCTGGAATTCTAGACTTGAAAATCAAGATACCTACATTTAAATCCTACCTTTAACACTTTTTTTTTTGTTCCTGTGTATGTTTGTTTGTGTTGTCTCTTCTGCTTGAAAATGCCCCTTCCCAGTCCTAGTCTATTAAAATACCCTCAGTCTTTTGTGGTTTGGTTCATGTTTAAAGTACTTATCTGTTCTTATTCTTTTTTCTCATTTCCAGGGACTTAAAAAGAGATGTAGCTAAAAAATTGGAAAAATTGGAGAAGAGGACACAGAGAGCTATTGCTGAGCTAATCCGTAAGCATCTTGACCTCTGGTGTCAACAAGTGAATTCTCAGAAACAAGTTAAAGAAGCATTACATTTCCCCTGAGCCCAAGACAAATTCTAGAGGGTATTGTCTTGGTCCCTCAAATTCTACGATGTGATGGTGTCCTTTTCCTAGTTTCAGCAACCATTTTGAAGCTGGCATTGATTAGGATCACAGATTTAGAATTGAGGGGCCTTAAAGTCATTGTGCCTAGACCTTATATTTTAAAGTCCATAAAAATTAAGCCACTTGTCCTAAGTAACATAGCCAAGTGGCCAGGATAAGACCCGAAGTTTTGTCATTCCATTTGACTAATTTTCCCCATTGAATTAGTTTCTCATGACCCAGATGGTATGACATACAATTTTTAAGCCTGGAATAGAGTAAGCCCTGCGCCCTTCTACTCTCAGAGCCCATCCCTTGCAGTATATTTGGCTTTGGACAAAGACTTTTAGATTTACTCAGCCCAGAATGGATTCATTTAATGAGTCCATTAAGCCAGAAATGTCATTTAATAGGCAATCTTTGAGGCCCTCATTTTACAGCCCTTCTAAACTGTCTCTTTCCTTGTAGGAGAAAGACTTAGAGGCCAAGAAGGTGACCTGGAATCTGCAAAGCCAGAAGACAGTGACTCAGATTAAAGCAGCTTCTGCTCAGCTCTTAGCCACAATTCAGCATGTGAACTGATCCTTCTAGACCAGGGACAAAGGCCCACCCTCAGTCTTAGTCCCCAGAGTGACCACCACTTCTTTTAATGCCCACCTGAGTGCATCTTGGAGTACATTTCAGAGGTGTGGCTTGAGTTGGCTAGTTTATGATTACCACAATCTAAACTTTAAAAAAAAAAAAAAAAGCCTTAAAACATGATACCTCAGTGAAAGCTTTTCTGCTGTTATCACCATGTTAACATTTTCTATCAATTCACATGATAGCATATTGCATTTTTATTTTAGTTTTTAAAAAACATTTTTTATTTTTAATATTCTTTTAAAAATTTTGAGTTCCAAATTCTCTCCCTACTACTTCCTACCATATCCACTGAGGAAGCAAGCAGTGATATGTTATACATGTAAAATCATGCAAAACAATTTCCATATTGGCATTTTTTTTAAGTAAAAAAAAATAAAGTGAGAAAGTTATAGTCCAATTAACATTCAGAGTTCCATGTGGTATATTACAAATGGTTAACTGCAGTCTTTAGTGACAGCAGCAAGTTTCTGTGATAAAATATCAGCCAAGATGATCAAGTGCTGGCCAGTTGGCAACCTAATTCTGGACATGTAGGAAGAGGGTGATGGTAAGGCAGGAAGCAGCACTGTTATGTATAATATGTATATATGTATAGGTATATATATTTTGGACTTTTACTAGTTTTTTTTAGAAATAAAGGCAGACCCGATGAAACTGAAATGTTTGTCATGACCCAGTTTGAAAGGCCTACTAATGTCCCTTATGTCATGTCTTCCAATTCTTAAGACCATCTCTGGAAGTAAAGGCAGCAGAATAAGTTGTCTTTTTCCAGTTTAAAGGAAAAGTCCCAATGGAAACTCAAGGGAACACCATTCCCAAGGCATGGTAGATCCATAGAAGTGTTTTTGTGGAGCAGGGAGCAGTTCTAGACAACTCTGAAGAGTCCAAAGTGGAATAGGACAAATAGTGGAAAAACTGACCTAAAAATACATTGGATGGGAGGTCATGGCTACTGGCCCTGAAGCTGGTGAGCCCTAGCTTTGCAGTCTACCCCAGATCTGGCTCACGTAACTCCTTCAGGCAACATCTGAAGAACAATAAATGTTAATTATTTTAAGCTGTTGAATTGAACCAGATCATTTGGTGCTTCCCGTCTAGCCATCCACTAGAGCTTAAACAGAGAGATAATTTTCTCATCTCTTCTGCCTCTGAGAAAATGACCTACAGTCTTCTCTTCCTGCCTTTCTACCTCTTTTTCAGGAAGCATATTATTGCCACTAGAGAGATTATAAAATTTACTTTATGGAATAAATCCATTCAAGTAGATGGAGCTCTATTTGGGTCCCTGTGTCTCTGGCTCTGAGCATTGCTGTTTCCCTTTTCCAGGACTGTTCCTAGTACAATGACTTGAGGGCAGGGACTCTCCCTTTTATATTTGTATCTATAATTTCTGGCACCAAGCAGATACTTAATAAATTCTTGTTTATTGATTAGTCCTTTGTTCAAAGTCCTTTGTTTCTGTGCTGTACTTTGGAAGAGACAGTTGAACTAAAACAGATTTAGAGTTGAAAGGGACCCAGCAGTTTCAAAATTTTTGGTTTCAGGACTCCTTTACAATCTTAATAATTCTTGAACATCTCAAAGTGCTTTTGGTTATATGATTTATAGCTGTCAATATTTTATGGAAGCCAAAACAAAGTTTTCAACTATTAATTCATTTTAAAATACCATTTTGTATTAACATTTTTGTGTGAAAAGAGAAAAAAAGATCATTTTCCAAAACAAAAAAAAAATTGAGAAGAGTGACATTGTTTGACATATTTTTGGAAATCTCTTTAATGCCTGACTTAATAGAAGACAGCTAAATTCTTATTTCTGCTTTTTTGGGAGGTGGGTGAGTGGGGAGGTAATTGGGCTTAAATGTCTTACCCAGGATCACATAGTTAGGGAGTATGTGAGGGTAGATTTAAACTCTGGTCCTTTTCACTCCAGGGCTGGTGATTTATCCATCTCTTCACCTGGCTGCCCCTTATGACTCTCTCTTTATTCTCTTATGATCAGTTGTTTTAGTGGAGTTAAATGAAGAAACTCTGAATACATATAAACATAATTGGAAAAGGGAGGAGTATTTTAATAGGCAGATAACATCTTAGTAGTATTACGAAAATAGTTTTTTTTTTTTTTTAGTTTTGTTTTTATCTCGTAAACACTGTGGAAAGTCTCTATGGGACCCAATTTAACAACTGATGTGGTTCAGTTTCTCATTTTATAGATGAGGAAACTGAGTTCCTAAAAGATTTACCTAAAATCACAGTGGTTCTCAACAAGGCCAGCATTCAAAACCAACTTGTTCGACTCTAAATCCTTCTCTCTATTGCACTATATTGATCTAATTATCAAGGTTTCCTTTTATCACTTCCTGTTGCTTTTTGAAGTGATTCAAACTCTTATCAGGATTTTTTGAAAAATTTTATAAATGATTTACTATCCTAAAATATTGTTTCCCTTGGCCATCATTCTCTGCTTGCTTGGCAAAGAGAATAAGTGTTGATTGAGGTGGTTTCTAGGCTCTTTTGGCTTCCATATTGTAGTGATTGCTTTAAATTGGTTACAATTTTATATGAACTAGTTAAAGCCAATGTCCATTTCGTTTTTAATTTCTAGTGTTTAAATAGGTCAGGTTGGAACTAATTTAGTTGTGCATATTATTTTCTTCTGATTTTTATCTTTCCAAATTATGTTGATTTTTATCTGTGCTCTAATAATTTGATAGTTTGTACCCCCACATTGGTAACCAGTCAATTCCTGTTATGATAGTCAGTTCCCTTTTTTTCTTTGATATTTGCTGTTTGCCATGCTTAATAATGCCTACTACACTCTTAATGAAGAAAGAATTCACGCTTTCTTTCATGAGAAGCATTGAAGATTGCTCGACTTTATTAATTTTGTGAAGGCTTGGAGAGGAAGTAATCTAAGATACTTTCTCTAAAACCAAACAAGTTTGAAGTTTTATCTATGTAACTTAAAACATTTTTTAAATAATAACTTAATTTTCAAATACATGCAAAGATAGTTTTCAGTATTTTTGCAAAACCTCATATTCCAAATTTTTCTCCCTCCCTTGTCCCCATCCCCTCCCCAAGACAATATGTAATCCAATATAGATTAAACATGTGCACTTCTTCTAAACCTATTTCCACATTTATCATGTTGCACAAGAAAAATTGTGTAATTTTAATGAAAGGACTTGTTAACAGCTTTAGAGAGCTAGCCTGAAAGCTAAGGAAATTTCTTATTGTATTTACACCATTTAAACTTGAGAAGTAACAAGAAGAAACTCAGTTTGCTATTCTGAAATCTTTTAGTTCATATTTGAAATTCTAGAATACCTGATATGTGGTTTATTTAAATTATTAAGAAATAAAATAATGAAGAAATTTGTGCCTTCTTCTCTGGAAGGCCAAAGAAGAATAAGCTAACCCTTATTTTAACAAAACTTTTAAATTAAAAGTTGTATTGATGCCCTTTTATGTACCATAGCAATATCCTGACATTGTACTGCACCTCCTTCTTGTATTCTCTCTTTTAACAACAACAAAAACAAAAAATTGTCTGCAGACACCATGCACTCTTTCCCTTCCTATGCTTTAATCATGTCAATCCTTCAAGATCCAAGTTGAGTACTTACTCCAAACTCCCCTTGTTCTCTATTCGGTATCTGGGTATTCACAGAAATAAGTGTATGACTTTATAGGACTTCTGTTCTAAGAATCCAGTTATTACTTTGTACTTCCTTGTATCTCCTTTTGGTGTCCAAGACCTCAAAGGTGCTCAGTCATTTGTTCTCAGATCAAACACAGTAGTGATGTAAATGAATTCTGACGGATACTTCCCTAGACTACACTTAGCAAAATCCAACTGGTTCAGCAACTATGTATGTGTCTGGAGGAGAGAATTACTCCTACCGACCCTTTGGGAAAAGGCAGCTGGGACTAGAAATGGGACAGCAGGAGAGGGCTTCTGCCTCATGAAGATGCTCAAAGCTGGGCCTCCTTCATAACCCAGACGAGACCGGAATCTGAGGGGAAGTGACTTCAAACCTTTGATTACAATAACAATTTTGAGCACATAGTTTAATCTTTAGAAGTCATATACAGGAACAACTACTAAAATTATGCACATTATAACACATGTAAAAAGATGTGGTAGATGAAATATTTCATCCTAGACAACAGGGAGACACTTCTTGTTATTAAGTTATAGACTGTTGTTTAAGGAAAATCATTTCAGTTACCATATATACTCGAGTATAAGCCAAGTTTTTCTGCCCAATTTTGGGGCAGAAAATCCCCTCCTCAGAGTCACTAGATAAAACATGTGTAAATATCCCTTTGAATGCCCCCCCTGCTATGTAGTGTACAGCGCCAGTGCCGACTGTGATACTACAGGGCTGGCTGTTGCTATGGTGATGCGGCTGTTCCTGTAGTATCACAGTTGGTAACCGGACTGTATACTAATGTTGGCAACCGCTCTACATACTTATACCGGCCCCCGCTCTCCTCCTCTGCGGGCACCGGTGCGCTACCTAAACCTACTGATATAAGTTTTCCCAGATTTTTGGGTTAAAATTAGGGGCCTCGGCTTATATTCTGGTCGGCTTATACTCGAGTATATACGGTATTTGCTCCATGGGGCTAAGCAATTCAGAGCATGCCGTGTTCCTGGTACTCCTTGGAGAGACTTATCCTTAGGGCAGCTGCAGGGTATCACTGAAGGAGCATTTACTGCCAGAAAGTGCCTTATCTCAGCAGCAGAAGAAATGGGGCTCCCAGCTTTAAACTGTTCTGGACAATCTTCCAAGTCCAGAGAGAAGCTCCAAGAATATTGTGAGTGGTGTCTGCTGAGGTTGAACCATGTCTGCTCCGGGCCACTAGGTGGCACCCTAAGCACTCGTAGCCTCCATGGCACGGGGCAGCGGTAGTGATGGCGATGTCGGGACCTTGCTTTTATGGCCATCTCCTTCAGGGAGGGTGGCAGGGGTCCTTGTTCTGCGTTTGGGGGTGGTCAGCCCGAGGCAGGGAGAGGAGGCGAGCTGTTGGGAGCTGGCGTCTGGGAGTGATGCGGCCGTCGGCCCGGGAGACCGGCGGGTGCTGGCCCCGGCACAGCAAGGCCCCCCTCCGTCCCAGCGGGCCGGGGGCGAAGGGAGCTGTGCGGGGGGAGGAGGGGCTCCGCCGCATGCCCACTGTTAGTCCTCCTCGGTCGCCTCCCGCTCTTTGCGAGCCCTCTGGGGGCGTTGCCGTTTCTCAGCTCATTTTCCAGAGGAGTAACTGACGCACACTGGGTTAAGTGCCTTGCCCAGGGTCAGGGATGGTGAGGCCGGATTTGAACTCGGGTCTTCTTCACTCCGGGCTCAGCACTGTATCCACTGGGTCACCCAAAGGCCGTGGAGAGATGCTCTTTCTGTTAGGTGAATGACTCTTGTAAAAGGATTAACTTTGTAAAAGGCATGGGGAGAGGTGCCTTGTGCGGAGGGCCCGCGGGGAGAGGTGACTTGTGCGGAGGGCCCGCGGGCAGAGGTGCCTTGTGCGGAGGGCCCG
>MU174308.1:14401196-14433447 GCA_016696395.1 Antechinus stuartii | reverse complement strand
TGCCTTGTGCGGAGGGCCCGCGGGCAGAGGTGCCTTGTGCGGAGGGCTGGTTAGCCCGAGAGCCGAGCCTGGCTTCTCCTAGAATAGGTTTCTGTTCCCAGAAGGGACACAGACATCCAGCCCCTCCCCCTCCCCCATACACCTAAGGGCCAGACGGACCAAAGTCCCGATGAGCTAAGTCCAAGACCAAACCTCCACGGGTCAGTGTTCACTTAACAGCACGAGTGAGCTTTTGAGAGGTAAAGAGGGAGGGAGAATTGATGGGGACGCTGTATCCCAAGAGGCCGAGAATGGGGCAGGGATCAGGAGGGTTGGAAGGGGAGATTCACTGCTGTCTAGTAAGTCTAGGAAGTCTTCCTGGAAGAAGTGTCATTTTCAGTCCTGACCTAGGGGTGAAGGTGGCTGGGGAAGTTGGAGGTGGTGGCTAGAGTGGAAAAATCCAGGCCAGGTTGCTGGGGCTCCCTGGAGGTGGTGGGGAATGAAATGGGATGGAAAAATGGGGCGGGAGGAATCTGAAGCATCTTCCAAACCCCAGGCCTAATGCAAACATGAAACTCAGTGATTAATAAAGCACGCAGGGGACGGCTACTCCCTGAGGAGCCATCGAGCCAGTCCGGAGAGTGGCGGCAGCCCAGCCCCGACCCCAGCGCCCCCTCTCCCGCAGTCGAGCTGGGCACACACACACTGCCTGCTTCATGCTGTCTGTTTGCCCTTCCCTCTTTAATTTAAATAAACAAATTGGATAGAAAACCAACCCCATGGGGCCTGGCTCAGACCTTGCCTGACTTTCACTCCTGGGCCAAGTTCCTTCACTCAGGCTACTGTGGCCTGGGCCCGGGCTCTTTCCATCTTCCTTCACGCCTGACGTGAGACCCATCGCTGAAGGCAGAACGGTTCGCTTGTGCCTCGGCGCAGAGCTTTCGGGGCTGGGAGTCGCCCATCCCAAGGCCGCTTTTTACAGAGGTCACAGGTGGGCAAGTGAGCTGACGAGGTCCCACAGCTGCTCGGTGGTAAACAGATCTCCTGCTCAGCTCTTCTGGCTTCAGTGCTCCTTACGGTGTGTGTGAATATACACACATGTACACACACGTACACACACACATGTACACATACACACACATACATCCATATATACATATACACACACCCATATATACACACACACATATAGGCATTAAAAAAGTATGAGACTTTTTTAAACATTGGGTCATTTTCTGATATTTCCTCCTCAATGGAAATTTGGCGTGTGAGAAAGACATTTGGGCAAAGAGTGTAATTTCCTATGACTTTTCTCTACCACTGCTTATTCTATCAATTTCCCATTTGATAAACAACCATTTTCTTTTTGATTTTTTTTTTTTTTCCATTTTAAGAAAGTCTACTCTGGTTATCTCAGTACCTGTGGGACCTTTTTTTCTTTCCTTGGCCTCCTTGAAGTACATGCCTGGCTATAGGATTATAGGGTCACATAGTTCCAACTTTTCTCATATTAACTTCAAATTGTTTTCTCCGACAGACCAAAGTCAGGGTCCATGTGCTGGTCTTCCTATAGTCCTTGGAATGCTACTTCTGCTTTTTTTTTTTTTTTTTTAATCATCTTTGACTATGAGGTGAAACTTTAGAATTGATGATCTGGTGAATTTAGGGATCTGGTGCATTTTTATGTGGCTATTTATGGTTTGCTTTTCATCTTTTTAAAACTTCATATCCTTTAACCTCAATACTCATTCCATAACACCATATTGCTTTCCTTAAAATCCCCTTCTGAAGCAGGGTGGTCCAGAGTTATTAACCCCATTTTTCAGAAGAGAAAACTCAAGCTCACAAGGGACAAAAGATTTGCTGAAGATCACACAGGAAAAAAACCAACCCAACTTAATAGCAGGACTCTTCTGACTCCTGACAAGGATTGTTTTCTCTATACCAGGCGGAAAACAGAAGGCCCAACAAATCACGTTTACTCACGTGAAATCACTGGGACATTTAGGATTGGCCAGAATGAGACCACCTCCAACACTCCCGCTACCTCACCCAGGTGACTGAGAGATGCTGGTTGGCTCCCCAAGAGCTATCATTAGCCTCTTAAGATTGTGGAAGTAGCTACACACACACACACACACACACACACACACACAGAAAGAGGGAGAGGGTGAAGGAGAGAGGGGGAGAGAGATAGAGAAAGACAGAGACAGACAGACAGACAGAGACAGAAACAGGGAGAGGGAGAGAGACAGACAGACAGAAGGGTGGGGGGAGAGAGAGAGAGAGAGATAAGGGAGAGGAAGACTGTGCCTCATCTACATCCAGATACATAAAATACACTGAGGCTTGAGCATACCAATGGATCTGTGATCTCAGGGATGTGGGCAGCACAAATCCCAGTCCATCCATCACCTGTGTGATCTTCCCTGTTCTGTAAATTTCCTTCCAAATGGGGAATTCTGGGGAGCAGAAAGGATTCAATATGCTGGAGGTGGGGGAGCAGGCTTTTTAAATATGTGACTGGCTTTTCACCTGGTTCTTTGAGGACACTGTTAGCCCTGTTTCTCCTGCGTAATTTCTCCTTGTGATATTTCCTAGCTTGTTTTTCTGGCTCGCTGCTATTGTCTTTTTGGTAATCCTCAATTTCAGTTCTTCAGAGAATGGATCTTTCCAAGACTCACAACTAGCACTGATTAATAGTACTGACAAATGTGGGATTTTTGGGGAAAAAAATGAGACTTTGTTTTCAGGCAAAGCTTGGGGTCATTAAAAGCAGGGTATGATTTTCAAAGGCAATCCAGCCTATTCTTTTCCTCTTGCATAACTCTGCCCTCAGATCCTTCTCCATTTTTATCATCTGTTTAAGATATGTGTACTAATGGATACATAAATACTCACATAGGTCAATCCAAGGCATATTTACGAATCGCCCTGTACAGAGACAGACCGCTGTAAACAGAGACATAATAACTCATATTTATGTATTCTACAATTTTCAAAGAACTTCACGTATGTTATATTTGAGTGATACATAGATTATATATACAGACACTAAACACTTATAGACATATGCACACAGACATAAATACATACAGATATTTAGGTGGATTTTTTTTTTTTTTTTTTTTTTTAGTTCTTGAAGAGGGCCATGACATCAGGGAGGGTATGCCATGACGTGCAAGTGAATTGGATTTAAGTGAAGGAGGACTGCGCAGAGTCACCAACCTCACTTTCTCCTCCAAAGCCAGCAGCAAGATATAGATCAGGATGACTGGAGATGGTCTTGAATGCAGTGGGAAATGGACATCTATAGACCCCGACAAAAACCAAAACAATAACACATATAAACAGACAGATGCATATATAATCCTTCCTCCCTGGCTACTACCTCCCCTGAAACATGATAAATAGGACTCCTGGGAGTGCTGAGTACTCCAAGTGTACCTTCTCAAGACCTGAGCACTTTTTCTGTAGCTGATCTCAGGGAGAAATAATCTCTTCTTCTCTTGAGTCCAGCTCCTTCCTACCAGAAATAGGGATAGGGTTTATTCCTTTTTACAAAAAAAAAAAAAAATTCAGCAATTTTCCAAATACACGTAAAGATAGTTTTCAACACTCATTTTTGCAAAACTTTGTTTCAAATTTTTCTTCCTCCTCCATTACCTTCTTAAATATGTGCAATTCTTTTAAATATTTACATGTTTGTCATGTTGTGCAAGAAAAATTAGATTAAAAAAAAAAGACATGAGAAAGAAAAGAACAATAAGCAAACATAACATAAAAAGGTGAAAATACTGTTTCAACCCACACTTAATCCCCATAGTTCTCTCTCTGGATGCAGATGGCATTTTCCACCAAGGTTTGTTCATTACAAGGAGACTAGTGCCTTAAACCATCATATTTCATTACCTGCCTTTACCAGAGTTTTGATTTAGGTGTGAGAAGTCCATTTAATTTTAGATGGAGGCTCAACATCAGTCTGAGAGGTGATACTGATTGCCACTAGTCTGGAAGAAGTAAAAGTAAGACAGTAGGAGGAAGTTGAATGGATAAAAACTATAGCTTTTAAAGTACCATGAATCTTCAATATTATATATCCTAAAACTTTGAATACTTTAAATTTATTTTTTCATTTTAAGTTCTGAACAATTTTGTTCCCTCCCTCCCCACTCATTAGAGAAGGCCACTATTTGATACAGATTTATAAGCATATGTAAAACCATACTCTTCATACTTCTATTTATCAGTTCTTTCTCTGGAGATGGATAGCATCTTCCTTCATAGATTTTCTGTAGTTAATTTGAGTATTTAAAATACTCAGAATAATGTGGTGGTTCACAGTTATTCTTTGAACAATATTGCTGTTACTAGTCCTTTGTCCATTTCCCAACACTTATCTTGTGGTTCCTCTAGGACTCATAACAATTATTTTTATTGTACAATTCCCATTGCAGGGAAGGTAGATAAATTTGGATGGGGACAAGAGTAAGAGACCACACTGGACATCATAATCATTACCTTCTTTACAGGACATCTGCATGGAGGAGGAAGAGAAGACTCTACATTTTAAGCCACAGTTCTTAATTACAGTACTTTTTGTTACACAAATTATGTGGCTGGATCAAATTTATACAATTCTTAGTCACCTCTTTTTATAGAAAGTTGGCTGGATTTTTCAATCAGAATATTTCATTACCTTCCTTAAGGTCATTCGGTAGGATCCTGAGTGGATAAGGAGCTGTATTAAAATACCACAAAACTTAATTACTTCTATTTCCCAATGACCCCCCTCTCCTGGGAAGGAGGTGTTGGGTTTTGAAAACACACCACTTAATTCTCTCCCTTTATATATAGGACGGTCCCAGGGAGATGCCTGGATTTCTAGACCATGACACTACATGATTTATTCCTGTATAGAATACCCTCACAGAGAGGGGGCCAGACTTTTAAGTGGTCATGGTTAGCCCTCTTTTAGCTACCTTAATTGGGGAGGCTGGTTACGTCTGACTAATCACTGTATTGCCTTCACATGCTAGGAAGGAATTTTATCTTGGTTGGTGTATGTGTGTGTGTGTGTGTGTGTGTGTGTGTGTGTGTGCGTGTGTGTGTGTGTGTGCGTGTGTGTGTGTGTTTCCCCTGCAGTCACAGAGTTGGGAATATTCAGAAACTCCCCAAACCAAAGAAAGGATAGAACTTCCAGTTCTGCCAGTGACCAGTCAGAAGCAAGTTGGGCTGGAAGTGGGGGCGAGGGTGAGAGAGGGGTATCTATTAAAATTGTGTCCGTGTGTATGTGGGTGGTATAAATGGATGATTCTGCCAGATGTCTGGGTCCGAGGAGGGTTTTAAGCACTGAATTGGGCTTCTCTGTCTACTCCCTTCTCCATTTTAGAGAGAATGGCTTCCCAGAGAGCTTCAAACACTAGCGGAATGTCCTATTACAAAGCCAGGCTAGGGATCTAGGAGGCTGGGGAGGGACTAGGGAGAGCTGTGCTGGCTAGCCTGGGAATGGCGTCCGTATTTGGGCTGTATTTATTGGTTTTCTTTAAACGTTCCCATTACTCAGAGGCCTCTGGGCAGACGTGGGGACAGAAATAAATACCACATGTTCACTGCAGCCAGGAGCCGGGGAATCCAACTCCCCATCAAAGGCAGGGAGGGAGGGGCTAGGCCACAAGGAGGGAGGGAGAAAGGGAGAGGAGCCAGACCACACGGACACACAGCACAGTGTCCTGTCCTGGAGGTGATCACACACACATCCACATATACACACAGAGACATAGATATACACAGACATGGATAAACACAGTCATCCAGAGACCAAGTCATACGCAGACACAAAACAGACACAATCTTACACTCAGATACATGTAAACATGGTCACACGTAGCTGGTCACAGGCCACAATTATGGGGAGTGGGGTACAAAGGCTAGAGGCAAAATCTCCCTTTTTGTTTCTGGTCTCCTCCACCCTCCCATCCTTGCTTTGGCTGTGATAACTCCTGTGGATCCTGGCCGGGAGCTTGCTCCATCCCTCCCTCCCTCAGATCATCCCTCTCTCCACTTCTGCTAGCTTTTAAGGACTCAAAGGAATACCCTGAGCTGCTTCCTCCTGCCCCCCTAATCTGCCTCAAGGACAAGAAGACTGGTCCAAGGGAGAGGAAGTGTGAGAGCCCTGTCATGAGGCAATACAGACCACGTTATGCTCAGTCTAAGGGGATCCTGGGATGGGATGAGGGGAGTCAAGTAGAGCCACAAGTCCAGAGTCAAACCTAAATGTCTTTGGGCAGCTGGTCAAGAGTTGCTGACCTCAGGGCCAGCAGGTGTTTGGAGCATGGCATTACTCTGCAGATGGGGACTCATTAGTCCAACATGCATTTATTACATGCCTATTATGTCTTAATCACCATATTAGGGTCAAAAGACAAAAATCAAAATAGCCCTTGTCCCCAAGGAGCGTTCTACGCTCAAGAGACAACCAATGTACTCAGATAAACAAATACAAAATAACTTGGGGAGAGGGCACTAGCAGAAAGGGAGTGATAATGAAAATCGACCTTATTTAGGAAGCATTACTCGAGCTGGATTTTGAAGAAAGGCTAGGGATCCTAAGAGATGGAGAAAATCCCAGGTATTGGAGATAAACCTGTGCAAAAACTTAAGGGATGAAGATGGAATGTCCTATAGAGGGAGCAAGCAGAAAGACAACATAGAATGAATAAAGGGAGTCAATGTGAAGTAAATCTGGAGGGACAGCTTGTGATGGACATTAGTAAACAAAACAGAGGAGCTCAGATTTTATCCCAGAGACAAGATGGAGCCACTGAAATTTCTTGAGCAGAGGAGTTAAGACCTTTGAAATAGCAATTTGATAGACACATGGAATATGGATTGATAATGGGATAGGATGGATGCCAGGAGACCAATTCCAAGGCTACTATGACAGTTTAGGTCAGAGGTGGTGAGCTGAACTACAGTGGTAGCTGTGTGAATGGAGAAATGAAAACAGAGATATGGTAGAAGTAGAATTAGCTGGATGTTGGTAATTGAATATGGTGGGGCAAGAAAAAGGGAAGATACAAGGGCGACTGCTCGAGTGCAAACTTGGGTGACTAGAAAGATCTCATCAGTTGATAGGAAGTGAGGAAGATGGAAGGGGTTGGATGGAAAGATGATGAATTTGAAATTCAGTGAAACCAGGATCTCATGCTTTGTCTCTCTTGGGAAGCCTCCCTAGATTGATGAAAAGTTCATCCTGTATTACTTATGCGCAGGGCTCCCACATCTCCACTCTCCACTTTTACACTATCCTTATGTTTCCAAGAGGCCCATGGTGCTGTGGCAAGAGGGTTGAATTTGATATCAGAAAATCTGGGTTTGAATTCCAGCTCCAAAACTTCATCTATTAGCTATGTGACTGAACCAGATACTTACTTTCTTTGTAAAATAGAATAATAATCCTCGCATTACCTCTTCCCTCTCATCTACTTGAAAAAAGTACTTTGTAAATCTTAAAGTGTTAAAGAATCCTGACATTTGGCATTACCCTGACAGGGAGAGTGTTAATATTTCCAAAGTAACTGGAAAAAGAAATGAACCTGTGCCAGATGGAATCAACATTACTCCTCTCTCCAAAAGGCTATGGGAGGGACTTAGGGCATTCTTTCTTGCCTTCTTGGAATTATTTGTTCCAGTCTTGAGTCCGGAACTTCTTTTCCTCCCCTCCCTTCCTTCACTCTTCTTCCTTAGGGTCTCTTTGATCTCAAGTTTTGTGATTCTGAAATGGAATTCCCTGCCTCTAGCCCTTTTTGTACCTACTTGCCCCAAAACCCTCCTAAGGTACAGGTCTAACCATGTTCTTCTGTTTTCTCCTTTTCTCTTTTCCTCTCACAGGTGGAGACCTTACAAATCTCCTAATCTAGCCCTTCTCTTTTATAGAAGAGAGAATAGAGACCAAGGTCACATAGATACTAAATAGCAATGCCAGAATTTGATCCCATCCCCAAAACCAGGGTTCTTGTTACTGTGCCTTACTTGAACTGCTTCCTCTTCCTCTTCTTTCATTATACTGCCCTCCACTGATAATGTTTCCAAATTTACAAAGTGCGTTCCCAACAATGGTCATTTGTCAATATTTTGCTGATGGAGTTGATGCAGTCCAGAAGGTCAAGTGTCTTAAATTCATGGGGTCGTCAGTTGTTTGAGCTAGCAGAAATCTTAGAGATCATCTAGTTCTGAGCATGACCTAGAAAAGACACAAAACAATTGAATGGCAGAGAAGGATTTGATCTCAGGTCTTCTACTTCCCAGACCAAGATGCTTCAATATCACAGCTTTGAAGGATCTTTTTTTTTTTTGGATCTGTGAGCACTTCCTCTGCTAAGTCAGTTTCTAACTCACGAGATGGAGTGTTGTGGGTTTTTTGTTTGTTTTTACTTTTTTATTGTTTTCTTTTTCTGGTTATACATGTACATTAATTTTTTAAATACACATCTCTTTATGAATCATGTTGGGAGAGAAAAATCAGAACAAAAGGGAAAAACCACGAGAAGAAAAAAAGGGAACATGGCATGTGTTGATTTATATTTATTCTCTATATTTCTCTCTCTAGATGCAGTTGGTATTTTCTATCCAAAGTTTATTGGGATTGCCCTGTATCACTGAACCGCTTAGAAGAACTAAGTCTTTCATAGTTGATCATTGCAGAATTTTGCTGTTACTGTGTACACTGTATTCCTGGTTCTACTTGCTTTGCTCCAACATTAGTTTGTGTAAATCTTTCCAGGCCTTTCTAAAATCAGCTTGTTCATCATTTTTTATAAAATTATAATTTTCTATTACTTTCACATATCATAACTTATTCATCAATTCTCCAGTTGAATGGCATTCTACTAATTTTCCAGTTCTTTGCCACCACAAAAAGAGCTGCTACAAACATTTTTGCACATATGGGTTATTATCCCTCCTTTATGATTTCCTTGGGATACAGACCCATTAGCAGCAATGCTGGATCAAAGGGTATGCACAGTTTTATAATCCTTTGGGCATAGCTCCAAATTGCTCTCCAGAATGGCTGGATCAGGGTTTTTTGTTTGTTTGTTTTTGATTTTTAACCAATAGATAGTTGGTTTTGGTTTGGTTTGGTTTTTTTGGAGGCAATTGGGGAATAAGTGACTTGTCCAGCTAATAAATATCTGATTCTGGATTTGAACTCAGGTCCTTCTGACTCTTGAATTAGGGCTCTATCTGCCAATAGATAATTTTACTAGTAGCTAAAAACATCTATTCCTAAGAGAGGCTAGCACTTTGGTTGGGAGCCTCTCTAAAGGAAGCTAAACTGATTCTCAGTCAACAGATTTATAATACTTTTTAAAGTCTTCTCTTTATTTTTGTCTAGGTAGGACCTGCAAGAACCTGGGATCTGGAGATTTTTCTTTTGCTTTTTCTGGTTCCTCTTATTTATTGTCACTTTGGTTTTATGTAGCTTGTTTGTGTATAGTTGTTTGTATGTTGTCTTCCCTTTAGACTGTGAAGAACTGAGGCTGTCTTTTTTTTTTTTTTTTTTGGCTGCTCTTTGAGAACAGGGACTGTTTTTTGGCCTTCCTAGCACTTAGGACAGTGCCTAGCACCATAGTAAGTATTTCATAAATGTTTACGGACTGACTGATTGACCTTTAGGACCCACCAAACACAAAACTAGATCCAGTTTTGGGGGCAAAGGTCTAAAGGAAGGGATTGAATGTTGACTTGATATAAAATGTTTCACGACAATATTTTGTTTTTCCTCTTCTCTTGATCTACTCTGTATTTGGCCAAGATATTATCCAATTTTTTTTCATGATGTAAACATCAGTGGGTGTTGATTAGGGGAACCCCCCGTCAGTTTACTGAGTCTCCCAATCAACTTGATGAGGTTAGAGAACATAGGACATTGTTGGAAGGGCAGTTCTCATGGACAAAGATCTGTGACTTGGCACTTTGCTGAGAGGACACAGGGAACTCCTTTGATTAGTCCCCAGTGATTGGGGCTGCCTCCAAGATGTCTGGCTACTGAGAATCAGAAGAGCAGAATTATTGGAAGAATCATATATCCTCTGTGGTCTATTTAAAAAAAAAAAACAACTATGAAAAGGATTGGCCCTCGTTCATTTTCTCTGTCCTAGACTTTGAGAATAGAATATAGTCAAGGAGTTAAGGGATTTTTCCCTCCCCTCTCCTTCTCAGGAGCAGAAAATAGGGATTTCTAGAAGTATGTAGTAGTCTGAGATGGTAGTCTCTAGATCTCCAGTTCTTAGATGACTTTCTGTTACCTTCTCCGAACAAACTGAGAGACTAGATTTCCTGACTTGATTTTTCATGTTTTGGGGTTTAACTCCTGACAGTCCCAACTCTTAGATTTCCTGGACTTGAGAATTTGAAAATTTGGTCAAGAGACCAAATAATGAACCAGATCCAGATGACACTGGGGGAGGGCTCAAAAGGGTTAGTTTGTCTCTTTGGCTTATGCTTTATCCTTGAGCTGTTTTGGGGAAATCTCCATAATAAAATTTATGTATGTCTCTTGTCTAATTTCCTATTAGAGAATTGTTTAATGGCTCAGTATAAGGTATGGGATAGCTTTTTTTATTTGACACCTCTCCTCTCTACAAAATGCATGAAACACCAAGGTTTCATCAGAGCCAATAACAAAATACAGAAGCGCCAAATAAGCAATCCATTGGACTCCTTTTAAACTTTCAGGTGTTCTTTAATCTGGAGCCCATGGATTTAAAATTAATAACTGTGTTTTAATATAATTAATTTCCTCTGTGATCCTATTTTAGATTTTTAAAAACATTGTTTTAAGGAGGGATTTTACCAGACTGAGAAAGGGTTCTATGAAACACAAAAGATTAAGAACCCCTGACCTACAGTTAAATCCATTCTGGGATCTAAGGAAGCACACCCTTCACTTGGCTTTTGTCCCCCAAGATAAGGCTCCAAGAAACATTGGGTTGAGGCAAGCTCCTTCTAGGAAGTCATTTTCTAAACTCTCAAACTTGGAGACTCTTGAATTTACCCATGAGGTGAGCCCAAAGGCAGGGAAAGACCATTTTCAGATCCATTCTCAGATTACAAACAAGTATATTATCTATAGCTATTCTGCCTCTGTAGGAACTCTATCAATGCAATGGCCTCTGCCTGTCTTGGTGTGGAAAGTCCTCAGAAAAGAACACAGCAAGTGAGAAAAAGTTCAATAAATTCAGGTCACCTGGGCACATGCTTCCTGGGGGAGGGGATGGAAAGAAACCCCTTCTCCCTCCACTGCCAATCGCCATCGACAGAGGGAAAGCAGGAGAAAACGGCATTGAGTCATTTCACAGCTTTTATAAACCTCCAGGGAGGGCCAACTCTAACAAAAACATCTTCCCTGTCTTTTTCTGTCACCTACCATCTTTGAGGTAACCCTGGTCATTGGGAACCCTCCTGAGGCATTTACAGTGTCTTCTGAGCAAGGTGACAGAATGATTGTCTCTGGGTGCCCAGTACATAGTAAATGCTTTTACTTTCAATCATTCATTGAGTCACTGATTTGTGCATTCATTCATTCATTCATTCATTCATTCATTGATTCAGTCATTGATCCACTGGATGGGAGGAGATCTGAAAACATATATACTTTGTAAACTCCTCAAGTTCATTGGTATATTCTCAAATCAATTAAGGAGGGGGGAGAAGGAAAAGGGGGTTCTCCTGATCAACTCTCCTTACACTTACTAATTTTTTTAAGTGTAGAGGAAATTTTTCCTTAAAAAATTAAGTGACTTTTATTAAGGTAGGACCTCTGATTCTTCCCTCTCCATCACTCTCCAATCAATCAATCGACCATCATTTAATCAATGCCTACTATGTGTCAGGCATAGACATCCAATTATTTGCCAAGTCCTAGACTTGCCTTATGTCCTGTCTGTGATAGTGACACATTTCTTCATTGTGAAATAAGAGTAATAATACTTGCTTCTATCTTAAGGGTTCCACAATCCTAACTAATGGCTGTTCCCCTCACCTATTATTTCAAGCAGACCTCACTGTTCTTTCCATCTTCTTGAAAATCTCACTAGTGGACTCTCTTCCTCCCTTCTCCCCCCCCACTAGATTTAGAATCTTCACCTATGTCACCTCGGGCAAGTTCTTATGTTTCTCCGATTTCAGTTTCCTCATCTGCATAATGAAATTTTTGGATAGGATGATCTCAAAAGATTATTCAAAAATCTAAATTTTGTGACTGATGTCCCTCTCTGGTCTTCATCCCTCCACTCCTTATTGTATGAAATTACCAAAGCTACCCAAAAATATCCCCAAAGTATTAAGTTTGAGGCTTCCTATCACTCTCTGATGAAAAACCTAAAGCTCCTCATCAAGTATGTCTTATGATCATCAGGAAAAGATACAAAGACAGAAATGGGAATAATCCTTGCCCTCAATGAATTTACATTTTTCTAGGGGCAAATGGTATTGATATAGATGAATAAATAAAAAATATCTACAAAGTTTTCCCCAAACCATTTTGGGGTGAGAAAGAAGTTCTCATAACTGGGAGAGGGTCAGAAAAAGCTTCAAGCTGAATCTGGAAGAGTTAAGGGATTGGTCCGGAGAGGTGGAGGTTAGGAGGTAAGAAATTCCAGAGGATCTAAGGAAAGGAGAAGCAGATGCAGGTCCTGGAATGTGGAGGTCAGGAGGATGCAGTGATAAAAAGCTGGTATCAGATTGTGAGGGCTTTAAGTGGAATGTACCCTTAAAAGGGATTGTAACCTTAAAGGACTTTGGGGGGACTTTCTTTTAGGAGAATGAAGCCAGGGATTCTAGAAGTTGGAGGGGAGGAGGGGATAGCATTTTTGGTTTGGGAGACAGCTGGTGGAGATTAGATTAGCTTAGAGATGGAGCAAGAAAACCAGTAGAGATTGTAGAGTTCATGGCTGGGTGTGTGTGTATGTAAAGTATAAGGAGCCCATTTGTGAAGGATTTTAGACTCCCAAATTTTATATTGTCCACAGTTATTTTAAATGGAATTTCTCTTTCTTGTGGCTAGGCTTTGTTGATAACATATAGAAATGCTGATGATTTATGTGGGTTTGTTTTATATCCCAAACTTTGCTAGAGTTATTAATTATTTCAATTAGTTTTTTTGTTGACGCTTTAGAATTGTGAAGGGCTTTAAATGCCAAACAAAGGACACTATATTTGATAGTGGCAATAAGAGAGAACCACTGGAGTTTATTGAGCAGGGCAGGGCATTAAAGAAATATCACTTTGGTAGTTGGGTGGAGGTTGAATTAGAGCTGGGAGAGAGGAAGAAATGGGGGGGGGAGATTAACAGGGGATGGTATTGCAATGATCCAGAAAAGAGGTGGTGAAGGTTTGTCCTGGTGAGGAATGAAAGGAGGGGAATAGGTGCCTGTGTGATTTATGACCACAGAGAATATGTGAGACATATTGTTCAGGTAGAAAGATGTGATCTGTTTCATTGTATGCATTGGCTCACAACATCCCCTATACCTGGAATGGATCTCACTCCCATTTCTATAAAAGATTCTCTCCCCCGCCTCCCTTCAAGGCCCAGTTTAGATGCTCCCTCCTCCTAGAGACCACTGAAGAAAAACGGGAGTCTGGCTGGGCTGCTAGAGATTCCAGTGAAAAAACAAAAATTGTAGATGTTTATACTGAAATTATCCTGCATCTCATATTTACACTTTCGGTTTCCAGTGCTGATCAACAAACAATTTAGTTCACAAACAATAGATTCCTATGCAAAGGCCCCTTCCCACATGTGTGTAGAACTCTCAAATGTTTCTTTTCCAACAAGCGTTGCAAAGATTCACAGTTTTTCCTTTCTTCTTTCTTCCTTTTTCCTCTACATTTCTATAGTTCTTCAGGGTTTTATGTAATGCCTTTCTCACAACAGCTGTGGGACAGGAAGGTATGAAATTTGGGAAAATTGGTGTCCTAAGAAGATAATGTGTTTAGCTAGTAAATGTCTGAGACAGTGTGGTACTCAATCCAATAAATTCTTCCTCTTCCTCATGTTCTCTCTTTTTCTCCTCCATTCTTTCTATCCTTCTCTTCCTTATTCTCTCCCCATTCCAATTTATGTCTTGCCCAGGAGCCAAAATAATCTTCTTAATGTCTGCCTGACTATATCATTTTCCTGATTCACATTGCCTTATTCATAGAAGTCCCTTTTGTTCCCAAAGCTAATCCTTGAGGCAGTGACACATTTTTGACAGTCCCTAATGAGGATGGCAGCTTTTATCTAAAGAATCAAAAAATATAAATTTGAGAATTAATCAAAATTCTCTTTAATTTTCTTTTAGAACTGAGATGGATCTCCTTTTTAAGTTCTTTTCTCTGCTAGTTTCTGTGATATGACAACATTCTGCTCTCTACCTACCTCTTTGACCACTGCCTTTCCTCTCTCCTTTCTGGCTTTTTCCCATCACCTAATCCCCCAAGATCGAATCCTTGGAGTCTTTCTCATCCTGTTCTACCCTTCCTTGGCAATGTCACACATTATACTACTAACATCACACGTATCTGCAGATGAGTCTCAAATCTTGATCTTGACATCTACATCTTATTGAACACACCCCATTTTTCATGCACTTATGGCTCCACCACTTCTGATATTGCTTGGTGTCTGGAGAGAGAGTTTCAAGGGAATATTGAGAGCACAATGTAATGCACACAATAGGTGCTTTATAGTGTTTATTGAATTAAAAAACTATTTTTTCACTTCTTAGTATACTTGTAAGAACCTGTATTCAGTGTCTGGGTTACAGAGAGAGATGAGAAATTTTGTTCTCAAGGATTTTATAATCCTTTGGGATAAAGAAATGAGCACTGATGCTATGCTGTGAACAGAAGGGAGATAAGTATAAAGGAAATGTCCAGACAAAATGCTGTGAAGATTCTGAGATAAAATTCCCTTTCATCTGTAAGTGGGAATGTCAGGAAAAACATCATGAAAGAGATTATCCATGAACTGGCTCTTGAAGTGAACATTTTAGCAGTCACTGAAAAAAATACAAGTGCTATGGATATGATTGGATACTTCCTGATCAGTTCTGGGTAAGATAATGGGCAGGGAGTGAACTGAGAACAGATGAAAAGTCTCTAAACTAAAAGAAAATAAAGCCTGGTGAATGGGATTCTGTAGGATTCTCATTTAGGACTGACAGAGGACTTTGAGATTATCTAGTTTAACCCTTTTATTTTACAAGGAGGGAAACTGAGGTAAGAAAGGGGAAGGCCAAAGGTCACACAGGCAAAACAAAGATTCAAACTAATTTTCTTTGATTCTAGATCCAGTGTTGTTTCCTCTCCCCACTTTTATTTTCTTAATTTGAAAAATTGAACATTTTGCTTCAACACATCATATGAAACCCTAACATATTTACAATTTCAGAAAGCATTTGAGAAAAATGGTATCAAACAGCAGTAGAAATGGTTGTACATTCAATCTTACACTTGAGGGGTTAACCCTTGTCAAAAGGAAGAAAGGAATGGTTGCAAGATTTATGTTAGTACCAATGTTGCCCAATGTTTGGGATCTGAGTTTTGTTGTTGCTGAAGCTGGTCTTCGTTTATGAAGTTGTAAGGATTGCGGTTCATCATTCCTTTGCTTCTTCTGTGTTTACTCAGTTATTTTGTATATAAGATCAAAGAAATTGCTGACTTGAAGAGGAAAGGGACCTCAGAGACCTCATCTACCAATCCTCATTTAACACCTGAAGAAATCTGAGATTTAGAGATTTTACTTGCTTTAAGGACATTCTGGTAGTAAGGGGTAGAGCTGGAACTAGAATCCGAATTCTCTTATTTCTGATGCAGCTTCTGGAAATGGGGGAGAGGGCGTACTCAGTCCAGTTCGCATTTTTACTTTTGATTGAAACTGGACTATCAGAGTTGCTCTGACCCCAATCCACTTGAGGTTCCAGGAATTCCTCTATGGGATGAGCAGGATGGAGTAACTAGTGCCATTGACTTGAGTCCTCATTGGCAGCTTCCCTGGGAGGGTTAGAGGATGGTAAAGGGTCCTGTAAATCAAATGACAATTTGTAAAAGTGCTTGGCACATAGGTTCTCAATAAATGCTCATATCCTACCTTCTCTGAAGATGGAGACTGTTACATTTTCTCATCTTTGCATCTCCAGCACCTAGCATGGTGCCTGGTGTGTATTAGGAGCAATAAATGTTGATTAATAGATTGCTGTTGGATTTTTCTCAGAAATGTTTGGTGCAAAGATATTTCCTTCCATTCAACACTTTTTCCTCTTATGCTTGTTGTTTATTTTACTTTGCAAAAGTTTTTTTATTTTTATGTTTCTTTAAAAATAATATTCTTTACCTTGATTACAAATTAATCTTCTCACACATGGGAGAAGTATAACCTTTTATTTTCCTCTTAATGGTGCAATTTCCTTCCCTTTCCCTTTTTTTCCCTCTTCCCTTCCTTCCCCTTTCCTCCCTTTGCTTTCCTTTCCGTTCCCTGTTCACTTATTTATGACTTTATTTCTGTGGAAATATTTTTATAGCTTGTATTTAATAAGTCCTTTGTATGCCTTGGTAGATTAATTCCCAGCTGTTTAAATGCATTTCATTATTATTTAAAATCATAATTTTTGCTTCTGGCTCTTCTTTATTTTTGTCAGTCACATATAGAAAAGCTCATGATTTTTGTGGATTTATTTTATTTTCCGCAACTTTGAGGAAACAATGTTTCTAATTATTATTATTATTAATTTTTTTTTTTTTTTGCTGAGGCTATTGAGGTTAAGTGACTTGCCCAGGGTCACGTAGCTAGGAAGTGTTATATGTCCCAGGCCATATTTGAACTCAGGTCTTCCTGACTTCAGGGCTGGTGCTCTATCCACTGTGCCATCTACCTGCCTTAATGTTTGTTTATTCTTTAGGATTTTCTTAACAATGTTAGAAATAATTTGATTCTCTGTTGTTTTCTTTCTGATTTATCCTTCTTGAGATTAGAGAATTGAGTCATGCTTATTTTATGGTTTGGCAAAATACTTTCTTTCTGTCTTTTCTATAACATAGCAATAATTTGTTTTAAAATTATTAAATCGAATTTATACGTCTTTAAGATTTTTTTTCCTAGTAGGAGTTCAACGTCTTTAAGATTTTTTTTCCTAGTAGGAGTTCATTTATGGATTTCACAGTTTCCTTTCCTAAAATTCAGTTGTCTATTTTACTTATTTCCTGTTAACTTTCGTGTTTTATGTTTTTGAAAAGTAGATATTTATCTCTAGTTTAAATTTTCAGTTTTTTGTTATACAGTTTAGTCTATTTGATTCTACAGGTGGTGTTGGCATTGATTTTTTTTAAACTTTTTTTATTTGTAGCCTTAGCACCCAACAGAGTGTCTGTCACTTATTAGATGCTTAATAAATGCTTCTTGATTGATTGATGAATCAAATAAAAAAATCAAATTAAAAAAATTGTAAAAATTTTCTTTGCTTCCTTTTCATTTGCTTTGAATTCTCTTTTCATTTTAAATTTTGTTAATTTGTCTTTCTTCTCTCAGTTTTGGACAAATAAGTGAAAAAAATTATAGATTTGTTAGTCTTTTAAAAGCTTTGTTTTAAATTTTCTGGAATTTATATCATTTGTTTTATAATACCTAAATTTCCATATGTATTTCTCCTTCTCCCAGAGAGTTATCTCATATAACAAATTTTTTTTTAAGAAAAAGAAGAGGAAAGCAATGAGCATAATCAATCAATATATTTGTAAAAAATCAGAAAATATATGCATTGAGCCACACCCACAAACATTCTACTTCAACAAATTAAATATAGGCATTTTCTTATAATCTTCTTTGGGAACATTTTTGTTCTTCATAATTTTACAGCCTTTATTTAAAAAATTAATTATTAATAAAATATTTTTCACTTTTATTATAGTCATTGTGCATATTTTTCCTAATTACTTTGCATCAGTTGATATAAACCTTTCGTATTTTTCTCCTAAGGTTTGGGTTGCCCTATTTTACCCAATCTGAAAGAACAAGGAGCTACATGATGACCTGACATTACTACTGATTAGCAAATGGGAATTTTGACCCAACCTGGGCTGATTTAACCTTTTTTTGGGTGCTCCCCTTACCATCTACTTCTCTTGTAAGGGATCCCATGTTGTGCCCTACTTAGTTCAGAAACCAGATGGGCTAAGTCCATCACAGCCCAGAACTCCTGAATTCAAGAGATCCATTAGCTTGAAGCTCCTTAGAAACTGGAGTTACAGGTGTATGACACCTTGCCTCTCTCATGTAAATCTTTCCATGCTTCTTTGTTATAATCACATTCATTTTTTCTTATAGCAGACTAATATTCCATTACCTTTCTGTATCACAATCAGTTTAACTATTCCTTACAGTATTTAAGAGGTTTTCTTTTTAAATTAATGACCTCTGGTTATGAGCCTAGTAGTGGCAATCTCTGGGTCAAAAGGTATAAGGATTTTAATTACTTTAGTCAGAGTTGTTTTGACGTGCATATATATCCCTTATTATGAGTGATTTGGAACATTCATTCACAAAGATTAATATTTTGAAATTCTTTTGAGAATTATTTGCTCATATCATTTTATCTATTTTTTAAAAAATTAGTTCAGTTGTTTTTCTTTTCAAGTTTAGGTGGTGTAGGTACTGGTTTTTTGTTACTTTTTAAATTTGTATTCTTAGCACCTAACAGAGTGTTTGTCACCTATCAGATGCTTAATAAATTGCTTCTTAATTGATTGATTTAAAATTTAAAAATTTTAACCTATTACTTGTATCTATATTACTTCACTTTTGTGCTGCCTGAACCATTCTTTTCTTTTGAGAATTCATTACTTCTGTGAAATTTTCTATTGCTTTTTCTATATAGTAAGTTCTCAAATTTTATTGTTCCTTCCAAGGTTTTATTTCCAATCTTATAAGTGCCAGATCTTCCTTTATATCTCTTACTGTGATCTAAACCATTGTGGAGCTTCCTTCTATGTATCCATTTCCTCTTCCAGAAGTTTTGTTATTATTGAGATACTTTCTTTCCCTCTGAACATTTCCCATTATTTCCAAATTTCCCCTTAGTGTTTATTGTATTGAAGTCTCCTTTTTTTCAAGCTTCTGCTTTAGTCATCCTGTTAGTTTTCTTGTAAAACTCCTTTTCCTTTCCCTGTTTTTAAATTTGGCTACTTTGTCATTGTTTGAAGTGGTTCAGAGGAATAAAGCTTGTTCATGACCATTCTCCCAACCATCTTGCCAGAACCCCTAAAATCAGTGTTTCCCATTACATTAAACTGCCTTTGTAATACAGATGGAGAAAGGATAATAGACTTGGAGCAAGATTTTTGGTTGCTAGATATGCTTTTGGAATTAGTTGGGTACTTTTATGTAGCTGTCAAGTGAGGGTTGGGCTAGAGGAAGAATTCCAGTGGATGAGATAGTCTCTATGTCTGCAAATTTGTGAAAATTGCTTATGTCACTTTCTCCAGGAACCTTTCTTTAGTCACTCCTTATGCTTTGAGTAACAACCTTTCTTTATTTTTGGATCTAACATAACAATTTATTTTACAATTGCATTTTTACTGTATTTACTTATGTTATATTATAATAATTATTTTATATTAGCTATATCTCCACAAAAGTCCTAATAATAATGATAATAGCTAGTGTTTGTATAGCACTTTAAACTTTACAAATATTATATGATTCTCTTGACAATCCTGGGAAGGAACACTATTATCACCCCCATTTTGCAGATGAAGACACTCAGCCCAGCTAATAAAATATCTCAGGCAGGATTTGAACTCAGATTTTCCCAATTCTAGGTCCAATCTATTAATTAAGTTTAATCTTTCTACTACAAACCACATAATTGACTCTGTTGCTACATTATGGTGTGGAAATTGTCATGAATTCCTGAATGTTATTTTTGGAATGCAAACTGACAGTTTTTTCCCATAGTGGAAAAGTCTTTGACGATTTTTTTTTTCAGAAGAGATTTTCTTTTTTTTAACCTTCAATTCAATTTTTGATTTTATTTTTCTCAATTATATATAATTAAAAATAATTTTAAGCATTTTTTAAAAGAATTTGGATTCCAAATTCTTTTCCTCCCTTCCTCCCCTACCTCCTCCCTAGAAGGCAAGCAATTTGATATAGATTATACATGGGCAGTCATGCAGAACATTTCCATATTAGTCATGTTGCAAAATAAAACACAAACAAAAAACCCAAGAATAATAAAAATTTTAAAAAGTATGTGTCAATCTTCATTTAGACTCCAGCGGTCCTTTTTCTGGAGGTGAATAGCATTTTTCATAAGCCCTTTGGATTTGTTTTGGGTCACTGTGTTCTGAGAATAGCTAAACCATTGTACAATTTTGATGTAACTGTATACAATATTCTCCTGGTTCTGCTCATTTCATTTTGCATTAATTAACATAAGTTTTGCCAAGGGTTCTGAAAGCACCCTACTCATCATTTCTTATAGCACAATAGTATTCCACCACAATCATATAGTACTACTTTTCTTAGCCATTAACCAATTGATGGGCAACCTTTCAATCTCCAATTCTTTGTCACTACAAAAGGAATTTATGTGTATATAGGTGTGTGTGTGTGTGTGTGTGTATACACACATACATATTTGTACACATAGGTCATTTCCCCTTTTCTTTGATCTCTTTGGGGTGCAGACCTAATAGTGGTATTGCTGGGACAAAGGGCATGCACAGTTTTATAACTCTTTGGGCATAGTTTTAAATTGCTCTCCAGAATGGTTGAATGAGTTCACAGTTCACTAATAGTCCACTAGTATCCCAATTTACCCACATCTCCTCCAATATTTGTCATTTTTCTTTTTTCTCATATTAGCCAACTGAGATAGTACCTCATTGTTGTTTTAATTTGCATTTCTCTAATTAATAGTAATGTAGAATATTTTTCACATGATTATAAATAGCTTTGATTTCTTCTTCTTAAAACTTCCTGTTCCTATCCTTTGATCATTTATCAATTGGGGAATGATTCATATTCATATGAATTTAGCTCCATTTTCTATATATTTGAGAAATGAGACCTTTATTAGACTTACTTGCTATCTTGTCCACACTCCCTTGCTTCCTCTCAGTTTCCTGCTTTCTTTCTAACCTTAGCTGCACTGATTTTGTTTGTGCAAATCCTTTCTAATTTGATGTAATCAAAATGATCCATTTTTTAATTCAATATTAAATATAATTCTAGGAACAGACTAGACTATGTTTGCCTTCTGAGGATCAGTTTTTGCTAAGTGTAAAGAAGCTTATCACAAACAAATTACTTATTTACAAATTTTATTTGGCTGGCAACCCATTAAAAAGAAATATAAAATGTCTCTCATATAAAATGGCTTTGTGAATTCCCTTTTCCTTCTGAAGTGATGATGGCAGAATTGTGGGAGGAAAGACAGAGAATATTAAGAATCACATTATTTTTAGACTGTCTGTAAATATTAAATTACCTATTGATTCCTGAACTGAGTTTTTGTTCAATGACTGATTAGTTGCCATATTTAGTGGAGAAGTTGAATTATATCAGTCTTGATATTCAAAGTGTAAATGAAACTGGAAAATATTAAGACATTTCCATTATATAGCTTCCAGGCAACAAAATGCAAATAAAGAATACATAGGACAATAATAAGAACCATTTGTGAAAAGATTACTATCTACTACTATTATCAGATATCATTTTATTGGTAAAAATTACATTTAAGAAAGAGCATTACCATCTGTTTTGTTGATGCATCCAAAGCTCTATGGGCCCTTTCCATTTGATTTGCATCTGCAATTCTCTATATATTTTCTTCCCCATTAGAATGTACTACATTTGATCTTAGCCAAAAGGCCAAGAAGAGATCCCCTTTAGAAAGTGAGCTGTTTGGGAGCAGTGCCTGGCTTACTTTTCTATTTGTATGCTTAGAAAAGTGCTTTGTGTATACTAAGTCCTTAATAAATTCTTCATTCATTCATAAAGATATTTGCAGGTAATATGCAGAGGAGGAGAAATTCTGTGAAGATCTAAATAAATTATTCATATGTATGCATATATACATATAATAAAAATAAAATAAAAACATATTTTAGTACTTGATTACTTTGATATAAAGTGAATATAGGGACATATGAAAAAAGAATGTTGGAAAATATGGTTTGGTATGAAGCAATCAAAGAATGCAAAGACTTGTAGACTCATGCCTATGTATCATAAGTACTTACTTCACTAAGAGAGTTATAAGATGTTGGAAGTGGTGAACACTAAAGAATATGATTAAAATTGAATTTGACTATATCTTATCAGAAAGGAAATGATAGCTGTCCCTGTACAGTCAGACCCAATGAATAAAGGTCAATACCAAATAAGAAGAAAAAACAAGAAGAAAATATGGCATACAATTTAAAAGGGGGAAAAACTCTCCTACCAAACCTACTTAAACAAGATAATGATGTGCCATCCTTCAAATGTTAATAGATAAAGGAATAGACATCGATGGGAACTTTACCACTTCTTGTAAAATTTTTACTGATATAAAGAATTGCCACAACAAGGAGACCATCAGAGTCTAGAAGTCACCTCAGTCAGCAAACACTCAATCTTCCTGCCAAGCAGAGAGAAATGGTAGCCAAGGATAACACTAGTTTAGTATATAAACTCACTTGTAAAATGTCATGGAGAAGGATGGTGGAAAAATATGAGCAACATTGTCTCATAAAACAGTGAGAAGTGGAGGAAAAAACAAGTTTGCAAAAAACTTGTCAAGAGACCCAATTAAGAGACCCTTCCAAGGCCATTTAGGAGGAACATAGAAAGATGATAATAGATAAAAATGGGGGAAAATATGAGCTTGTTATGTTAACAATAACTGTCATCTATGTGGGACTATAAGGTTTACAAGGACTTTTTCTAGATTATCTTCACTTTTCATTTATTGATTCATTCACCAAACATTTATCAATATACCATGTATTGTAGTAAGTATAGGAAGAAGACAAAGGCAAATAAAGCTATTTCTGCCCTGAGAAAACTAACATTCTATTGGTTGTGATTTTGAGGAATAATATTTTCATAGATAAATAATTATAGGAACACTGTATGGTGGATACTAAAGGGGTTTTATCCCTATTTTATAGATGAGAAAATTGATGTTTTAAGCATTTAAGCTACTCATAGATGTTATACAGTCACATTGATAGTAAGAATGAGAAGTGTAATTTAAACCCAAGTGTTGCTGATTTTAAGTCTAGCATTTGGTTTTACTATACCACATTAGCTGTCAGTGAGATGTGGCTGCCAAGAAAGCTAACTCAGTCTTATTTTTTTTTTAATTATAACTTTTTATTGACAGAGCCCATACCTGGGTAATTTTTTACAACATTATCCCTTGCACTCACTTCTGTTCCGACTTTCCCCTCCTTCCTCCTCCCTTCCCCCAGATGGCAAGCAGTCCTATACATGTTAAATATGTCATAGTATATCCTAGATACAATATATGTGTGCAGAACCGAACAGTTCTCTTGTTGCACAGGGAGAATTGGATTCAGAAGGTAAAAATAACTCAGGAAGAAAAACAAAAATACCAACAGTTTTATATTCATTTCCCAGTGTTCTTTCTTTGGGTGTAGCTGCTTCTGTCCATCATTTATCAATTGAAACTGAGTTAGATCTTCTCTTTGTCGAAGAAATCCACTTCCATCAGAATACATCCTCATACAATATCATTGTTGAAGTGTATGATGATCTCCTGGTTCTGCTCATTTCACTAGGATCAGTTCACGTAACTCTCTCCAAGCCTCTCTGTATTCATCCTGCTGGTCATTCCTTACAGAACAATAATATTCCATAACATTCATATACCACAATTTACCCAGCCATTCTCCAATTGATGGGCATCCATTCACTTTCCAGTTTCTAGCCACTACAAACAGGGCTGCCACAAACATTTTGGCACATACAGGTCCCTTTCCCTTCTTTAGTATTTCTTTTGGGTATAAGCCCAGGAGTAACACTGCTGGATCAAAGGGTATACACAGTTTGATAACTTTTTGGGCATAATTCCAGATTGCTCTCCAGAATGGTTGGATTCGTTCACAACTCCACCAACAATGCATCAGTGTCCCAGTTTTCCTGCATCCCCTCCAACATTTGTCATTATTTTTTCCTGTCATCTTAGCCAATCTGACAGGTGTGTAGTGGTATCTCAGAGTTGTCTTAATTTGCATTTCGCTGATTAATAGTGATTTGGAACATTCTTTCGTATTAGTGGAAATAGTTTTAATTTCATCATCTGAAATTTGTCTGTTCATATTTTTTGACCATTTATCAATTGGAGAATGGCTTGATTTCTTATAAATTAGAGTCAATTCTCTATATATTTATAAATTTGGAAAGGAAAGGCCTTTATTAGAACCTTTAACTGTGAAAATGTTTTCTCAGTTTGTTGCTTCCCTTCTAATCTTGTTTGCATTAGTTTTGTTTGAACAAAGGCTTTTTAATTTTATATAATCAAAATTTTCTATTTTGTGATCAGTAATGGTCTCTAGTTCATCTTTGGTCACAAATTTCTTCCTCCTCCACAAGTCTAAGAGATAAACTATCCTATGCTCTTCCAATTTATTTATAATCTCATTCTTTATGCCTAGGTCATGAACCCATTTTGATCTTATCTTGATATACGGTGTTAAGTGTGAGTCCATGCAAGCTAACTCAGTCTTAAGCTTCGTGAAGAAGAGCACAGTATCCATGAATAGGGAGATGAGGGTCCTGTGGTCTGTCCTTTACCCTGGTCAAGCCCCACTTAGAACATCATGTTCACATCCAGGTGCCACAATTTAGGCAGGACAATGTTAAATTGAAGTTGGCATCCAGAGGATGACAATAGGAGTAGGGTGAGGAGCTTGAAGATCATGCCATATGATGATCCAGAGAAGAATTGGAGGTGTTTAATCTGAAAAAGAGAAAACTTGAGGGCAGGGCAACCAATTACAAATATTTGAATCAGCATTATTATGTGGGAGAAAAATTAGAGTCCTGATGGTTGGCCCTGAAGGCAAAGAACTGGGAGAAGTGGAGCTAGATAGAAGCTCAATTTCAGAAAAAAAAACTTTCTTTCTTTCTTTCTTTCTTTTTTTTTTTTTTGAAAAGTTGATTAGTTTCTTTCATCTTTATTTTTTTTAATATTTTATTTTATTTTATTTAATAATAACTTTACATTGACAGAATCCATGCCAGGGTAATTTTTTTTTACAACATTATCCCTTGCACTCGAGAAAAAAAAACTTTCTAATAACTAGAGCTATCCAAAAATAGAATGAACTACATTGAGCAGATGAGTGCTTCCTTCTTGGAGGGCTTCAAGTAAAGGAGGGGAGGGGGGCGTCATAACTACATGTTGATATGTTGGTTATATTATTGAGTAGTTTTGTGTTCAGGTTGGGCTAGAAGGACTTTGATGTTTCTTCTAATATTGAGACTGTGATTTGTACAACTATTTTCTCCAAGCAAAATGGAGCCACCACATTTGGATTCAAACATCCCTGACATGACACATGGAGAAACAAAAGTGACACTATAAATAAAAAATGAGAAGTCCATATTATACATCCATGGGAGGTTAATATTTAAGTTATCATAATTTGGGGGATGTTGATGGACTCATCTTTAAATTTCTGAAAGAGGAAAAGTACTGAATGATTGGGAAAAAAATCATGGATATTTACTTTATTCCCCAGAAGATAACTGAAAAGGTATCAGGAACTTGACCCATCTGCTTACTCTTTTATCTTTATAAAAGCTTTATAGCCATGTCATACTCCTTAGAAGATAGGACCAAACAAGGAAGATTTGTGTAAATAATATTTTAAAATAGATTACATCTGGATAAAGTTTATAGAGTGAATTATGATCTATGGGCATGGAGGAAGAATCCATGTTGATCATATTATGGTTCATATTGAAGAATAGTTATCTGTTTCCTTTTTTGTCCTCTCCCCACTCCACTAGCTAGTGAGTTCCCTAAAGGCAGATATTGAATCTTATTTAAAATGCTGATTCTCAGAGAATTCCTTATATTCTTGGGACATGATGGAATATGGGATTATAGGATTTATGTTTAGGAGTGCTTTTAGGGATAATATAATCCATTCCTTTTATAGAGGAGGAAATTGAGACTCAGAGGACCTCGTCTTACCCAGGGCCACACCAGGTGGTAAATAGTTGGAGAGTTGGGATTCATACTTAAGTCTTCTTTCTCCAAATTCAGGACTTCCTATTATGTCTTGATTCTTGTTGATTAAATTGAACTGTCTACATCAAAGTAAACCTTTGAAAGGGATAAATCCCTTATTTTGTTGCTAAATTCTTCAGGTGAGACCTGTATTTATATATCTCACTGAGAGCTAATGTGGTATAGACTTGAAATAAGCCACAGTTGGGTTCAAATTATACTTCTAATCCTTACTATCTGTGTGACTACATAACATCTATGAGTAACTTAAACTCTTACAACATCAATTTTCTCATCTATAAAATAGGGATAAAATCCCTTTAGTACCTACCATAACCTATAGTTATTTATTTATCTATATATCAATTATTTCTTATCACCACTACCAATAGAATGTTAGTTTTCTGAGGGCAGGAATTGCCTTTTAACCCTGTCTCTAGGTAGAAGTGGAGGTAGGGATGAGGAGGGAGAATGAAGGTCATAGAAGGCCAGTCCAGATGCAGTGTGAAGTCTGAAAAGGAGAGAGGAGAAAATGAGTAAATACTGACTTGGTTATCATCATGAGGGGCAGTGGTAAAAGGGGATCAGATACGGCAGTTGTCTGAGATCAAGGAACAGAGCAGGCTATGGGGGCCAGGCAGGATATGGAGCTCTGTGCCTTGGGCTAAGGATGAGGGGCATGTAGAAAAGTTGTTTTGTCCAAGGAAAAGCAAATGTCCCCAGTGTCTGAAGTCCTGAATTCCAATTTCAGATTCGCTTCTTATTTGATTTATCTTATGTTGTTTTTTTTCTTTAGAATGTGAGGCCCTTGGGAGCAGGGACAGTTACTATTTTTTCTTTCCATCCCCAATAGTGGGGTGCTGTATCTGGCACATCAATAAATGCTTTGATTATTATGATTATGGTCTTGAAAAAGTCAGTTGATTTCTCTGGGTTTCGATTTTTTATTGACCAATTAGAAGGTTGAGTTGGATGACATCTAATGTCCTTTTTAGTTCTCAATCACACAAGATTATAAGATTTAGAAAGGAAAGACCCCAGAGTTCATCATTTTATAGATGAAACAACTAAAGCTAAGGGAGGTTAATCAGCTTGCCATAGGATAGTAAATGTTAAAGCTAGGCTTTAAACCCATATCTCCACTTCCAAATTTATGAATAAAAACACAATAAAACAATCAGAAATGTCACAATGGGCCCCCCCCCTTTTTTTTTTGGTGGCAATCAAGGTTAAGTGACTTGCCCAGGAACTCAGGTCCTCTTGATTCCAGGGCCATTGCTCTATCCACTGCACCATCTAGCTGCTTCCTTCCCCTCCCCCCCCCATTTTCCCCAAAACCTCAGATTATATGAGGAAGATTAGCTCTAATATCAGGGCAAATCATTTCGCAGGTACTCTTAGTGATGCTGCTTTAATCAGTTTCATTTCTTTTTAATTCATTCTCAGCATAGCAGCAATTTATTATTTCTAAAATATAGGTCTTGCCATTTCATTCTCCTATTTACCACCACCACCACCACCACCACCACCATCAACAACAACGACATTTTATCTCTAGAAAAAAACAACATAAAATCCTCAGTTTGGCATTTAAAACTTATCAGTATAATCAGGTGCCCATGAATCTTTCCAGTCCTTTTTCTTGTACTCTCTTTTCCTGCTAATTTAGATTCCATCTCCAACTTCCATGCTTTTGCACAAGCATCCTCCCTCTTTAGGAAGTACACAGAGCCTCAGAGAAGTTAAGAGATTTGCCCCCACATAATACAGATAGTAACTGCCAGGAGCAGAATTTGAATCCATGTCTTTGTACTCTAAATCGCTCATTCTATTTCTCTACATCATGCTGCCTCTTGTTGCCTCTGTATCTTTGTGCATGATATATTCTCCAGTGGGATGAAAATCTCTTGGAGGGTAAGAACTGTTTTGTTTTTGTCTCTGTACTATATAGTAGGTGCTAAATAAGTGCTATTGTATTGAATTGAAGGGTGGGCTGGATTCAAAGCCTGGATAGATCCTGAGCTCACCAGCCAGGAGCAGCACCAAGTGGAGATACCTAGTGAAGGTCAATAAAGCATCTGCCCTACACCTTGAGAATGGGGTGAAGTCTGGAAGCCTGCAATGTGACCTTGCCACTATTTATTGAGGGTTGAAGGCTCAAAAATGACCTTTATTGCCAACTTACTGGTTTCTGTTCACTGCACTATTAGGAGCCAGTGGGAGAGATGAGAGAGGCAGAAGTATATTGGCCTGGTCCCATTGGCAGTGGTCAGTCACTTTTTATTTTGTTAAATATTTTTCAACTACATGTAAAAAATCTTAACATTCACTTTTTAACATCCTTTCCTCCTTCTTGAGAAGGCATGCAATTTAATATAGAAAAATGCACAGTCATGCAAAACACATTTTCTTATTAGTCACATTGCAAAATAGAACAGACAAAATAAGAAAAATAGAGAAAGTGAAAAAAGTCTGCATTCAGAGTTTATCAGTTCTCTCTTTGAAGGTGGATAGTGTTTTTCATCATGGATCTTTTGGAATTAATTGTCTCAGATCAGAGCAGCTAAGTCTTTCACAGTTGCTCATCTATACAATATTGCTATTACTGTGTACAATGTTTTCCTGGTTCTGTTTCCTGTATCAATTCATATAAGTCTTCCTAAGTTTTTCTTAAACCATCTAGCTCATTATTTCCATATAAGTCATTATTTCCACATAATCATGCTGGGAATGAAAAATCAGAACAAAAGGGAGAAACTATCAGAAGAGAAAAAAAGTGAAAATAGTATGCTTTGATTCACATGCACTCTCCATAGTCCTCTAGCTGGATGTGGATGACATTTTCCATCTAAAGTTTATTGGAAGTGCTGAGAAGAGCTAAGTCTATTATAGCTGATCGACAAACTTGATGTTGCTGTGTATAATGTTTTCCTGGTTCTGCTTGCTTCACTCAGCATATGTTCATGTGTTTTCAGGTTTTTCTGAATTCAGCCTGCTCATTATTTCTTATTGAACAATTCCATCATAATATATACCATATCTTATTTAACTATTCCCAGCTGATGGACATTTCCTCAATTTCCAATTCCTTGCCACTACAAAAGGGCTGCTACAACCATTTGTGTACATGTGAATTCTTTCTTCTCTTTTATGATTTCTTTGGGATACAGACCCAGCAGTGGAGTTGCTGGATCAAAGGGTATGCACAATTTTATAGCCCTTTGAGCATAGTTCCAAATTGCTCTCCAGAATGGTAGGAACTTTCACAATTCCACCAACAATGCATTAGTGTCTTAATTTTCCTATATACCCTCCAATATTTATTATTATCTTTTCCTGTCATGGCAGCCAAACTGAGAAGTATGAGGCGGTATCTCAGAATTGCTTTAATTTGTCATTATTTCTTATAGTACAATAGTACTCCATCGCCATTTCTTGCCACAGCTTGTTTAGCTATGGCCAGTCGCTTTGTAGTCATGCTTGTCTATACCTGTTGAGAGAGGAGAAAAAAAGAAATGGAGAAACAGAGAAATGAGGGGAAGAAATGGAGATGGGGAAAGACAGAAATAGAGGCAAGTAGATAGAATCAGATATATACAGACTTCTGGACTAAGGAGGAAGATGCACAATCAGTTTGAATTGTGTTAGGTACCAGCCTGTCTGGAGGAAGAGAAATGAATGAGATAATCCATTTCCTCTTAATTTAGAGGAGTGCTTCCTGGGAATGGACCCAATTTATACCTTGGACACTCAGGAGCTTCACTTCAGAATGCAGGGGGATATGTGCTGGGTCCACTCTTTCCTCTCCTCAGTGTCTTATTCCCAAGTCTCTGCCCCAAGGGCCACTCAGGCAATATTGTCACCTGCCTTCCTGGGCATTCTCCCTAAAATCTTTAGGAATTCCACGTCTGCTATTTTCCATGCTGGGCAAATCATTCTATGTCTCGAGCTTCAGTTTATTTGTCTATAAAAGGGGTTGGAGTTGAACTAAAGGATTTCTAAGATCTGATCTAACTCTAAATCTATGTTTTCTTCTCTAGAGATCACATTGGGTCAGAACTTTGTCTCATTAGTCACCTCCTCCAACGCTTACTTTCCTAGCTCAACCCCCAGTTATTCCAGAGGCAGCTTCAGATCAGAGGCTGAGAGGGGGGTCTATGTTAATAAAGATCTTCATATTAAACCTTTCAGAGGTCTAAGTTACTTATTGTCTCCTGACTAAAAAAGAAACAAAGAAAGAAAAGAGAAAGAGAGAAAGGAAGGAAGAAAGAAAGAGAGAAAGAAAAGAAAAAAGAAAGAAAGCTCTGTGGGTAATTAGGAACAATTCACACTCTCAGTTTCAGCTGAAAGAGGAGGGTGGAGTAGGGAGGGGAATCCCTTGCACCAAGACTACTTCCTAGGAGGGGATTCTCTTCCCATTACCGGATGATGGAAGAGGGTGATTTTTAAGGTATGTTCTGGCTTTGGAGACATCACTGATTCCTTTCAGGAGAGATTTACTTCTCTTTTAATAAATGATGAAAAACTATGCAGATATGAGGCTTAAATTTAGTTTCAGTTACCCAGGTCATTTGTTGGAGGAAGTTGAACCTCTGTCACTTCGGTGAAGGGAGGTTCTTCTCTTAGCCTGGAGGAGAATGTTGAGGGCAGCAGCTATGACATAGTGGAGAGCCCAGGACTTGGATATAAGGCCATGAATCCATATTCCATCTGTGACCCATAATAGCTGTGTGACATTGAACTAGTTACCTGTGCCTCCCTTGTCTATAAATGCAGATGAAACTCTTGTTCTGCCTACCTAAGGATCACACAATTAAGCTCCATGAGGTCTGAAATCATATCTTATCAGAACCAATCTGTATTATTTCCCCCAATCCTGGAACAGGGCTCTACACCCAACTTTAATAATAAGTGTGTATGTTTGATCTATATATGTACATATATAATTTTTAATAAGCATGTATTGAATTGAGTCCTCTGACTCCAAATTCAAAGTGTTTCTTTCCATTATCTAAAGCTACTTTATTCTCTCTCTTCTTCTAAATTGGACAGTTGAGACCCAGGGAAGCCAAAGGAATTGGCAAGACTCACTCAGTGAGTCAGCACTGGAGAAGGTATGAGAACCCTAAGGAATCCAAATTCTTTATGCCAGCATTCAAGGCTCTCCACAATCTGGACTTAGCCCTCCTTTCCAGGCTCATCTCCCAACACTTCCCAATATCTACCCCACTCTCCAGCCAAACCAGCTGACTCACTCTGTTCTTCCTGGCCTCAGCACATACTTTTGCTCATACAATTCTCTTAATTTGGAATGCTCTCCTGTTCTCCTCTGCCACTCTGCTCCACCCTTTGAGGTTTGGGTCATGGACCACCTCCTCTAGGAAGCCCTCTGATTCCATCCTCCCCCCAGATGAAGGTGATTTCTTGCTTCTGAGCTCTCATTCTCTTGACATGTCCTGCCTTCTACATCGAATTGCTCTTCTACATTGCATCGTTTTGTGGTGCAAATCAAGACATTGTCTCATGATGCCATTGGTTCCCTTTGAAAACAAAGGATGAACAACAACTTTCCTATAAGCTTTATCTCTCCAACACTAGATAGCAAGCTCAGCTATACCCTATAATCCTTATTCCTACTACTCACTTCTAGCTTACAACCTTTCAAGTTTACAGAGTTCTTTGCTCCTAACAGCTCTGGAAGGTAGCTCATACAGGTATACTATCACCTTTATTTTATTATAATTAAATTGAGACTCAGAGAGATTAATTATCTTGTTCAAAGACAATTAATATCAGAACTCAAACAATTATTAAACAGGATTTAATATCTACTTATCTTTCCTTCTATTTCAAATCCTTTCTATTCTTACCTTCTCTGTACATACCTTGGTTGTCCAGTCATTTCAATTGTGTCCATCTCTTCTTTGTGATCCCATCTGGGATTTTCTTAGCAAGGATATGGGCAGCTAATGGCA
>MU174308.1:14336196-14396196 GCA_016696395.1 Antechinus stuartii | reverse complement strand
TCCAGTGGCCATGAAGGTGCTGGAGTAGGCGCTGTGGAGAACTTAGAACTTGGTCAGACAGCAAAGTCATCCCGGTAGTCCTCTGAATCCTGGGTCACTGCCCATCATTTTGTCTTGCTCCTGTACCTTGATGACTAAGGAAGAGAGAGAGAGGCTGACAACTTTGTATAACTCTGCCTCACTTAAATCCAATTCACTCACAAGTTAATAATTCATCTCATGATGTCATTGGTTCTCTTCAAATGGACAAACAACAACCTATCTTAAGAACTAATTTACTATGCTGTGTCATCTCCATGATCTCAACCTCCTGTATCCCTTTCTGTTGACAATCTTTATTTTCCTTGCTTTTCTCTTTCTGTCTGACTCCTAAATCTATTCTTTTCTCTTTTCGTTTCACTACTCTTCTCTGCTTCATTTAAATCTCTTTTGCTGCTTCATCTTTCATCCTTCAGCCCTCTAAGTGTGAGACCTGGGTCATCATCTCATTTTAAGATCTCTCCCTTGCTGATCTCAGTGGTTCCTATAAATTCAGTTTTTATTTCTATTCAGATTACTCTCAAATAAAAACTCATCCTTATTTTTTTCCATTTCTGCATCTATTCTAGACATCAATTCTAGGAAATATTATTGGAATCTCAAACTCATCATCCTTCTCCCTAACTATGTTCTTCCTTCCCCCCACCCCAAACTGTTTTTGTCAAGGATTCTGTCATTATTCTTCAGGGAACTCAATTTTACAATTTTGGAAAACATCCATGAGAATGTCCCATCCCTCTTATAGCCTTCTTCAGTTCAATTACTTACCACGTCTTCTTAATTATACCTTCATAACATTCCTTGTTTGTCTCCTTGTTTATATTCATATGACTCATCCTACTTAAGACCTTTATCATCTCTCACCTGGGTTCCCAGTATTTCCTTTCACTAATCCATCCTTTCCATGGTTGCCAAAATAATTTTCCTAAGATAGATACGACTGTCACTTCCCTGCCCAAAAAACCTTTTCCTTATTGCTGTTAGGATAAAACACAATATTCAACTTGGCATTCAAAGTCATTCATGGTCTAGCTCCAACTTACCTTTCCTGCATTATATCATATTACTCTCTACAATTCAGCCAAAATGGATTACTATCTTTTTTTTTCTGAACATGGAATTTCATTTACTACCTTTATCTTTTTGTATAAGCAATTGGCTGTGCCTCAATACTATTCACACCTGACTCTTAGATAACTTACCTTCCTTCAAAGCTTAATCAAGTGCCATTTCCTATGTGAAACCTTTCCTGATTCCCCTCCATCTGTCAGTGCACTCTCTCTTCACGGTCGTTTTTATACTACACTTATCTGTGTGCATGTTGCATTTCCCTGCCCCATTAAAAAATAAGCTCCTTGAGGGCAAGGGTCCCCCCCGTTTTTGAGTTTGCATCTTTAGTACCAAGCACAGTGCCTCACACATACTATCGGCACCAAATAAGATGGGTGCAGAGGTATAATAGACTAGTAATGGGGGACTTCAACTATCCCAACATCTGTTCAAGTTCTTTCACTGCCAAAAGCAGAGCAGTTAATAATTTCTTGGCTTGCCTTTATGATAATTTCATCCTTCAAAAGTTGGAGGAAGTCATGAGAATGACTGCTGTTTTGGATCTGAACAAGGAACAGAACTGGTTGCTGAATGGGAACCTTGACGGAAGGAAACCATTCCAACTCTGAATTTGTGGTAAGGTAGAGGAGGAAAGCTATGTATAATCTGACCCCCATATTTTGGGCAAACATACTTCAAAGGGTTCAGAAAAAGGATAGGTAGAAAATTCCATGGGCAAAAATCCTATGGGGAAAATCATCCCAGGAAGAAAAATTAGAAGCTATCAGGTAGCATTCTTCCTCCCATTGGCAGCCACACTCCAGGTGAGCCCCATCTCAATCCGGATCACTTCTCTACCCCATCCCCCAGAAGCAGACTCTTCAGCAGTGGCTCAATCTGTTCCAGGGTCTCTATCTCCCCACCATAGGATGTTGTCTCAGGGTCGATCCCTCGACATGATCTTATTTCTCTCTGTCACTCCCCTCAACAGATTTATCTTAAAAAGTTGATTTTATGATGCCTTTCATGTTGCCTGTTCTGGGTACCAAAATCTTGGATTAGTTGAAGAAATGAGATGTTTAATCTAGAGGAGAGAAGGCTAAAGGGAATGCAGTGTAAGTAGTTGTCTTCAAGCATTTGAAGGGTTGTTACATTGAAGAGAAGTTAGATCTGTTTCTGCTTGGACCCAGAAGGCCCTAGAGTAATTGGTGGAAGTTGAAGAGAGCTAGATTTTAATTAAACATAAAGAAAACTTCCCTAACAATTAGAGCTACCTCAAGATAGAGCAGACTGACTCAAGTGGCAATGAATTCCCCCCATTGGAGATCTTCAGGTAAACTCTGAATGAGGACCTGTTACGAATATAAAAGGGCTGTTTGTTCAGATTGGCCTTGATGGCCTCTGAGGTAATTTCCAATTTTGTGCTTTTGTGTGAATTTTTTTGAAGAGCAGTTTCTAATCAGAAAAAAGTTAGGCAACCATAGTGTAGATGACCCCCTTCAAATTCTCTCTACCAGGAAGGTTCCCAAACGGACCTCACCTGTGTCTGTTTTGTACATAGAATTATATACGTCAGAGCTGGAAGAGGTCTCAGAACCCATTTAGTCTAACCCCTTCCTGTTATAGCTGGAGGAACCAAAGGCCAGGGTGGTTAAATTATTTTCTCATTTACACAGTTGGTGGTAGATTTGAGACTAAAACTCAGTTCTCCTGACCTCCGGTCCATGTCTCTTTCCATTACACCATGTTACCTCTAGTTCCTCTCTTGGACCTCCAGGCCCCTGTATAAACTTTACTTATTTGCAATTCATCAGTCAGCTAAACAAACAGAATTCTTTGAGTGCCTCCCAGACCAGGCTTGAGCTAAGAACTTGGGAATGGAAAAGGGAAAAGAAGGAGAAGAGAACACATAGTCCCTGTCTATGAGGAGCTAACAAACTATTGGGGAGATCATAACATTCAGAACCAGCCTTGATAATCATAGGGTTCCATGCCAGTCTGAGCAGGAATCTGGAATGTAATACCTGACAAGACATCCAGTCTCAGCTGAGGCAGGCCATTCTGTTCTTGGACAACTCTGATTGTTAATTCTGTCCTTACATCAACATTGTGTTTGGCTTTTAAAGCCCTTCGCAACATGGCTTATTTCCTTCTTCCATTTCTCCAGATTCCTTGATTTCTACAATTTTTTTTCCCAAAAGCATATATGTAATCTTTGGGATTGTCATGTTTCATTCTTTTGTCTGTAGGAGGGTCACTAGTGGGGCCAGTTGAACAGTTGTTAGTGGTAGTATTATTGTTGCTCATCCTTTGTTTTTCAAGATGGACAAAACCATCATGGATGTTTGATGCCTTTTCTTGTGCATCAGTTGGTTTTAAGCCAAGGCTGAGTTGTAAGACTTCTCTTGGAGGAATGGGGAGGTGAGATCAATTTGTTCCAGCAGCCCTATAGATGGCTGAACCAAGGACTGTGGAGCACTTTGAGTTTAATAAGACATCAAAAATGCCAAGGTCATTTACTGCAGTGTGAGAGGAATTAAAATTTAGAATAGTAGAATCATAAGATTTAGAGCCAATTTAATCCCCTCACTTTACTGAGGCCTCAAGAGTACATGATTCATCCAAGATCTTACAAGTAGCAAGTGTCAGAGCTAGGATTTGTACCTGACCTGATGTCATATCTATTGCCCTCTCCACGGTACCACAGATTTAAACTGTGTTATAGCTCTGCGTAGGGGGAGATCTTAGGGCCCTTCTTTTCCAACAGCCCATTCTTTACAAAAATCCCAATCCTTTGAGAGGCCATTTATTTGCTGCTTAAATATTTCTAGTAAAGGGAAATTCACCACCTTACAAGAGAGCACATTCTTCTTTTGGAGAGCTATACTTGCAGTAAAGTATTTTCTTATGAAACAACTATGACAATTAAGATAAGAAAAGACTACATTTCCCAGGATGCCTGAGCCAAGAAAATAAGTGATAATTGGAAAAGAATAAAGAAAATTTCCCATAAGGCCATGTGCCTTTAGCACAGTAATTGATTTTTAGTGGAGTAAAGGAGATACTCTGCTGGATTCAAGATCCTATGGAGCAGAGAGTGATGATTGAGAGCCAGGTAGAGAATTATGGGTTGTAGTCCTATGCCTGTGGTGATGGCAACAGGGGAGCAGGAAATCCAAAACGCAAAGACTTGGCTCTTAACTGGTATCTTTATCCCTGGGTACTGTCCAGAGCATATTTTGGCTCTTGGATATTGTCCATGCCTTCTAGATTGGAGCTGTGGATCTTGGAGAAACTTGAATCCAAAACTCTTCTAGTAAAGAGCAGAGAGAGATTGGGTAAAGTAAGGAGATGAAACTATTCTTCAGGAATATGGCCAATATAATTTTTGTTATTCATTTTTCCTATTCACTTCTGTCATGATTAAATATTTTATTAATTTACTGCTCTTCCTTACTGGGCCTGTGAGCATGGCGAGCAACCAAAATACCTAGACATGAGTTAGTAAACTTCAAAAAATCTCTCTTTTCTGAGTGGGGCCAAAGAGAGTCAGAGTCATGATTTACTATTGAAAATCTCTCACTATTTTGGGTTTTGACATGGTTGAATCCCAGGCGGTACTTACACTGAGTGTATATATGCCTACTTCTTATTTTTCCCCATGAATCCTAATTTTTTCCTTTGTATTACAGATTTTACATAGAATAAATTACGTAGAATAAAATGCAGATCTAAATTCCCTCTAATACTTCTTCCACATGAAAACTATTCAAATATTCATAGCATGATACAATCTCAGAGGTAGAAGGACCTCAGAATTTATCTAATCTAAACTGAGGAATAGTGTCTTCTACAATAACCAGTCTCTTCTTGAAGATGTCTAGTGATGGAAAACTTGATTCTTTATTTGGCAGCCCATTCCACTCAAAAAGCTCTAATTGTTAGGAAAATTTCCCTTACCTTTAATTTAAATCTGATTATTGGCAACTTTCACTTGTTGCTCCTAGATCTATCCACTAGTTGAAGAAATCTAACATGGCAACCTTAAAGATATGTTCCTAATATCTGTCCCCCTTCCCTTCCACCAATTTTAGGATTTCTTCAGACTAAGGATTTATTTCCCGTTTTCTTCAATTGTCTATGGAATAATTTTTAGTTTTCTCATCACACTGCTCAGCCTCCCTCTGGACCTACTCCAGCTTGTTTTTGTGCCTTTTAAAACGTAGTGCCCAGATGTAAACATGACACTCCAGAAGTGAGACTATGTGTTTGTTCCCTGTGCCTTCTCTTGGATGGACCAGACAGCACCACTTCCTTCAATCAATCCTTGCATGACCATTCTAGTTGGCCACGAGGTGGGACGGTGGATGGAGTGCTGGCCAGAGTCAGCAAGACCTGAATTCAAATATGACCTTAGATATTTATAAGCTATGTGACCCTGGGCAAGTCACTTAACCCTTTTTGACTCAATTTCCTCATCTGTAAAGTGAATTGGAGAAGGAAATAGCCAATTACTCTAGTATCTTTGATAAAAAAAAAAAAAACCCAAAGGAGGCAATGAAGAGTTGGACATGACTGAAAAATGACTAAATAGCAACAATAATCATCTCCTTGTCCCGATTGGGCAGAGGTGGAGGGGAGGTAGGGAAAAGCTGAGATTAGACAGAAGAAAAGGAGGAGGTATAGGCCATACAAAGCCATACCAGAACTTTGCTTCAGGTGGGCTATGTCAAATAGAGGGGCAAGATTAGGGGTATGTGAGTGGTGGGAGGTGGGGAGAGGACAGGCAGGAAGTGGAAATCCTCATTGGGCTGGAGACTTGGAAGGGGTTCCACAGACCGTAGGGGGTCTTAGGCCTGTGGCTGAGGGAGTTTTTCACAGTGTTCTCTTCTCAATATCAGCCACACCAAGCTATGTATGTGTGTGTGTGTATGTGTGTGTGTGTGTGTGTGTGTGTGTGTGTGAAGTATAATTGCTCCCTCCTTCCCCTGAAGCATGATAGCTTTGAATAGAGGTGGAGTCCTCTTCATTCCTAAACCCAGGCTTTCTTCTCTCTCTCCCATCCACACCTTGTAAGAGTGGGTATAGAGCACCCACTGTCAGTGCCAGGGGCAGGCGCCAGCCAACAGCCATATAGGGATGTGGCGGCCTCATTAATGAGAGCTTCCTGTTAATTAAAAGCTCCCCCCAGGGACTTCTTGGCTCATACCTGAGCCCCTCTCCCCCCTCCTCACAGACTTATGGCCAGAGCTTGCTGAGAATTCCTTATATAGGGGCACCTAGAGGGATGAGCTGGCTGGAGAGGCAAGTTCAGGGACTGTTTGTTTATAGAGCCAGCACAGGTTTATCTAATTCTGCTTTCTGATGCTCCTGTGGTGATCCTGGTGTTCTCCATTTACCCACTGCATTCATGCATGGAGCCTGAGAAAAAGAGCCTTTTGATTCAGTTGCTCTGCTGTAACAACTGGGGCTATAGCCAGAGCTCCCTGTTTACCTTCCTAAAGGGGACAGACAGGGCCGGGTGGGAGGGGAGGCCAGGCAGCATCTGGAGTGGAGAGACCACAGATGGAAGATACAGGGGCATTTGGGTGTGTGAGCAGGGAAAAGGGTCCTGTCTGGTTTTGTCTCCAGCCCCAGGGAACCAAAGGTCAAAGGGGTAGAGGGGGATAGGATTCTGTTTTTTTTTTTTTTTTTACAAGGGTCATCATTATCACCACAGTTACCACCGTAACCTTCACCATTATGGTTAATAGCCTCATAAGCATACATAATCATCTCCATCACCATCATCTCCATCATCACCAGCTCCATCATCTCCATCTCTCCATCTCTCTCATCACCAAATCCATCATATGCATCATCACCAACTTCATAATTTCCATCATTACCAATTCATCCTGATCATCTCCATCCCTACTATTGTCATTATTATAAGTAAGTAGCAGAGCTAGGATTTGAAATCATATCTTTTCATTCCAAATTAAAAGTTGCTTCTACAGCACCATTCCCTGGATCTGCCTTTCTTAGAATTCTGGGGTCTTCAGTATTATAGAATTAATAGTCCTTATATTACTTGAGGTATAAGGTAGATTGTTGTGAGGAAAGTCCTTAGCAAATAAACCTTAAAGCATCACGGAATAACTGTTGTTGTTCCATCATGATTATTCTGTATCCCCATCTCCTGGTACTGGCTTCTTTCCATGGGGGTCTTCTTGGATCAAGTCTTTGAGGGAAGAAGGGGTAGATGATACTGTCTGCTGGCTTTTTAAAGAGTTGTGTGTTCTTGGTATAGAAGCAAGTGGGGTGGGAAGTGCTGCATGGGGGAAGGAAGTCAAATCTCCCTAAGGGATGTTCCATTCAGTGGTAGCCTTTGATCTGCAGGGGTTTCTATGGCCACAGTCCCCCGAATGCCCTGAAGTACAGTGTTGGGAGGCTGGGGAGTGAGAGTCAGAAAGCAAACCCTCCTCTCTTCCCAGCCCCAGTGCCTGGGGTAAGGGTACATGAATAGGATTAGGCAAAGAATTATGTCTCAATAACTGGGAAGTGGAAGGAAAAGAGCCAGGACTCAGAATGGCCCCCAGAGTTCCTACAAGATTGGGGTTTTTTGGCGTCCATTCTGAACATGTTCCTCCTAAGCTGAGTGATCAGGAGATTATTTTGTCCATACCCTGCTTCCAAAGAGGAAGTCCTCAGACTTATCTAAGAGAAATTGTTGTGTCTTATAAAACACAAAAGGATCCTGGATTCTCTTCTGCCCAAACACACACACACACACACACACACACACACACACACACACACACTCAAATATCATGAAGAGTCCTATTTAGGGGACTCTGGGAGAAACAAGGTGAGTAAATGGAGGATTTCTTGCTGTTAGGGAGACCTTGGTTGGAGAACTGCTATCGTTATTGTCCCTGTAACAGTCTGTCTAGGGGCCTTCTCTCTGTGGTCACCCATATAAAAATCCTGGTGCCTCCCATTCTGAATTGCTCTGGGACCTTAATTCTCTGTGACCACATCTGCCCCCTCTTTTCAAGGTCATACTTCCTGGGTCTTTAAAGGTGGTCATCTGAGGTCGCATCATGGCATGGAACACTGGGGCAAGAGACAGAGGACCTGCTTCTATCTAGGAGACATTGATTATCATCTTTTAGCCTCAAACATAAAACAAGGGAGTTGGACTAGAGGATCTCTAAGGCACCTACCAGCTCTAATGCCTGTGAACTCAACGAGGAGAGGCATCTACTTTTGACCATGTGCAAGAAGGCAGGACCTTTCCCTGCCTCTTCCTGCACAGCTGGATTTTATGCTGGTCATATTGTGGGGATGTAGTCCATTAAATGGGATAAAAACCAACCTGTCTTTAATCCTTCCTTGGACTCCACTCACTCCAAGATCCAGTTACAATTAATAAGTGTTGTTGATCTCTTTATAAGTTGGAGGAGTATGACTTCTCTCTAACCCTGACATTCCCACTCCAGCCAGATTCATTTGCCCTTGTCCCTTCCTCTACCTCTTCACATTCTATACAGGTCAACATCCAGTCCCCATGGGAGCTGTCCTCTATTGGAATAGGCTAACCCGAAAGCTAGTGAGCCCTTTGTCACTGGAAACGTTCAGCCAGAGACTGAGTGGCCCCCAATTGAAAATGCTATTCCCCGGGGATGTGAAATTTGACAAGATTTGGCTAGCTGCTGTAGGATTTACAAAGTATACTTTTTTCACAACTCTGATGGAATTAGTGTAAGAATTATTATCTCTATTTTACAGAGGAGGAAACTGAGGCGCATAAAGGACAACTGATTTGACTAGGGTCATGTGACTAATAAGTGTCAGCAGTGGGACTGCTAAGATCCTTTTCAATTCCAGAATGCTGTGATTCCATTATTCTTCTTCCTTCATCCTAAGGTTCTGGTCTATTTGCTGTTCCTCGAATACGGCATTCCATCTCTGTATGCTTCCATACACAAAATCTTCCCTCCCCTCAAAGCACGCCCTTCTTCAACCTTGCCTCTTAGGAGCCCTAGTTTCCTTCAAGGCTCACTTCATGTGAATCTCCTAATTTCCTTGCTAGTCCTAATTGTTATCGTGTTCTCTCTCTCTCCACACTCTCTCTGTCTCTGTTTCTCCTCAAATTATACTGCATTTGTTTACTCCTCTAAATGTAAGTGGAATGAAGCTTCATAAAAGCAAATGCTGTTTTTCCTTTTATGCTATGTCTTCTCTAGTGCTCAGCACAAAGAAAGCCCCTAATTCGTGGTGCTTAAACTGGGGAAGAGAATAAACATTTATATAGCATTTACTATGTGCCAGGCACTGTGCTTAATGCTTTACAAATATTAATCCATTTGATTTTCACAATAGCCCTGAAAAATATGTGCTGTTATTATCTCCATTTTACAATTGAGGAAACTGAGGCAGATAGATTTGATAGGAGACTAACTCAAGGTTACAAACTAGAAAGTGTCTGAGGCTGTGTTTGAACTCAAGTTTTCTTAATTTTAGGACTAACGCTCTATTTCTTGGGTCACCTGGCTGTCGAAATTGACACTTTAAATTGACATTTAAAGCAAAAATTGCTTTAAGAGGATCTACAGAATCAAAAAGGTATTTTTAAAAAGACCACTTTAAAAGGGAACACAAGTTAATGGACCCAATTCAAGTGCCTCAATGCACAAGAAAGGAGTTTAATTCAAAGAGGTTCTGTGGGCAGACTCCAGGGATGTCTCTTGAGTTGAACATTCATTTGGCTGAAAAGAGAACCGTTTTGGCCTGGAATAAAGAAACTTGGCATGAGAGGGGAGGGAGGGCCCTGTTTCCTTAGTGAGCAGAGGAGATAAGAGCAATAGTTCTGGCTTGAATGGAAGTAGAAATCAGGGCAGACTAGAAAGGGAATCATGATTGACTATAAAAGCCAGCTCTGTGGGTGAACCTGTGTCACATGGTTCTCTGAACTTTGAATGGAGACCTGAGAGACTTCTTCCAACCACTGACTTGTATGGAGATATAACTAGCAGTTCATCACACTGGAGGGTGTCACCCCTTTCCCTCTGGATATAGAAGCACTCTCTCCTGGCATCAATTGAGAGGAAGAACTGAGGTTACTGACTTGCTCAGCGTCATATCTACTAAGTGTCTGCAGCTGGATTTGGATTCAGGGCTTTCTTACTCCAAACCTAGTGCTCTATCCATTGTGCCACCTAATAGCTATGTGACCTCCAGAAATGCCCACTCTTTGAACCTATTTTCTCATTTGCAAAATGAACATAATTCTTGTACTACCTAGCTTAAAGGGATCCAAGGTCACAGAGCAGACTGAAACCTAGAAGAGACTTCAGAGGCTTTCTAGTCCACCTGGGCAGGATTTGAACTCAGTTCTTCTGACCTTTCATGATCCAGTATAATTTCACTATACCATGCACTAGGATTTTGCTTCAGGGTGGCTCATTATGAATAGAGGGACTGAGAAGGAGGTAGAAAAAGATACAATTAGGGAAGCTTGGAAGAGAGGCCATTGAAGAGGCAGGTGGCAAATTTTGGTTGTTTAGGAGTACTTCAGGATAGGAAGTATTATAGAGAAATTAGACTCTGCTAGCTGCTGTACTTTCCTTCTACAGTGACTCTTGTATCTACCTGGTCTTTACTGCCATGGTCATTTTCCATTCTAACTGGTCTTCTTTGTCCAAGACCTTTACAAACTTATTTCCCATTCTTCTTTCTCTCACTTCTCTGTAGGCATTCTATGTTCTGGACAATTAGCGTCCATTTCATCCTCCCCTCTTCCATTTTTGGGTATGTAGACTCTATATAAGGAAACACTCTTTTTCTGCTTGTTAAAATGCTTCTCTCTCTGTGTCTCTCCAGTGCCCCAATGAGGTGCTACTTCTTTCCTGAAACTTTCCTTGATTTCTGTCTTCCTTCACCCTCACCTGAAACTGCTCTCTCTCCCCTCCTCAAATGATCACATTGGCAGGTTCTATCCTTAACTCCCATCACATACTACCTTGGCACATTTAATTGTATAGCAGTCATAGTTCCCTCTAAAATTATAATATGATGGAGGGCAATAGGAAAGGAACAAGCATTTGTAAGGTGCCTTTTATGTGTCAGGCACTATGCTAAGTGCTTTACAGATATTATCTCCGTATAACTTTTCACTCTTGTATCTCCAGTGCCTAACAAAGGGCCTGGGATATAGTAGGAGTTTAATAAATGTTTGGTGAGTTTGACTAGGGTGAGGCTATTTGGGTTCTAGATCTGGAAGTTCCAGTCAGACTCTTCCTCTGACATTAGGGGAATCATTAGCTTCTTTAGAGCACAGTACTTCACCCATTTTTGTGTCACTCAGTGCAGTGGATAGTAGGCTAGAGCTGGAGTGAGGAAGACCTAAGTTCAACTCCAGCCTCAGACCTTTGTAGCTGTGTGACCTTGGACACATCACTTACACTCTACTTGCATCTGATTCCTCCTCTAGCTCGAAGGGTTGTGGTGAAGATCAAATGAGCTACTATTTGTAAAGCACTTAGCACAAGGACTGGTACGTATATAAATGCTAGCGAGCTACAACTGCTATGATTATAACGATGACCTTCATCTTCATCATCTCTTCTAAGTCTCTTTGATGATGTCTTTACCATAACTTCTGGCTGGGCAACCCCAAGGAGCTGTCCAGCGTTCACAGATTATGACTATGGTATCAGACAGTGATTGGGATGAGACTGAAATAGGCACAATATGGCTCAAGTTGCTCACACCTATTACCATGTTCCACCCCTATCCTCCATTTCCTAACCCAGATCTTCATCTTTTATTTTTTTGTCCAGATTATTGTGATAGTCCCTATTACACCAGCTTCTCCCCTCTCCAATCCACTTTGTATACATTGTATACATACTTTATATACACTGAGTATTATTACCTCTCTAAGATCTTGTAACTTTTCTATTCAGAAAACTTTAGTGGATCTGCCTTGCTTATTGAACAAAATGTGAGCTGTTTAGCTGGCACTTAGAACCCAGTAGAATCTAATTTTAAGGTACCTTTTCATCCTTATCTCATCTGATTTCTTCATTGGCAGTTCTCATTCTACCCTATCCTATCTTCATATCTTTGCTCATGTGATTTTTCCATACCAAGAATGTACTCTTTTCTCCACCTTGCCCTGATATCTCGACCCACTGAAGTTCCTTCTCTCCTGATGTTTGTGTCACTTCCCTCATGAGGACTTCTCTGGTGACTCCTCAGCTGGACATAATCTCCCACTTGCAGCATATTGCCCAGACCCATCTTGTGTACTTACTGTTCTACCCCTTCTCTTATCCAGTTCTTTGTGTACATGCTTTTGCTATAAGAACAGAAGTAACAAGGGGTAGACTGTTTATGAGGCTCGGAGTTGGGAAAGTGATTGTCTTATTGAATTATTATCTATATGATGCTGTTAAGTCAGTCAATCTGAACCTTCATTTCCTTATCTGTAAAATGAAGCTAAGAAAGTCCCACATTACTGTAGGAGTACGTGTGAAGGAAAAGCTCTGTAAATGTTAAAATGGTATAGAAATGTGTACTGTAAGTACTTCTGTAGCCCCAATGCCTTACACATGGTAGGCATTTAATACAATTTTCTCAAACTGAACTCAATAAGCATAGAGGGGGTTCTGTTATCCCTGAGCTCATGAAAGATACAAAAGTGTAGACGTGTTGGATACTGTCTAAGAGATGACTGCTTCTTGTGTATTGACGATTATTGTGAACTTCCCTCCAGAACAAGCTCAGGTCTTCTTCCCCAAGTCTCCCAGATCTGATGAGGGACCTGAAGGTTGATATTTTTGGAGACTAGACCTCTCTCTTCAGATTCTTTCCCCAGTGGTCAAGGAATTGCCCCTGAGGATTTCTTCCAGCCCTCCCAGAATAGCTCTCTTCCCCCACTGTGTCCTTGGTGACATGAAGATCAATCCACAAGTTGCCCCTTTCCCCATCACTTAGCTCAAAACAAACACAACAGCCACTCCAATCCTTTTTCTTTTCTTTTCTTTCCTTTTTTTTCTTTTTTTTTTTCTTCTTGGTATTTTTTCTCCCTGACCTCCACAGCTTCCCCTCCCCTCAATGGAGTGTCTGTCCATCCCCCAGGTGACCCCAGATCTGTTCCTGGTCCTGAGAAGGCAGCCATGGCCCCTTGAGTCTATACACTGACCAGGCCTGGGAGCATCTCCATGACCCCAGGCTCAGTCAGAGGGACTTCTGGTTTGGCTTGCACTTGGGAATGTGGGGTCCTCGGGGCCCCCGGGGGGAGGCCTGGCCTGAGTACAAGGGTGGGGGCAGGCCTTAGAGTTCAGTTTTAAGCCCAGGGTCTCTGCCCCCTGAGAGCTGGGGGGTGTAGGTCACATGACTGTTTCCCTCTCCTCCTCCAGGAGCGGAGGAGGCTGCTCCCCAACCATTGGCTCGTAGACTCCAGAGCCGTTGAGATACCCGTCATCCTTGGTGCCAGGCTCTGGGCCAGACGAAGGCAGTGAGTTCTCAGAAATGGAGCCATGCTTCACATAACCTGGCAACTGGTGGTGGCCATTGGCACTGGCTCCAGCCCCGGGAGCTAGTCGAGGGCTGAGGGATAAGGCCAGCCCCCCTCGGGGTCCCACATTGGTGACGCTCGTGTGAGACACCATGGGGCCGTAGCTGTAGGTGCTGCTGCCACTGCGGGCCTTCCGCTTGAAGTCCAAGGCCAGGGTCCATCGGCTCCATGACTTCTTGATCTCTGCTTGTACCTTAGGAAAGGAGGAGAGACAGGAGCGTCAGCCTTAGTGACCCCCCCGTTCTCATGTATGGAAACAAGTTGGCTTGAGGGGCAGGAGAGACTTGAATCTGAGCTATGGGCAAAAGATTTAACTTCTCACAGGGTTAATAAAGCACAGTCTAGTGGTGAGGGTCAAAGGAGCTCCCTAAGTTACCTCATAAAGCTTAAAATTGGATGCCTTGCCTGGACCTCTGCTTTGAAACTAAATGGTTCCGTGGATATAGGGCTGGGATTGAATCAGGAAGATCTCAGGTCAAATCTAGCTTAAATCATTTGGTAGCTGGATGACCCTGAGAAAGTTATTTAACTGCTGACTGCCTCAGTTTCCTCAACTGTAAAATAGGGATAATAATACCACCTATCTGCCAGATTTGAGAGGACTAAAGGAAATATTCGTAAAGCACTTAGTATAGTACCTGGCATATGGCAGGTGATTAATAAATATGTATTTCTTTCCTCCTTCCTTACCATTCTTCCTCATGTCATATGTGGTATACATATTATACTCCTCTGACTAGTCCCTAAGCTCCCTGAGGGCAAGAGACATGGTCCCATTATCTAATTTCATCTTTATTTCCACTTGCTAAGCAGAGGCACATTGCAGGGATATGGCAGAGTTTGCACTCACCTCTCCATTGCAGAAACAGTATATTATGGCAACGAAAAATCCCTGGGGAAAAAGATATTCAAGAGAGAAAGGTCAAAGAAGGTTCGAATAGTTTTCATAGCATCTCTACTGTCTGATCTACCTCCCACCCCCCTAAATCCCTCTATTTCCAAGACAACCTCGCTGTTGAATGGAGGGGTAGAGTCTCAACTTGGCAGGTTGCTGGTATTTGTGAAAGACTTAGCTTTGCTATTGCAGAATAGAAAGATATCAGTTTCTTGTTCTTTTGTGGCAATTATGCAAGATTCAGTAGCCTGGGAGAAAGTTGGTCTCCCCAACTCAAGTCTCTTCCTACTCTAGTCCATCCTCTCCTCCTCTGTCAAAATGATCATCATATTTATAGGTCTGACCATGTCAGTGAACTCCAGTGACTCTTGAGTACCTCCAGGATCAAATATAAAACTCTGCATTTAGTGTTCAAATCCCTTCATAATTTATCCTGTCTTCCTTTCAGCTTTCTTATATTTTATTCCTACTGTTCTGTTTTACAATCCAGTGACACTGGCCTCTTTTGCTATTCCTGGAACAAGACGTTCCATTTGCTGTCTTTGGGCACTTTGTCAATTGTCTCAATGCCTGGAATGCTCTCTCTCCTCATTTTTGACTCCTGACTTCTTTGGCTTCCTTCAAATCCCAGCTAAAAATGACCTTATGTAAGAAGCTTTTCCCAATTCCCCTTAATTCTAGTGCCTTCCCTCTGTGATTATCTTCAATTAATCCTGAATAGATCTTGTTTGTACATAGTTGCTTTCATGTGGTTTCCCTCATTACACTGTGAGCGTCTTTGAGAGGTGAAACTGGCTTTTGCCTTTCTTTGTACCCCAGGGCTTAGTAGTACAGGGTAAAGCATATACTAGGTGTTTAATAAATGCTTGACGACTTGTCCCAACTTTATTCTTGTGAGTAAGGATGTGTTTCCTATGAGGGGACCACTTCAGACACTGGTCTGGTTTCCTACTTTGGCAGCCAGGTTTTCAGCTTGGGTCAATACCAAGGGTACCACTAACCCTATCCCTAACCCTAATCCTAATCCTAAATTTTTTCTCGGTCCTCCCCCTCCACTCTAGTCACCCACACTTGCAACTTTGCAGTTGTTCTCAACTCTTCAATCTCCTTCACCCACCATGTCCAAAAATTTGCCAAGTCTTGTTGATTCTATTTCTTCAATATCTCCCATATCTGTTTTTTTTTTTCTTTCCACTCATAAAGATCCCAACCCTTGTCCAGGCCTTCATTACCTGAACTAATTGGTCTTCTGTTCCACTCCAATCTATTCTCTATATAAAATAATCTCTCTAATACACAAATCTGACCATCTTACCCACTTCCCTGCTCCAAAAAGACTTTAGAGGTTTTTTATTGCCTCAGAGATAAAATACAAAATCCTTATCATCTTGTCACTGAAAAACTTCACAATCTGATTCCAGTCTACCTTTCCAGAGTTAGATGGAATAATATACCCTTAGAGAGTTTGAGCAACCTGAGCTGGTTGCCTTTCCACTCTCCCAATTCTGCCTAGAATTTTCTCCTTCTTTAAATCCCTAGCCCCCTTAAGTCATAGGTGCCAGCCTCTCCATAAGGCCTCTGATGATCCCTCCCCAAATGAAATGTAAGCTCCTTGAAAGCAGTTTAATTTTAATTTTTTTGTTTTTGTGTCCCTAGGATTTAGCAATTTTTTTTTTTTAGTATTTTTGTCTGAGAATCTAATTCTAACACACTTCTCCATCACTCCCCCCTCCCCATCCCCAACCAAACCAATGTTATTTGCTATTGCAGAATAGAAAGATAAAAAAATAGGCTATAGCTAAGCAGGGCTGGATGTGGAACATTTATAGTCTTAGGTCTATCAGCTTACCCAACAGATCCCCTTTTCTGCAGCCAACAGAAAAATTATTTACTACTGTACCCACTCTGTGCTTTCTCTGCCCAAACATTCTTTATAGAGCTAAAGGGGGAGTTAGTGTGGGAGGTGTGGAGATTGTGGGCAGCTTGTTATATCCAGATTCCTCTTGGTCCCTCGGTTCAGCCTATAAAGGACTTTAGGTCCTGCCTGATTAATTAGATTTATATTATAAGGGGGAGGAGGATTTATGGAAACAAGAATGGTAAAGTGAAAGTTCTGGCTGAATGTACATGCAGGAATGTGCTAGCACCCATTTTTAAATTTTTGCTGTGAGTATTTGCATCTAGGAGACTGGCAAATGCTACAGATCAGGGCTTGACTTATTGTCCAGAGAAAATGTTAAACTTTAAAGTATCTCCCATTTTCCATAGACAATTGTTAAATTTTTTTTGATGGGGAGAGGGGAGAGAAGGGGGCAACAAATTGACAATAGGCCAGTGATCTGCCCATAGGTCAGTGATCTTCAGTGTCTGAGGGTCTGATGGCCACACCTACCTGGAATGAATTGAAGAGCATTTCATAGTGCATTTGGACTTGCCAAAGAATCCCTGATACTTCTGTGTACGGTGTGGCCATGAAGACGATGTAGTGCACCCCAAACAGCGGCATGAGCACTAGTGTGGACTTCAGCAGCTTTCTGCAAGAGGAAGTAGTAGTCAGGGTCAAGAACAACCCTTCCTCCTTCTCCATCTGAAACTTTGTTCATCTTTCAAGAGCCATTTTAAGTACATTCTCCTCCAGGGAGGTGCATTTTAGTGAATGAGACTGGAAGTCCTTATTAGGGTCACTGAATGAGGAGATGAAATATGGGGCAAAGGAAGAGGCTGACCTGTACTGTTGCCTTGTATCACATCTCCCTGCATTGGTCTCCCGGAGTTTAGTAGCCAGTACTCTGATTATATTGATAAAAAGAATAAAGTTCACCTGTGGGAGAGAAAAAATAGAATATTATAATTTAGGGAGAAGGCATAGAATTTCAGAGTTTTCTGTAGCTGGGGGAAGAGGGTGTGTGAAGGGTGATGGATCAGCCCTGTGGATTCTTTCCCCTGGAAAGAGTAGCAAGAGTATGTTTTCAATGTGGTATAATAGAAAGAACGCTAGTCTTGAAAGTCAGAAGACACGAGTTCAAATTCCAGGGTTGACATTTAGGAGCTGTGTGACCTTTCAAAGAAAATCACTTAATTTCTCTGGGTTTCAATTCCTTTATCTATAAAAAATGAGAAGTTTGGACAAAATGCCTACATTTTCTTCCAGATCCTGACATTTGACGATACTGTGAGGTATGAGGGACTCTCAGGGAAGAACATTGTCTCCTGCTCTTCTTCCTACTTGTTTCATCCTCCAAGCATTGTCTCTTTATAGGTCCAAACAATCAGATCTCCCATGAAACCCTTCCAGAATATGTCACTGACTTATTGTCCAGAGAAACAGTTGGTTGATGTAGGAATACTCAACTTGAAGTCTATAAGCTTATTAAATTCTTGTTGATCATTGATTCATTGTAGTCTTACTGCCTGAGTCTCGGAGAGGAAGAGAGGTTAAAGATGGATTCCATCCATCTTTATACCAGAGCAGGATTTAAACTTGAGGGACTGACTCTTTGAGACACCATTTGGGGTTTTCTTGGCAAAGATATTGGAGGGGTTTGCTATTTTCTTCTCCAGTTCATTTACAGATGAGGAAACTGAGGCAAACAGGGTTAAGTGACTTGATCAGGATCACATAGCTAGGAAATGTCTGAAACCAGATTTGAACTTATGAAAGTGAGTCTTCCTAACTCTAGGTCTGGGGCTGTACCCCAGTGTGTCACCTGGTTATTCATAGTTGGATAAATAGATCTAGATGCCTGGTTAGCATGAGGACAGTCAGGTCCTTTGTAGGCAGCAGAGTTGTTGCAACAGATTTTTAACTGAATCTCTTGAACTAGATGTCTTTCTCCATCTAGTGGGTCCAGTCCATCCCACCAGGATGCTCTCGAGTGAAATAATTCTGTAAATTTTCCCAGAAACTTTAAACATCAGCTTTTGATTATCTTTAACAAGTAGATGTGTGTATTAGATGGCTCCTAAGACCCTGCAATAATTCTAAACCTCCTATGATTTCATCTTTTCCAAATGTCCCCCTTTGACCCTTTTTCTACCCCCACTCCCCAGATCTCAGCCTGGCATTCAAGGCCTTAAAGTAGGAATATGCTGGTAAATGTTTAATAACTTTCAAAAAAATCTGGAAGCCATACTTTTAAGTTCAATCTGCATCGTTAATATATTCTATGTCACTTTATTAAGTCAGCAAGTCAATAAAGCAATAAATCAAGCCTTGATTTGTAGTTTTCTCATTTCTAAGAAGTAAATAAATGTTCCCACTGAAAATTTAACAACTGGCTGGCCTCCGCACATCTCTGGTGCCCCCAGGCTCCAACTTGAACCCTTTATTCAAGTCAGGTCAGACTCCTCATTATCAGTCTCTTGTTCCACCCCCCTCCTCCCCACAAGGTCCATTCTGTGCCTCTCTCCTGCCTAAGATTCAATCTGTTCAAATCTTACTTCTCCTTCAAGGGTCCTCTCAAGTCTCAGCTCCCCTAGAAAATCTGCCCAGATCACCCCAGCCCACTGGTGCCTTCCTTGTGTTGATCATCTTTAAGTTATTGTACATAGTTGTTTGTTGTCTCCTTCATTAGAATTATTGTCTTTTTACCTTTCTTTTCATTTCCAGTGTTAGCACAGTCTGGCATGCAGTAGGCATTTAATAAATGTTTATTAACAGACAAATATGGGGAAGACAATATTTGTGGGCAAGAAATAGCATTGAAGCATTGTTGGTGGAGTTGTGAACGAATCCAACCATTCTGGAGAGCAATCTGGAATTATGCCCCAAAAATTATCAAATTGTGCATACCCTTTGATCCAGCAGTGTTTCTATTGGGCTTATATCCCAAAGAAATACTAAAGAAGGGAAAGGGACCTGTATGTGCCAAAATGTTTGTGGCAGCCCTATTTGTAGTGGCTAGAAACTGGAAAATGAATGGATGCCCATCAATTGGAGAATGGCTGGGTAAATTGTGGTATATGAATGTTATGGAATATTATTGTTCTGTAAGAAATGACCAGCAGGATGAATACAGAGAGGACTGGCGAGACCTACATGAACTGATGCTAAGTGAAATGAGCAGAACCAGGAGATCATTATACACTTCGACAACGATATTGTATGAGGACATATTTTGATAGAAGTGGATTTATTTGACAAAGAGACCTAACTGAGTTTCAATTGATAAATGATAGACAAAAGCAGCTACACCCAAAGAAAGAACACTGGGAAACGAATGTGAACTATCTGCATTTTTGTTTTTCTTCCAGGGTTATTTATACCTTCTGAATCCAATTCTCCCTGTGCAACAAGAGAACTGTTCGGTTCTGCAAACATATATTGTATCTAGGATATACTGCAACATATCCAACATATAAAGGACTGCTTGCCATCTAGGGGAGGGGGTGGAGGGAGGGAGGGGAAAAAAATTGGAACAGAAACGAGGGCAAAGGATAATGTTGTAAAAAAAAATTATCCTGGCATGGATTCTGTCAATATAAAGTAATTATTAAATAAAAATTAAAAAAAAAAAGAAAAAAAAAAGAAATAGCATTGAAGACTGCTTTTAGCACTTAGCACAGTGCCCCAGTGCTTAGCACATAGTGGGCACTTAATAAATGTTTATTGATTGATTGATTGATTAGAAGTCAAGTTCTTAACAGACCTCAGGGCTAAATAGCAGTTTGTTTGAAGAAAGCATTTGGGGTTCTAAGTGGACTTAGCTCCATATAAATCTACAGTGTGATAATGTGATAATGTGATCTTAAGTTGCTCTAAGATTACAACAGTTTCCACAAATGATGAGGTGCTAGTTCTGTTGTCTTTTACCAGATTATATCCCAGAATACTCTGTTCTCTGGGCAACACATTTTATAGAAAACATTTATGAGCTGGAGGAAATTAGAATGGTCAAGGACTTTGAATTGATTCCATAGAGAATGGGTTGGAGGAACAGGGATGTTTCCCCCAGAGGAGAGAAGGCTCAGTGATGAGTGGGACAACATGATAAACGTGTCAAAAGGCTGCCATGTTGAAGAGTGATTTCACTGCTCTTGTTTGGGATCAGAGGATGGAACTAGTGTCACAAGTGAAAGTTGCAAAAAAAAAAGCAAGTTTAAGTCTTTCCTTGGGAAAAACTTCCACACTATTAGACCAGTTTTCCAGAAGTAGAATGAGCTGCCTCAGGAAGCCTTGTGTTTCCCCTGCCTGGTGATTTTCAAAAAGAGGTTGAGTGACTACTTGTTGGGTGGGTTTGTAGAAGGGATACTTTCCCCCAATGGGATACTGATTTCCCTTATAACTATAATTCTGTGATTTATTCTTCCTGAGGACATGACCTGTATTTCCTCATCACATCAAGGAAATTTGGATCCTCCATCCAAAATGGAAGCTTCTTGAGGGAAGATCTATATGATTCATATTAAAGGTGGAAAAGATCCCATTGGGTCCAACTTGTGCAATAGTTTCAACAGCCTTGGAAGTCTGGGAGCATCTTTTCCACACTGGTTGGGGCTCCTTGAAGGCAGTAATCACATGTCCTCCTTAGACCCTCCCTCCCCATTCCCCAGGTCTGCTCACCACAATAGCTGCCAGGATGGGCACCTGTATGATCCATTTCTTATTCCCCGAACTCAGGTCCCAGCACCTGGGGAGATACGGGTTCACCACTATTAGATCCCAGCGACATTCCTGATGGGTTCCCTCCACCCTGGGCACAGCTCTTTCTCAGACCATTCCTCTAGGCTCTCATGCTTAAAGTAGCATGTGCAAATACCTGGAAGCTCCCACCCTGTTAAACCACCCCCTGTGGTATCCTTCACAGGAGACAAAATTGTGTTTTCTGATGCTGGTATCACAGATCATGGATGGGCCTTGGACATCCCAAAACAACCCTGCTCTGAGGCTCCCCCCAAAACTCCAGGGCCCAAAAGGCCCCAAAGGAGGCCCCAGACTTACTCAGTGTTGGCCAGTGTGGCCCTCACGGTCACCCACACAGCGACAAACACGGCAGGGAGGCCTGGGGAGGAGAGTAGAGGAGAAATACAGAGAAGAGGAAAGAAAGGAGAGAAAAGATGAAGAGGAAGTGAGGAGACATATAGAAGAAGAGATGAAAGGTGCAAAAGAGGTGGAGAAGAGAGACAGAGGAAAGAAGAGACAGAGGAGAGGAGAGGAGGCATGAGGCTCCAGCTCTCCTACCCTCCCACCCTTCAATAGTGAGTCAGCCCATGGAAAAGCCCCCCCTTCCTCCCTTCTTCCCTTTCCCTGGCCTCTGAGCCTTGATTAACCTCTCTGACTAGAGAAGGAAATGGGGTGAGGGGAAGAAAGAGTATCAGAGAGGAAAGTTGATACAAATGCTGACATTAAGATCTGAAGAGAGGTAGAAAAGATGTGAAAGAGGGCCAGTTTAGGGAGAGAAATGTAAAGAAGAGGATGGGAGAGGGAAAATATGGTGACTATCTAATCTAAAATGGTGCAGGTGGGACAAGGGAGGGAGAAAGAAGGGGATGGGTGAAAAATGGACGGTAGTAAGTGTAGAGAAAGAGAGAGAGTGAAAGTCTGGCTTAGGCTGAGGACAGTTGGTCACTAGGGTGGGGATCCCCAAAGGTATGAATACTGTGGGTTGTGGCTGCTCTCCAGTCTCAAAATATAGAGTTCTAGGAGCTGCCAGTTTCCAGGATCAAGACCATTTTGATGACTAATCAGAGAATGTCCAACTTCCTTAAACTAACAATTAGTATTTTGTCTCCAACGACTGGGTTTTTGCACTGACTTAGCTCCATCCCTGCACTGCCCTCCCACTTTACAGAGTCTCTGGTTTCCTTCAATGTTAGGTTCATGTGCCATCTCTGCTGGACAGGTTTTTCTGAGTTCCTTTGTTATATTTCTCTCCCTGCTCACATGAACACGACTCTATGTGTCTCTTAGTAGATCATAAGGCCAGGAGGAGGTAGCAGTCATTTTAATTTTGTATCCCGAGGACCACCTTACACATAGTAGGTGCTTAGTAAATGCTTGCTGGATTCCATTGAATTGGAAACCTGTCTATTCTCTGGCCCCCTTTCCCTCGTCTTTGCTTTCTTTTCTCCTCTGCTTTCCTTTTCTCCCTTCCTTTTCCCTTCTACAATATATTTAATAGTGTATAGGGGCACAAACTCCATCAGCGCTCTGTCAGAATTTCCTTGTTTTGATTCCTCTTCCAATTACTGCCTGTGGCCCTTGGGGGTTATTTCTTGCCAGTATACCCTTTCACCTGCAGGCCCAGGTTATTCTCTCTTTCTGAAGAAAATCCCCTTCCTTGATTCCTCAAAGAGGTAGACAGGGACCTTTTCTGGCTGGTCTTGCAGGTCCCCCACATGAATTCAGACAGAAGCTGTATCCATCTGGATTCCAGCTCAATAGGATCTCTTTTTGATGACCCACTCAGCTGTTCTGTTGCACTTGCCTCTCTTCTAACCAGAACCATGACTCTCTATTCAATTCCCCTTATCTTTGGGTCTTTTCCCCAGACTCTTCACCCTCTTTCTAAGGTCTGAACTCCTAAGTTTTTCTATAAGCTATTTTCTCAGCATAAACTGCCCTGTTATTGATGAATCTCCCTTATCCAGCACAAGCAGCCTAACTGGTTGGGCCAGAGGTCACCTCTGCCAGGTTCATATAAATAGGAAAAAATCCTAATTTAGTACCAGGAAGATGAACTGGCTTGATGTAAAAAGCCACAGAGAAGGAATCAGTTCTATAACTAGCTGTATGGTCTTGGGCAAAGTATTTCCTTTTATGGACCTCAGTTTCCTCATCTGTAAAATGAGAGGGTTGGATTTCATGTCCTGCCTATGGACCCCCACACCCTGTCCCAGAGCTGCTTTCTTTCCTAGAATTACCTCCGTTCTCTAACCCCACGGCAGCAATCTTTCCCTGACAGACTGATCTCTACCATCGGTTCATAATAATTTCATTGGGGACCACAGCTAGTTGAAAATTCACATACAAACTCACCCACGTACAGATATACAACCATAAAGGCACACACAGATATAAAAATGCATGCTCACACACGTGTGGTATGAACACACCCATCATAGAGATTCATACACCCAGGGCATAGGAGATCCCACGTACGTTCGTATACAGAGCCACGTGCAAGTGCACATACGCATCCGTACGCATCCAGATGGACACACACACACAATTGCTCCCCTGTGGGCACAGAAATGGTTCCCTGGGTGGGCACCGATGCCGTCAGTGACTCTTATAGTATCCACATTGTATGCGCTGTGCATAGTAGTGAAAACACACAGTGTGTACAATGCAGGTTCTATAAAGTCAGGTGTGTCCCCCCTCAGGGCTCGCCCCTGTGGGCTCACTCAACCAAGTAAGGCCCACACCTGCACTAGCTTGACCAAACCAATCCTATACATGCCAGCCAGCACCCTCCCCCAGCAGTACTGGAGGCCTCCCATCAGATCTCTGCTTAAGAACCTTTGCTGACTCCTGGTGGCCCAGTGGGTCTCAGGCAAACTCTCTGGTCTGAACTTTAAGGCTATTGCCGTTAGCTTCCCTGTGTGATCAATGAATATTCCTCACTGGACTGGCCAGTCTCGGTCAGAAGATCACACCTTTACATGTTCTTTGATGGGCAAAGGCTAGGCTTTCGCCAGGGGACTTTGTCCTGAGATCTAGTGTGACCACTGTTCTCCTTGAACTGAGCGGAGGTGGTAGGGGGAAAAGCTATCTCGGGGTCTTTATTTTGAAACATTCAGCCAAATCCATCACCCTATAGTAAAGATCTAACCATTAGGAGTAATAATAATGGTGGGGAGGGAAAGAGAGAGAGGGGAAGTCCTTGCTCAGTCATGTCACCAGATAACAGTTATAAAAGAATTTTTAGGACCAGAAAGAGCCTTGTAGGTAGACTACTCTAAATCTCACAGATGAGGAAACCAAGCCTCAGAGAGAGAAAGCAACAAGCCCAATATGTAACCAAGATGAGATATGAGCCCAGGTCCTGGTCCTGAGCCAAAATAGGCTTCTCTTTCTCCTATTTTTTGGTCCCTCTACATCCCTGTCATTGTTGGGCCTGCCTATTTAGGATGAGTTGGACCAGGGGTTAGTGAGCAAAGTAGGATACCCACTTTGTACAGGGGCTACTAAAGTCTGCATATTCTTATAGGGATGGGGCTGAGGAGGCTCCTCTGGGAATTCCAGTGGTCCTGATCACAGACTATAAATGGATGTGTTGGGAGAAGAGTTAACATTCCAAATTTCAGAAATATCTTCTGCCAGAAACAGGACAAGAGGGCTGCTAGGCAGTAGTGGGACCAACCCAGGGCTAAACAGATGGCTCTGGTTACAGACTGAGTTCTGACCTTAGTCACAGATTAACTTCTGGAGCTGACCACTGACATTGGGAGGTCAGAGCTAGAAGAGACTTGGGAGTCCAAGTCCCTGTTTACAGGTGAGGAAACTGAGGTTCAGAGTAAAGGGATTTGCCTAAAGCCATACTGAGAGCTGGGGCAGATTCCTGATTCCAAACTCAGTGCTTCAGTCGCTGCAAGGTAAACTGGCTCTCCCTGAACTTAAGTCCTTTCTGTGACAGGTTGTGGGCCCTGATCCCATATTCATTTTCTGTCACTGATGTCATTTCATTCTCATAAGCATCACTGCCGACTGGTTCTAGTTCTATGGGGGTGATTGCCTAAGGCATGTGCTGTATGTGGAGGCTGAACAGACTGTGCATCCTTGTATAAGGGGAATTTCTTGGTGTAAAATTCCCTTCCTTTCCTGCCTTCCTTTGAGGGCAGATAAAATGCGGTATATGCATGCACAAGGAGTTCTCACAATGCAATTATATAAACACACACATGCATGACATATCCGGCCACATGCAGACACAATGTATATACATTGATCCATGGAATTACAAAATGTGAACAAAATGTTTTTGTTCACATGCAGATACATATGAATGTATACATGTGTTCATGCCCACCCAACACAAATATACCCATACCTTCCATCACACACACACACACACACACACACACACACACACACACACAAGCAGGTATAATTAGGTCATTGCCAAAGGAATGATGGAACAGACAGGAAGATGGACCCTTAACATCCCAGCGGACATACCCCAGCCGAATAATGTGAAACCCCACAGATACTTTTTCTCAGAGAAAAAAGCCATGAAGATGAGGCTGTGAAGGTACAGGCCTTCCACCAGGATCCAGTAGTAGTTGGTGGTCAGGAAGTAAAGGAAGACGGTTACGGCGACTCTGCAGCCCACCTGGATTGAGAAGAGAAAATGGGCAGGGAGTTAGATGGAGTTGACAATGATCCCAGGGGTCCCTGTCTTATTCCATGTAGCAAGTGGAGAAACATTCTGTTAGCACTGGAGTTTGTCCTCCATGGATAATTCAAAAAGTGAGAAAGCATATGATTTTCCTCCATATTTTACTTCCAACCTAGAAGATTGAGCCACTTGCTTATGTTTGAGTACATTCAAGTTGTATATAAATTACTTTGCATTTTTATGTATTTTTGGGTGCTTGGGCTTCTGGGGTACATTTTTCTATGGAAAGGGAGAGTAGGGCAAAGGGACACTGAAAGTGGAAAAAACAGAGAGAGGGAATGTCCAAAAAGGGCAGTGGCTGAGGATCACTGGGCTGGGCAAGAAGGGATGGGACATAGGCCACAGCCTGGGACACTCACAAAACCCGCCTTATCAGCAGGGGGAGGCTCCGTGAAGGCCCTCAGCTCCTCCTCGGTGATGCGCTCGATTTCATCTGGGGAAATACCCGAGTAGAGCACAGCATCCTTGATGAAGATGCTTACAGCCCGGAGCATGAAGGACACAAAGAGGTGCATGTGAATGTAGTTCCGGGTGCAATGTAGCCTCCTGGAGGGGGCAAAAGGAACAGGGAGTCTGGTTAGCAGATGCTTACAGTGATCTACAAGTCATAGGAAGTGCTGATCCCTTTCCTGCTCTTTCCTGTCCTGTTCTTCTGCTCAAGTCTTTGATGAGTTCAGAGAAGGACAAACTATTTCTGTAAACATAATAATGAAAAGAATAGCTCCCATGTCTCTCAGGATTTAATATGTATATCCTTTTTTACCTTCATCAATTCTGTAACATTGTTGTAGAAAAATCATTGTCCCTAATTTAAAGCTGAGATTTAAGAAATCCAATTACTTGTTTTTATCCTCAAAATTAAGATTGGTTGACTTGGAAGAGAAAGTAAAAGGCTGGAAGACCAGAGGATCATAGCATTAGACTGAAGAGACTTTAGAGGTTTGTAGTCTAATTCCCTCATTTTATATATGAGGAAATTGAGGCCCAAAGAAGTGATCAGCACACATCCAAACAGGGAGTAAGTAGCAGAACAGGGAATCAAAATTAATTTTCTATCTGGAGTACTTTGCACTTTGTTCAACTCTTCACGTTATCAGAAAGGCTTCCTTGAAAAAAAGATAGAAGCAGGGCTTAGATGTTAAGAAAATCAAGAAAGTGGGTCTGAAGAGGCGAAAGGGAATTCTGAGCTATGTCAAGAGGTTGGAAAGTGGAAGGATGTTACCCAAGGAAGATAGTGAAAAGGACCACTGAACACTTGGAGTTAAGGAAGCATTGTCTTCCTGGAGAGAAGGAGTAAGTGAGTCTAAGAATGACTTCAAGGAGTAATGCTATACTTTGGATCTATAGGTTTTATCAGCAGAGAGAATATCTAGTTAGGGATGAGAAGGACAATTGAGTAGTGATGAGAAAGAAATTGATGACTTCCTGCTCAGGGCTATCAAGACAGCTCTTGGTTGAATTGAATTCCAAATAATGAAGTCTGTTGTCCTTCCTAGGACAGGTACTCATAACAAAATGGAGAGGTAATCAAGATCTGTCAGACCTAATGGCTGCTACATGCTTCTGCTGCTTTCTATGGAGACAAATGATTCTGTCAGAAGGAACCTTGAAGAAAGTGTCACTGAGGGTTATGACGTACTGACAAGAAATGGAAGATCTTAAAAACAGGGTGGTATTTTTATTACTACTATCAGTAAACCGTCAACAAGAATCTATTGATTGCTTATTGTGTTCCAGGCATTGTCAACTGAAGGCAGGTATTCAGAAGAGAAATGTAGATTGGGGAAATAAACAAGTGATTAAGAAGATGATGTCTGAAAATGGGATTTGGATTGCTAGACCACATCTTTAGAGATGAGAATAATTGGCTCTTGGTCAAGGATTGTTGGCACTTAATGAAAGCTAGTAAACACACACACAAACACCCCCCACCCAAGGTTTTGAAAATCTAATCCAATTAGAAAGAAAGGGGAGATGGGAACATGTATATTCATCAATGAAGAAATGATAGAATAGCTATGACATAAAAAGAAGAAAAAGCAGTGGGAACATTTATTAATTCACAAAGGACAAACTCTCCAAAAGAAAATAACAATAAAACCTATGGTTTCATATGGGTATATCCAAATGCATCAAGTATGTGCCAGGCATTATACTAAGTACCGGGAATAAAAAATACAAAAAACATGAGATGATAGTTGAATAAATTAGAGATTCCAAGAAAAGAGACCCCTGAGATTTGGTGGAAAAGAATTCATACCTGGAATATGGCCTAGGCAAAAGGAATAAAATAGAAAAGAAGAGAGGTGGGGTAAGATTGTATATTATAATTTATTCATATAAAAAATCTAGGAATCAGAAAGGAATAAATGGTAGAAAGTAGTAGTTTTTTGAAGATTAATGGAAAGAGGAATAGAAGTGATATTTTTGTGGTATTGTGCAATAGAACATATGAATAGAAGGAAGACATGGATGATGTATTCAGGAAGCTGGTTCAGAGAGATGATGTACTAATGATTATAAAGTTCAACTGTTTAGAGATCTCTCCTTCTCTCTGTCTGTCTGTCTCTGTGCATCTGTCAGTTTGTCTACCTGTTTCTTTCTCTCTTCTTTGCTAAAAGGAAAACAATGAATGAATCCTTGGCTAATTTTGAATTAATTTCATCTTTCCAAAGGTTGAGGAAGTAACAAAAGGAATCGAATTCTCACTAACAAAGAAGTTGCTAAAGTAAAAATAAAGGAAACCTGGGGCAGTGAGGAAGAATATGATTCCATTTTAGAAGTCATGATAGAAGAGAGGAAAGTAGCATTGCAGAATGGTTTGGAGAGAGGAGAAACTTGAAGCAGAAAGACTGATTAGTTAAATGAATTTTAAAAATTAAGTTCATGAGTGGAAGGATGGAAGAAACTTAGGATATTGTGCCTAGACTACTAGTCATACTACTATGAAAAAAGTCTTGAGGGTTTTAGTGGTCTACAAATTAAACAGGAACCAATAGCCCCATAAAGCAGTCAGAAAAGCTAGTGTGCTCTTAGGCTGGGTTAAGAAAAGACATTGTGTACAAATTGATGAAGATATGTTCAGTGTTCAATAACACTTTTAGGGAAGGACACCAGCAAGCTCCCCATTTCAACCCCTCATCACCTTTTGCTTGGAAAGATTGAAATATTCTTCCAGTTGGATTCCCTTCTTCAAGCTTTTTCCTACCTTCAACCCACTCTTCATATGGCTGCAGTTCAGACTATATGATCCCCCTATTCAATAAACTCCTACTGCTGCTTAGAATCTCTAGGAGTAAATATAAATTCCTCCACTTTTTATGGGCATTTTAACATCTTCACACCTTCCAAATGCTCTTTGTATTTTGCTATTTTGCATATGTCCCATCTCTGTGTCTTTGTGCTGCCCAGCTATCCCCTAAGCTTAGAAAGTAGCCTTTCTGATTTCATCCTCTTGGAAGTCTTTGTTTCCTTCATGCTTCAGGTCAAACAATATTCTCATGAAGCCTTTTTTACTTTTCCCAGTTCCTAGGGAAGATTACCTTGTATCTGTTTTGGGTTAATTTTGCATATCCTTATTTAATGCGCACATTGTCTACTAGATGGCAAAGCGAGATCCTTGAGGGCAGCAACTGTTTCACTTCTGTCTTTGTATCATTTCCAGTGTCTGGCACCCAATAATAAAGGCTTGTTGACTGATTTTGACTACTGGTTAGGTACCTTTCTACAGAAGCATCTCCTCAGCATATAGATCAAGTCAACCAGATGAAAAGAAAGATCAATCTACTGAGGGAAATGATGGCTAGCATTCCAGAATAAAAAAAATGCACCATCTGTATATCATATGGCTAACACATCCATACCATCTGCACAATCTATCTTATTTGCCTTCCAGTAAACTTCCATCGAAGTCCCTGCCTTTGTACCTCACTGAGTCCAGCATTATTTAAAGTTGTTGGCGTCAGGTTGACGAAGTTGACATCAAGTCCTGAGCTGCCGAAGTTGGGCCAGTGGGGCACAAGCATGGCTAATTCCTACCAGTTTGGAAAGGCTTCAAGGACAAGTCTGGGGATGAAGTGTGAGTCTGTCATCCAAGGACCAGTTTAGCTAAATTTGGGAAGGGCAATCACCACAGGAAAAGATTTATTTTGGTCATAGGAAGTGAATAATTGTCTAATGAGATGTGTCTAATGAGATGTACTCTTTGATCCACTGAATTGGCCTCCTGGTCCTGAGAGACCCTCCGTCTCTCAGCACTGGGCATTTTCTTTGGCTGTTCCCCAGGCTTGGCAGGCTCTCCCTCCTCCACCCTGACTACTGACCTCTTTTAAGTTACAACTAGTATTCCATTTTTTGCTGGAAACCTTATTCAGTCTCTCTTAATTTCACTGTCTTCTCTCTGTTGATTATTTCTTATTTATCCTATATATAGCTCATTCTGTAGGTATTTGTTTACATGCTGTCTCCTACATTAGATGAGGGCAAGAATTGTCTTTTGTCTTTTTTTGTATCCCCAGCACTTAGCACGGTGAATGAACACTTAATAAATGTGCTTTGACTGATTGATTGGGAGATATATTATGGATTTATAGGATTATTGGAGTTGAAAGAGACCTTAGCATTCATCTGGACTTGGAGAGAGGAAAACCCAGCTTTCCCTCCCACCTTGGATTACTAGCTGTGTGTCGATCTCTCTGTGATTCAGTTTCTCCATCTATGAAACAAGGAGGCTGAATTAGATTGCCTCTAAGGTCAGGACTTAGTCGGTGATCCAATGAACCCCTCTCACTTTGCAGATGAAGAAACTGAGGTCTAGCAAGTATGGGTGACATGCTCAAAGACCTTCAGGGAATGACAGAACTAAGATTCAAGCCAAGGTCCTCTGTTTCTCAATCCAGTGCTCTTTTCTCCACGCCACACTGTGTTGGCAGAGGAAAAGACTATCCTGATGAAATCCCAGATCTTTGGAAATATTGTGGTATTCAAGTAATTCTATTAATAACAATGATAATAATAGTAACAACTGGAATTTATAAAGCACTTTAGTAACAAAGCACTTAACATCCATTATGTAGATAAATTCATGGGTCTAAATGTACAAACCACATTCAGCAGTGAAAACAATGGACTTGAATCAGAATTCAGTTGAGTTTTACATTCTTTCTCTTTTCTGAATTTTCATCTCCTTGTGGTATCCCACTGGTCTTTTCATCCCCAAATGTCTCAAATTGAGCTTCTTATAGGATCACAGGAGCAGAATGTCAGAACTAGAAAGGACTGAATTGAATTGAGTGTGTATTATATGTAAAAAACCCACTGTTTTGCCATACTGATATTCCTCCCTATCTAATTCCCTTCCTTCCTTCCCTTCCTCCCTCCTTTGCCCCTTCCCTCTGTCCCTCTTTTCCTTCCTTTCCTTCCTTTCCTTCCTTCCTTCCTTCCTTCCTTCTTTCCTTCCTTCCTTCCTTCCTTCCTTCCTTCCTTCCTTCCTTCCTTCCTTCCTTCCTTCCTTCCTTCCTTCCTCCCTTCCTTCCTTCCTTCCTTCCTTTCCTCCCTCTCTCTCCCTCTCTTTCTTTCCTTTTTTGAAGGTGGAGAGAACTGACTGCTATTTCAGGCCTGATTCTGACCAATAAGAGGAAATTTATTGCCAAAAAAGAAATTATGGGATCCTGAGGAGGAAATGACCTCTCCATTTGACAATCTGTGATAAACGTAAGGAAAACCAGGCCTAGTCTGATGAAAACCTAACATTTTTGGAGTACACTTTTCAGAGATCAGAGAAAGGGCAGTTGGAACCCCAGGGCCCAAAATTCTACAAAGCAAATCTACCTTGGGGACAAGGGAAGCTCTGAAGAGTGCCCATAAATGCTTCCAGAATGTCTACTCTCCCCCAGAATCTCCATTTGATGATTTGTCTACAACCTACTAAGCAGTGATGGGGATGGGATTGTGATTTCTTAACAGGCACTATATATATTTCCTAGGCATTTTTTATAGTCATGCTCTCAGGATGTACCCCCTAATACTCTCTGCTCTGGATTCTGGGCTCCCAAGTTTCTTTGTGTCACCATTCAGTTGGGTTCCAGGCATCTAGGGAGTGGGAAATGGGGACCTCTCATATCTCAGGAGCTAAGGTTTTAGCAGCTTACCTAAAATAACCCAGGATCAGCACAGCCACGGTGAGGGAGCCCAGGGAGATGGAGTAGCCCACAGTATAAATCATTCCAAGGCGATCGAAGACTTCCTGAAGGCCAAACAAAAAAGAATCAGTAGGAAGAAGATCATAAGGGGCTCTGCCAATCCATATGTAGGGTCCCTTAGGGAAACTGCTGCTGCCATATCAGGATCAGCACTAAGGAAGGATAGATAAGAATCTTATCCTCAAGGAACATTTTGGCTAAAGAGGGGAGGCATAAATTCTGTCCTCCAGGGGCCTCTTGTCTAGGGGAGGGGACAGGGGACCAGACACAGAGATTGTAGACATATAATAGTATATTTATATTCATATACATACATAAGTATATGTGTATATATATTTTCCTACATACATAATGTGTATATATATATGATATATATGTATGTGTTATAAATTTAGATACATATATGTAGAAAGTATATATGTATATGTGTGTGAAATTATCCTTAATAGGAAGGTGATGGGGGTATAGTCCAGATACATAATGTCTTGGGGAGATGAGAGGCAAGGGAATTAATCAGGAAAAGCTTCATGGAGGAAGAGAATTTTGAACAGGGCTTTTGTTTTATGCTTATTTCCCCTCAGACAAGGGGCTCCCTGAAGGCAATGCCTCAGACTGGGACCCCTGGTATTTCCCCAATACCGTTAAGAACTAAAGACCAACTCCTTATCAAGGTGGGAGCCAGAGTTTGGGGGTTACCCCTATTCCCTAGTCTGGGGTTCAGTTGCCCCCTCAGAGGCTGGCCGGATGCCCAGAGCTGAGGAGGAGGTGGCTGATGTCACCCGGCAGAGATCCCAATGATTCGTCTTGATCTCAGGTTCTGGACCACATATGAGCCAGGGCTCTCCCCACTCCCTGCCCAGTGGTAGCGAAGCAGGCCTTCCTGGAAATCTCACCACTTGCAGGCCAGTGCCAACACAAGGGGATGGGAAAGAGGGAATGGGAGTCTGGCCAGGTTGTACTGGGGCACTGATGAAAATGGAGTCTATAAACCAGAAGGTAAAAGGGGCAGATGGGGTACCCAGCTCAGCACAGGCCTTCCATAGGTGGTTTCTTGGTTTAGTATTCTTGATCTGAGGATGGGGAAGACTTTGGATCCCCTCTGATAGGGGAGAGAGAAAGAGACAAAAAACAGCTTTGGCTGAGATTTGCTCCCATGCTTGGAAGTCATGACCCTGCCCCTTCCGATCTTTCAGCTCAGATGCCGGCTCTTTCTAGAAACGTTCCTCATACAGGTCCCCAGGAAGCCTCCAGTCCATCCTGCATCCCCCAGTCTCACCCTTGCCGGAGGAGATCTGGCCTCCGTTCCCTGTCCTGGGCTTTGCTGGGACTTTTTGTCTTCACTTATCTCAGCCTCCCTTCTAATAGGGCTTTTTGTTTTGTTTTGGGGTGTGTGTATGACATCCTTCTTGCCCCCCCATCTCTTTCCCCTTGGAGCAGAATCTGTATCAGTTTGATCTTTTGTATCTCCAGCCCCAGTCAGAGCATGGCCACATGATAAATGTTTCCTGAACCGGCTTGAGGTACACTTTAAGACAGAAAGACTGGACGGGGAGAGAGAAATTGGGAGCCACACAGAGACAGTAACAAGGACATAAAAAGGCAGAGAATGAGAGAGACGAGATGGATGAAGAGACAAGGAGGGACAGAGCTAAGGAGACAGAGATAGAGCAAGTCAGGAAAGGGGGAGACACACACAGAGACAGAGATTGGGCCCAGATAGCCGGGAGAGCGCTGAGTTTGAGAGGGGGAAGGTATGGGATGGAGGGGGAGGGAGGGGCCAAAGGGCTGGCAGGGAAGAGCAGGGGAGGTGGGGCAGGCCCGGCCACGCCAGCGGCTGGTAGCTGTGTGATGCTCATTAAGGACGACACAGCCCGAATGCTGAGCGGAGGGAAAACCAAGCTGTTGTTGTTGGCCCGCTGCCCTGCCCCAAGCCCTCGGAAATAAATCAGAGGCAGGAGGCCCAGCCCCGCCTGCTAGCCTGGCCACCGGGGCCTTCCCGTCAGGGCGAGAAGGGGGGCCGAAGCCCAGCCACAGACTGGGAGGAGAGGAATGAGTCTGCTGTCCTGGTCCCCGAAGCAGGCTGGGGAGGCCCCGTATCCCCCTCTTCCCTGCTTATTCCATTTCAGCCACTTTTCCCTGGCCCCTCCACAAGGGACATGAAAATCCCCATTGTGTGTTTCTTGGCAGGCAATGGGGCTCTGCAGACTGGGGCATCGAGGGGTGTCAGACGTGACGGGTTGGAGTACGCTCCCCTAGCCCTCTCCCATGAGGACAGGTGTGGATTATATTGGCTAGTTATCACCTTGGAAGTCCCCTAGAGCGGTCCTCCTCCTACATCTGGCACTTATGGGGGGGGGGGGTCCAAGCTCAGCTCTGATGTTTACTAGTTCTGTGATCCTGGCTTGGCTGATTAGCTTCTCCTCCGTGAGTCAGGAATAATGATACTTTTACTCCTTGTTTCACAAGGACTACTGTAAAGAAGACACTTTATAAATCTGAAAGTGCTAAGGAAATGTGAGGTATCATTAAGGACAGAAAGAGAGGGAGGAAAAATGGGGCTGCTCTGTATGTGAATATATATTTCCCCTTCCCAAAGTAAGCATAATTAATAATTTAATAATAATTTTATTCCTCTTGCTGAACAAGAGGACAGGGAGCTATGGCTAGAGCTAAGAGGGATTGAAGTTAGACCCCAAGAAGAATCTTCATATATTTATTGGGGAATATTGTGTATCTTAATTATCTGTGTTTGTGTCTTATCCTCCCACTGGATTGCAAGCTCCATGAAAGCAATGATGTTCTTACCTAAACTTTCTATCTCCCTCAGTACCTAGAACAATGTCAGGCCTTAATGTTTAGAGAAAACTTGTTTAGGCAGGGAAGTAAATGAAGAGTTTATTTTTAATTTTAATCATGATGATGGTGAATTCAGCAATTTCTGGAAGAGCTGGAAGAATAAAGAGATCTGACCCTGTTCCCTAGCACTGTCCCCTCCAGGTTCACAAGTGTGCCGTGTCATGGTCATGATGGGAAAATAGAGAAATGGAGCCACTTGTCAGCCCAGAGAAGGAAAAGTGGGAGGAATAAGGCAGGTTCTGAGGGTCAGCTCATGGGCTCTTGATGGGGGGCAGTGCCAGGCCCAGAAAGGAAGTTGGAGCTCTGAAAACTATCATCTCCCAGGGGTAGATGGGTAGCACATCATTTCTTTTTCTGATGCAAAGAGATAGAATTTATTCTTCCCTTTCCCACAATCTCTATGTCATCTCACTTTGATTTCTGCTTCAGTTTGCTGGGGAGAAGAAATGGAGGAGCAGAGCAGCCCCCTTGGTTTTCTAGGCAAATAAAAATGTCTTTAGATGTCTCCTTTAGCAAATATTCTGATCTTTTGTAGGTAGGATTAGAAATAACCTTGAGAGGGATTTTGGGGAGATGGGCAGAGGTAGATAAGGAATTAGAACTAGGTGTCTGGGATACTTTAAGCCTCTAAGTAGCCTCCCACTTGATTGTCTCCAACTTTTATTAAGCTCATTCCCCTTCTAAGAACCTTCAATAGCTTCCCATAGAAGGATAGATCCACCATCCTTTAGTTCAGCATTTCAGGCCTTCTATAACCTGGCCCCAATCCTCCCATCCATCCTTTTCTGTTTTCTCTGTTTCCTTCACTTCAACTCGGCTGCTGCTCTCTTTACTTGCACCATGAGTAAGTCAAAGTAATTTCTTTCTCTGTACTTTTAATTCCTCCCTTTCCAAAGGGTTTCTTCCAGCCTTGATGTTCAATAAGGGCCCTTCTTACCCTGACACATTCCAAGGACCCTCGCAGCTCTGATATTTTGGGATTTGTTTCGCTTTCTCCAGCAACTCTGATCCTCATTGAGCTCTCTCCTTCAAGTTCCTGTCACTTTTCCATTTAGAACCACAAAATTTCCCAGTTGTTCATATATTTTGTTATGTGTTTAATATACACGAGTTCTATGCTGTGAATTCTGTGAGGGCATGTTTCCTCTTTAGATTAAAGGCTCCATTAGGGCAGTCTTAAGTCTCTACTTCAGACTAGAGGCTCTCTGAGATCAAGAACTATTTCTCTTCACTCTGTGAGGGGAGACCTGGGTTCAGGGACTGAGCTGTCCATTCTTGATTCTGTACCTTAAGTGACCTTTGGGAAATTTAGTGCACAGTTGGTGAGGAACAGAGGAACAACATGGTTGTCAGAACCCTGGAGCAAACTATGGGAAAGGGTCAGTAAATGATTGGGGAATTTCCCAAATTCAGAGCTAGGTTCCCTACTGGGCAAAGAAGGAAAGTGCCATAGTCTTGGGTCAGAGTTTAGGGCAGGGGATGAAATTATAAACACGTACCCGTTCCCGGGTCTCGTTGGTCAGAAACTTGACACACTCGCTGTAATTCGCCCATGTCCGGTTGTTCCCAGGCACCAGCTCCCAGCTGCCATTGCTGTCACAGCGCCGATAGGCTCGGCCTGGCCAAGGAAGGGAGAAGGGATAGGAGGCCCTGTGGGTGAGGGGTTGGGCCAACAGGCAGCTGGAACCATTCCTCCCCGTTCCTGGGGAATATTCTTCCACCAGAAAGCCTCCCCATACTGACACTGCCTCCTCAATTCTCCACTCTCCTCTCCTTGGTGAGACACAAAAGAGGGATTCCAGAAACTGCCTCAGTTATGGGGACAGGTAATGTGGGGAGTAGTGGGAAGGACAACAAGGAAAGGTTGAAGGAAAGTTAAGGTGAGAGAGGAGAGAGGGAAGAGAACAAGAAAGGCAGCAGATGAAAGGAAAGGGGACAGAGGGGAAAATGCCATGAAGACAGAAGAGAGAATTGGAAGAATTCAATAAGAATGAAAGTCAAAGAAAAGAGGCAGAAGAGAAGGAAGAAATAGTGAAGGGAGCTGAAAGGAGAGGAAAGGAAGGGAGAAAAGCTGAAGGAGAAGAAGGGCCAGAAGGATGAGATAAGAGGAAATAAGACTGAAGAGAAAGGTGAAGGGAAGAGGAGAAAAGCTGAAGAAGGGACAGAAGGATGAGATAAGAGGAAAGGGATGGAAAGAAAAAGAGAAATAGAAGGAAGATGACATGATGAAAGAAGACTGAAGGGAGAACTGAGGGGGAATGTAAGAAATGGGAGAAGGATGACATGATGAGAGAAGACTGGAGGAAGAGTGAGGGGGAAGAGAGAAAGGGAAGAGGGATAATATGATGAAAGAAAACTGGAGGGAGAGGTGAAGGGGAAGATGAGAGGACAGAGAAGAGAAGATTAAAAAGAAAAAGGAGGGAGATGAGAGGACAGAAGAGAAAAGGAAAGAGTGAGGGGAAGAGAGGAGAGAAAGAAGAGAAGTACTGAGAGACGAAGGAAAGAAAAATGAGAGGAAAAGGGAGAAAGTCACTGAAGAAACCAGGTTCTAGATAAGGTCACTCTGTACCTATGAACCAGGAAGGATTTCCCCCCCAGACCTCTTATGCTGGTAGAGGTGGTAACAGGGCTGAGGTGGGCGTACCTTTGTGGTTGAAGTCGTAGATGTAGTCAGGACAGGGTACGGCCACCACCTTGCCTGGCACTCCGGCAGGCCAGCACAGAATGTTGTCCCACTCGGGTAGGCAGAAGCCATCTGTGGGGGCATAGATACCATTGGAGACCCACACGGCCGGACGAAGGGACTGACGTCCAGAGGCCCTTCAGTGGGTGAGAGCTGCTTGTGTGCCTGACCCAAAGTCAAATAATGTAGTTTGGGTTTCATCCTCATCCTACCCCTCACCCGTGGCTTAATACAGAATCTCAGAATGTCAGAGCTAGAAAGGACCTAAAGACATAGAATACTGGAGTTGCAATGGATTTTAGAACATGGCACAGGTAAAAGGGCCCTCAGAATAAAAGACTGTTTAGGACAGGAAGGGACCTCAACACATAGGATCTAGATTGTCAGAGGCAGAAAGGACCTTAGAACAAGAACAGTCAATGCTTTAAGGTTTGCAAAGCGATTTACAAATATCTCATTTTATCCTCCCAACAACCTTGGGAGATAGAGGCTTTTATTAATTCCATCTTATGGATGAGGAAACAGACACAGAGAGGAACTTGCTCAGTCAGAGAGTAAGAGACTGGGTTTGAACTTGGATATTGCTGAATTCAAGTCCAATTCTCTATTCACTATATCAACTAGCTCCAAAGAGCATATAGGATGTCAAGTATATAAGGGACATGAGAATCTAGAGCCCAGAACGCTGGAATTGAAAGGGACCTTAGAACCCAGAATGTTAAAAGAGAAAGGAGCCTCATTTTCCAGCTGTCTCATTTTACAAATCAGGAAAACTGAGACTGACGGGGCTATGAGGTGACTTACAGGGTCACACAGGGGTTTTTTATAGATCTAGGACTAGAAGTCTCCCAACTTCTAGTCCAGGGCTTATTCCTCCAGTACAAACACTGCCCCTCCAACCCATCCAGGGACCCGAGGAGTAGTCCCTCGAATCCCTTCCTCTTCCACTTTTCTTGGCAACTTTTCCATCCCTTGCCAGCCTGGCTCTCAGGGAGTTACCACGAAAAGCAAGACATCCTAGAAATTAATGCATACTTTTGTTGATGGCTGAGAGTTGTTCAAGTAAATGAGACTTTCTTCTCAACGGCCCCTGTGTGGCTAGAATAGTGACTTTCTAATGGCATGTTAAGGACTTATAAAGAGCTTCTTTCATTGTCACTCAGGTAGGTTGGGCAAATATTATTCCCATTTTACAGATGATAAAATTGATACCCTGAGAAAGTACCATGCTCAGGGTTCCACTGGTAGTAAGTAGCAGAGCCATAACAATTTCCTTGTTGCGGACTACCTGGCTGCCCTGCCTCTGCAGGAAGTGACCTGGCTGGGAGTCAGGAATCAGGGTACCAGCCCAGGCTAAGCTCTTTGCTGTGCAGTCTTGTGTAAGTCCTTTCCTTTTCTGAGACTGTTTCCTTAGTTTCTACCAAGTGGTAAAGGAGACATCCATAAGAAAGTTGTGATGAAATAAGGCGCTGGATGGGAAAGTTCCTATGACTTGTAATAAGCCATCACTATTATTTTCCTAAGGGACCCTAGAGAAGGGGATGCTTCAGCCCAAGAGAAGGAAATGCTAATGGTGGGCATTCGGGCACTGGGCCAGGCAGATGAGGGAGATTCTTTTGGGCCAGAGGTCTCCCTGGAGAACTTCCCACAGCCCAGAGTAGACAGTTGCCTTTTCCTACCTGTAGTCAAGGCTGATCAGGTTACAAAATTGCAGTGTGACCTCAGGTGGCTCATGAACCCATCATCTTGCTTGCTCCATTTCTTTTGGGGAGAGTCCTCCCACCCCAGGAATTGCCTCTGACCCCTCTCCTAGCCATTTCCAATTTTTCCTTCTCCTTCCCACCACAGGATACTAACCACTGGATTGTTCCCCCCTCTCTGCCCCACCCCCCAACCTGGAAAGAGGCCTTCACAGCCGGCCCCCATGAAAAGGGACTCTGTCCCAGGTCTGGTCCATCCTCTTGGCCACATCCCTTCCCAAGGCTCCCCCCAACTCCTGCTTCCCAAATACCTCATGCCACAATACCCCCTTGTCTCCTTGATACCCCCCCAAACCTTGGCCTGTAGGGGGGGAGTATGTGAGGGATCCTGTGGCCTGGGGAGGGGGCCAGGAGGATGGGAAGCTACCCCAGGTAACCACTGTTCCACAGATGTGGCTGCAGCTGGAATCTAGCTCCAAAAGGCAAGTAGGCACCAAATGATTATGAGTTCTGCTTTCTCTATGTCATCTCTCCCTCACCTGTCTTGTTCTTTTCTTTTCCCCACTCTTTTTCATTCTTTTTTCTTCCTTCCTTTTTTCTTTTTCCCTTCTTTCCTTCCTTCCTTTCCTCCTTCCTCCTTTCTTCCATCTTCTCTCTTTTTCCTTCTCCTTCCTTTCTTCCTTTGCTGCCTTCTTTCTTTCTTTTCTCTTTCCCCTATCTTTTGTTTTCTCACCTATTTTCCTCATTTTCTCTTTCTCCTCCTTACAGCTTTTACTTAGCTCCTCTCTCCTTATCTTTTTATATTGACTTCTTTCCCTTTCTCCTCTCTGCTTTTTTTTCTCCCACATTTCTTGCTTTCCTCACTTTTTCTTCAATCCAAATTTGCATTTTTTAGGGTTCCTGGCTGTGATCTCCCCCTTCTCCCAGTCTGTTTTCTTTGGATTGTGGGTAGAAGGGAGGGAACTGCCTTGGCTGGGAACAGGGCTTCCTCAGCCCTTTCCCACTCTCCTCCCCCTGGAACTGTGTCCCCTTCTGCGCTTTTTCTTTTTTCCAACTCAGGCCAAAATTTCCCTAGCTGTCCTTCATGGTCTCAGTGTTGCTCTTCTACCTCTTTCTAATCTAAGATTTCTTCCAGGGAGGCTTTCAGAATTAATCCCATGAAGAGTGGACGTTCTTCTAGCTTCTAAAGACTGATTCTCTTCCCCTTCCTTGTTCCTAAATGTCCAGATCCTTGAAATACATTTAAAATCAATGCTTCTGTTGAATATTTGTGTTTTGATCTTATTCAGACAAATTTGTTTATCTGGTCTGTATGCTGTTTCCTTTCCCTCTTCCCCCATTCGTGTGGGGACTAAGTCTGTGTCCCTGTTCTGCCAGGTTACTTAGACTGAATCCTGACTTTGATACTGTGTGACTTCAAGGAAGTAAGTTGGGGCTCATTGTCCCCATCTATAAAACGAGAGGGTTGAGGTCAGTGATCGCCAAACTGCCTTTCATCTCTAAAAATTTAACAGGTCTATGAAGCTCTCTCTTTGACTTCTCTGTTTCCTTAACTTTTTTCTATCCTTTGGAGCTCAAGTATCATCTCCTTCAAGAAGTCTTCCCTGTGGACTTCTGGGAGTCCCCATTCTGATCCCTTCTTATCCCATGGAGCCTGATGGCTTCCACCAATGCCTTCAGCCTCCTTTACTTTGCACATATTTAGTCGCCTATGTTAAAGCAAATCTAGGAAAACACTAAGTTCTCCATCTTAGGATTTTAGATCTGTGAGAGACCTTAAAAGATCATGTAAACAGAACACATTTTACAAAAGGGGAAATGAAGATCCAAGGGAGGGTACTAACAAGACAATAGACCCTGAGCTAAGCAGAATAGGCAGAAAAGGAAGAATCAATACCTGAGTGCCCCAGTGTGAAGCTTTCCCAAAGAGTCCTTGTCCACCTGCCTCAAAGAGACAGTGGCAGGTGGGAGTTGTACGTACCCTGTAGCTGGCTCCCTTCAGCTTCCCCAGTCTCCTCTGCCTGGGAATAAAGTTTTTCTGCCGGTTTCTCCTTCTTTGTCTTTCCAGATCTTGACATCCAGTCTTTGGCTGATTCAGCAAGTTCTGGCAGATAAATGAGGGGGGTGGTTATTCTGCACAAAGGCTCTAACTGTACTCTCCACCTCCCTCTCCTGAAAACCCCACTGCTCTCCATCCATCTAATCGACATAGGACTACGTTCCCAGAGGCAAAGGGCTGCACAAGATGACCCCATAGCACTATGGAGAAGTGAGTCCTATTTGCTGAGTGTGATCCTGTTTGCTGACTGATACTCTCAAAGGGTGGGTCATTAAGCATTATGGCTGTAGAAGGCCTTCTGGTTAGTTGCAAAGCGATAGGGATGGAATGAAAAGCTAAAGTAAACTGAGGCAATGATGAGGTCAACCAAATTTCTGTGTCAAAGAGCTAAAGTGTCATTTTTAAAAAGAAACTATTTAGACTTCTTGAGTACACAATTATTTTAATTAAACCGAATCCTGACAACAAGGAAGGAGCTAAATAGTGAAAGTAAAGGGAAGGAGGAAAAGGTTAAAGAGAAAAGTGAAGTTAGAGACTGTGTCTATCATCAAGAATGGAGGGAGCTTCTGCAGAGGTGTTATGTAAAAAAAGGGCAAAGAGGATTCTAGGAATGGGTTCTAGAACATGCTTGGAAAGGACTTCTTCACATCTGACTCAAATCCTTCTCACTGCAGTGTCAAGTCTGATTCCTCTTGCTGGGCCTCCAATATCTGGAAACCATTGAGATGGTTGGAATGCCGTTGGATTGGCTAAAGACTGGCCACAAAGGGAAGCAGGAGGGGGAAGAGAGGGAGTAGGAGAGGAGGAGAGAAGGAAAGAGGTGAAACAGAGGGAGGGGAAGAAAGAAAGAGGGATATAAGGAGAGAGAAGAGGAGAGGTAGGGAAGAGAAAGAAAGAGACAGAGACAGACAGAGAGAAAAAGAGAGAGGAGGAGGGGGGGAGTGGAGTTGGAGGGAGAGAGGGAGGGAAGAAGGGATGCACACAGGGAGAGTCTGTCTAGACGGGCTTGTAGTATTTTTAAGCTTCTATTATTGTTCCTTCTTTCCTTCTGCCTTGGGCCAGGTGGGGAACACATTAAAATCAGCAGGGGGGGAGAGGGGTGGGTGTTTCAGGGAATCCCTGAGTAGTTGGTTTGGGGGAGGGACAAAAGAGAGTTGAGGAGGACATTTGGAAAGGGAAGAAGATGGGTAAAAAGTGCAGCAGCGGGAGGGCTGGCTAGGACAGGAATGAGAGGAGGAGGGTCTTTGGTTGGAAACCGTGTTTGTAGAAGAACTGAGGAAACTGGAGTGGGTGGAGGAGGAGGAAAATAAGGGGAGGAATGTGAGGTAAGGAAGGGAGAGAATAGATAGAGACAAAAATAAATAGCAAAGAAGAGAGACACATAAGGCCAAGAAGGAGGGAGGGGAAGGCACCCGAAGAGATTTGTCTGTATGTACGGCTCATATGTGTCGAGATGTGTCTTGCTCTGGGTTTGTATGTTCAGTCAAGATGATGATCTGCCGCTGAGAAGTCACGGTGGAAGAGGAGAGAGTCAAGGATCCATCCCTGAATAACAAGTTACCCGGCCCCAGGCTGAGCCCTGACTCCAGCCCTTGACCTAGGTCAAAGACAGAGTGCTGACAGTCAGTCCCTCCTAAGCCATTGACCTCATCCCTTTGACTCTTGGAGCTGGACATCTTTCTCAGAGCATTTCCCTTCTCTCACAACTTAATATCCACATTCCTCCCATTGCAACCTCAGTAAAGGTGGGTAAAGGGAGGAAGGAGGAGAGGTAGCCAGGGAAGGAGCTAGGTCTGCTGGAACCCAACCCAGCCATGATACATGGACTTCACCTTAACTTCATCTTAGGATAATCTCCATTACCCATCTACAACAGAATAGATCCAAGATCCTACTCTAGGAAAGGAGAATCTTAGTGCTTAATATACTCTGTCAAGTTAAGGTTGGCCTGAAAGTAGAGACTGGAACTGTCTTCCCTCCAGACCAGGGCTCCCTTAGGATAAAAGTTGTGCTCTCTCTTCAGACTTAGGGTTCATTTTGGGCTTCTCCTCAGTAGGGGAGAGACTCCCAGAGAAGGAGATGTGTCTCTTCCACTGCCCAGGGGCTCCCTGAACATTATAAAAACTGAAGGAATGATTAACTCTTGGCTGGATAGCTGGGACTCAGAGAGAAAACCCTACAGCTAAGAGTGAGCCACATGTCTCCCATAATGGAGGATGCATTCTTGCTGTGGAAGTGTCTCACCTTCAGGCAACAGGGACATTGGGACATTCTGACTGTCCCTATTACCTTCTACTACCCCCTCCCCAACCAATTCTTGGGGGACTGGGGATGGAGGGGAAGAAATAATTGTGTCTGTCTTCTGTTTGGTGGCTTGGCCACCACTAATAATATTAGAGAGACAAGAACTAGTGGTTTTAATGGTGCTTAATTATCCCCAATCACTGCTTCCTGGAATTGTAGTCTGGGGCCCTTAGGGAGCAGAGAAAGGGGAGGGGAAGAACAGTTAAATGGACTGGAGCTCAAGAGGGGAGCAGCCACTCTGGGAGCCCTTGTCTAAGGGAAGAGACAAAGCCTTTCCCCAGAGGAGCCTCTGGACTGAAGGGGAAGATTAGGATCCTGCTTTCAGGGATCCCTCATCAGAAGTTACTGATTTGGGATGAGATTCAGCCCATCTCGGATAGCGGATGTTTGTACTAAAGTTAATGAAGGACAAGGTTTTCAAATTATCAGGAGTTCACTGAGTGTGAAGACAGGAAGACAATCTTCTGGTGCTTATTTGGAGGGGCTACGGAGGACAAATCTAGGGCTAAGTATGTAGAAGTTAAGGGGAGGCTGATTTCAGCTCAGTGTACATACAGCTGCCTAACAAAGTGATGAGAGTATACTGAGCTGCTTTCCGAGGTGCTAAGCTCCCTGTCAAAGGAAGAGTCCAAGTAAAAGCGGAAGGATCTCTTTCCTCACAGAATCTATAAAGGTGATTCCCATACCTAAACCCCTATGATTCCTTCTGGAATCTTTTAAGATGTTAAGATTATATGATTCTAGATTCCACTGTTCAGGGATAGGCTTAATTGGCTGCAGGAAAGGGTCCCAGCAATAGTATGAAATGGAAACGTCCTTGCCAGGTTTGGGGGATCTTTCCATGGAATTGGATTCCAGTGCCATTCTCCCCGGGAACTTACTACCAGAAGACCTGAGAGTGAGTTTCTGCTCTGCACCTACAAGATGTGCAGCTGTGGCCAGAGTGCTCACATCCTCGTTTCTCAGTTTTCCCAACTATAATATGGGATAAATAATATTCTATGCCTCCCCCATCAACTATTGAAAGTATGCAGCATGGAGCAGCTAGATGCCACAGTGGATAAAGCACTGGTCCTGGAGTCAGGAGGACCTGGGTTCAAATCTGGTCTCAGACACAATATTTTATATATATGTATTTACAACCAAATACAATGCACAAACGATAGGCACACACTTATATGCAACTCTCCCCACCTATAACTAAATATGCACACAGAAGAATAACGAGGGAGAGATGCCACTGTCCCATCCCGCTAAAGGCAGGGATCTGGAGGGGGACTGAAGAGAGAAAGCCCAGGCTGGGAAGGGGCTTCTCCTTTTGCTTTCTTTCTCCTCCCTCCCATTCAGCAACCTCAGACACACACAGGGAAAGAGCTAGTCTCATCATGGATTCTAAAGTAAGGGAAGTCCGATGTCACGCTGCATGCTGGGAAACTCTTAACTCACCAGAGACCCTGAGGACCTCCTTCACTCGCTGCTCGCACTGGGCTTGGGCATTGCGCAGAAGGATGATCTGCTCCTCCTTGGTTATGACATCATCGGCATCCACCTGTGGCAAGGAAGGAGAAAGAAAGATGGGTTAGGTTGGATCGCAGGCAGGGTTTCTGAGTAGAGAAGGAGCAGATCCCTTCTCTGGTGTTTACTGATGACTCCCTGCTCTCTCCCTTCTTCAGCAGATAGTTTCTGTAGAGATTTCAAAGCCTCTATAGTTTAGAAGGCTTGTTATAATGGAATTAGTCTTGGGATGGAAGTCAGGAAACCAGGGTTCAGGTCCTAGCTTTGACACATCACTGTATGAATTTGGCAATCCTTGTCACTCCTAAGAGCCTTAGTTTTCTTGTCTGTCAAATGAGAAACAGAATAGCAGTAGTAGCCTAAATGATCCTCAAGATCCCTTCTGGCTCTATTCATTATGTTTCATTTTCTAAGAATCTGTCTTAATTCTTTCTCTATTCTGTGGTATCACATTTCTGTGTTAAGTTTGTTAAATAAAAAATGTCAAATTTGGAGAAGGGAATAAACATTTATATAGTACCTACTGTGTATCAGACACTATGCTAAATGCTTTACAAAATATTATTTCAATGTTTAGAAGAATTGCACCTGTTTAACCTATATTGGATTACTTATTGTCTGGGGGAGAGGAGAAATAGGGAAGGAAGGAGGGAGAGAAATTTGGAATACATTGTTTTGCAAGTGTGAATATTGAAAACTATCTTTGCATTTATTTTGAAAAATAAAAAGCTATTATAAAGTAAAATGTTATTTCACTTGATCTTCACAATAATCTTGGGAGGGGCAATTTATAATTGAGGAAATTGAAGTAAACAGAGGCCAAATGACTTACCTAGGATTATAAAGCTAGTAAATATCTAAGGCTGCATTTGAATTCAGGTGGTCCCAACTTCAGCCCCAAGCCACTATCCACTGAGCTATCTAGGTTTAATTTCTGATTTTTACCACCTATTAACTGGAAAGCCTTAGGCCAATATTTTCTCCTTTCTGAGCCTCATTTTCCCTCTCTGTAAAACAAAGGGGGTTGGATTAAAGGTTTCTTGACCCGAGGTCCATGCAATTTTTTAAATTAAAATTATTGTGGTGGTTTTTCATTTGTAATCTGATATACATAATCTGTTTTATGCATTTAACAACATTATTCAGAGAAGAATTACCTAATCTTTACCAGATTACCTAACCTTTACTAGATTACACAAGGGGTCCAGGACACAAAAAATATTATGAACCATAGTCTCTAGAAGTCTTTATTTTCAATAACTAGGTGACATTGACACTCTAAGGCTTACAGTAACTGGATAAAGGGTTAATGCAAAGAAGATTATCTCCATTTTATAGGAGGAAACTGTTTATAAAAAGATAAAATTGTCAAACTAGATGACCTCTAAATGTTCAATGATTATATTATTCTATGATTTGTCCAAGATCATATACAGTTGACATCTTGGTCTTCTGACTCTTATGCAGACATTTTCCCACTATCTCATATCCCTACTGTCTCTCAAATGTGCCTTAAGGAGGGAGGGAGAGGGAAATATCTCCCTCTGTTCTATTACTGGCAATCAATCCTGGAGGACTCCTTGATAGCCTCCAAATTCTTTCTACCCACTTCCCCAAGAGGCATCAAGGTGGCAATAGGTAAAGTATTGGATTTGGAGTCAAGAAGACTTGAACTTGAAATCCTGCCGGAGAGCAATGTAAATCAGGTCATTACAATTAGAAACTACAGAAAGCTCATTCTTAAGGAATCCAGACTTATTTATTGTCGCAGACTTTGCAAGGAAATAGAAACTGTTCGGCCTATCATGGCTGATTTCAAAAGTGTAGTGTACACTAATTAACTACCTAGCAAGGCTCTCAAAATTCAGGAATTTATATAATTCACCAGGGGCTCTACTTCCTTTCCTTTGTGAACTAATACAACTCTACTGCAAATGTCAATCTCAAATTAGCCTTGAGAAATCTCCATATAAACTACTGAAACCGAAGTATAATCAGAGACAAAATGATTTCTCCTAAATCTCTTCAAATATGATACTAAGCCAAAGAAATTTCAGAATCAGCTTCGTTTAACAGAAGATGCTATACTGAAAAAGAATAATCTCCAAACTACGTGAAGTAAAGAGTTCTCAAAATACAGAGATCTAGGCTTCAAACCCATGAGGGACTGGGACGAAGGGGATATCAAACATGTCCATAATACTGTCTACTATTGGAGAGATCCCAGGGATGCTTTTAGCTTTTCTAGTACTGTGTCCTAGTACTTTTATTCAAGTATTTTTAAAAATTCAATCACTTTTATCTACCTCTGCAACAATCCCTTAGCTAAATAATAATAGCTAACACTTATATAGAGTATTAAAGTTTGTAAAGTACCTTATAAATATCTCATTTGATCTTCCTAACAACCCTAGAAAGTATCTAGCATTATTATCTCAGCTTAAAAGATGAGGAAACTGAGACAGACCAGAGTTAAATAACTTGCCCTGGGGTACAGTTGTATAGATATCTGAGGTTGGATTTGAACTCAGGTCTTCCTGGGTCTTCCAGTGCTCTATCCATTTAACCACATATAGAAGAATAATGGCAGAATAGCACCTTGTCCCAGGATTATTTCTGTCTGATCTTCATTATACACAAAGATGGATGGAAATCATAGTGTAAGCTGATATCTGTGAATTTTAAAGTTGATAAAGTATTTTGTATATGATCATCTCATTGAATCCTCACAAAACCCCTGTAAGATTAGTAATCTAGGTATTGTTGTTGTTCAGTCTTGGATGCCTCTATTTACTGGGGGAGGCGGATGTTAAGGAGGGAGTGGAAGGGAGGGTTGATGGGGCTGAGATGAATGATAAGCAGGGAAGTTCCAAAGTTAGATAATAACAGAACACCTTTATTCCTTCACTCCTCAGGGCAGTTCTGAGTTCCCCATGACCCTTTGCTGAAGACTATATGTGTAGCTAGGTGGCTTGGTGGAAGGAGCACTTTCTGGAATCGCTTTCCTTATTTTAATACTTACTGTCAATATGAACTTGGGCAGGATCTCTAGTTACCTTCCCTCCTAAAAAATAAAGTCATGGGACCAGATGACCTCTAAGTCCTATGACCTCCAGCTCTGATGATCTAAGATGAGACTATGAAGGAGCCCAAGTTCCTGCCAGCTTTCATCTCTGGCCTCTATGTTCACTATCTCCTCCCACATTCTCCTTGCCCTCATTCCCTGGAGGAGCCCAGTTCCTGTCCAGCCCCAGCAGACATCCAACGATCAGGAAAGACTCTTTCAGCCCAAGGGGATCCAATCCCTAAAGCCTGGGGACATTCCATTCATTTCCTTGGCCCCTCCCTGAGAAACTGGTGACAGTCACTATGGTTCCAGAGAAACCCTGGAAACCAGGGACAAAGTGCTACACATATGTTGTTGTTTAGTTATTTCAGTAGCGTCCAATTCTTAGTGACCCCATTTGGAGTTTTCTTGGCAGGGAAACTTAAGTGTTTTGCCATTTCCTTCTCCAGTTCATTTTACAGAGGAGGAAACTGAGGCAAATAGGCTAACGTGGCTTGCCCAGAGTCACATAGCTAGTGAAAGTTCGAAGTCCACATTCGAACTCAGAGCTCCAGGTCCAATGCTCCATGCACGGAGCCACCTAGTCACACACAGTCTTTGGCAAAGGTCATGGGGACTTCAGGGCTATCCTGAAGAGTGACAGAATAGGAATGATCTGAGGTTTGGCTGTTTTTTTAATCTATTTTTAGATTTTCCTTGTTCCCCCTTATCATTCTTTTCCTTGGACTGTATATTTAAATATATTTAATTTAATTAAAATATTAGTTATTTAACGACCAGTTGGGTTGGATATTTAAATTTAAATCCAGGAATTAGAATTTAAAGATCATTTGGATCATTTTCTGTTCTACGTCTGTTCTAAGGTTCCTTCTAGCTCTGATATTCTGTATTCTAAAGGCTTTCCCAAGCTCTAACATTCTATGTTCTAAGAATCTTCTCAGTAGGTAGATGGGTAACAAATGTTTATTAAGCACTTCCTATCTGTGAAGCACAATTAAGTGCCTAGAAGCAAAAAGAACAGTTCCCACCCTCAAAAAGCTTACATTCTGCAGTTTTAACATTCTGTGTATCTAAGAAGGATGATCTGAAGGTGGCAGCATGACAAGCCAATGAGGGATCTATTTGGAGGCTTGTGTGTGAAGAGTATTTCTGTTGCTTTTATATTATACTACCCTCTCTGCTGGAGTCTTTCCACATCAAAAAACAATGAAGCCATCCAGCTGTGGGAACAGGCCAGAGTGATACATTCACAGCATTTTCTCTGGTTTAGAACCTCAAAAGTAAATATATGCAGATGATTATGTAAATAAAACAACATAATTTCCTCTTCCCTCCCCTCTTCCTGGACCAATGATCTCATTTTAAGTGGGGAGAGTGTATCACCCTACATGAGATTCAGAGAACTACATCATCTAAGAAAAATTGAAAGGAAAGTCATATTTGTAGTCTGACCTGAGTAATCCTCCTCTAGGAGAAGTTAGGACTGGGGCTCTGGAAACCTCTCTTCATTCATTTGACTCACGATCTTGGGAACCAAAGGGTTAATGCTGCTGCCTGTTAGTATTCCAGAGCTTCCTCTCACCAAGGCCCCAGCTCTCACACCTATTATGAAACCCCTTTCTCTGGCTCTTCAGATGACCTGAGGGCATGGGAAAAGGAGGGCTAGAAGGTAGGGCAGACAGCTGGCCAGAAGGTCAAGTCCAGACTCAAAATCTTCAGGACAGCCAGTAATAATGACAAAAAAATTGTTGCCATTGTCTTCTTCCTCTTCTTTTCTTCAGATAAAATCTTCTCATCTTATTTGATGGCGTTCAGATAGAAGCAATCCTAGATTTAGCAGCTATCTTGCTATTATTATTCCTTTCTACTCAATATGCTGAAGACTATTATATAAGTGGATAAAATAACTGCTTTTTGTAAATGAATAAATATATTTGAATGTCAGGCCATCCTTGTGGAAAACATCTTTTATAAAATTCAGTAGAGTTAGTGTGAAGAGAATGGTATGTACCTCATCCTGTTCCCATAATAGGATGATTTCTTTCACCCTGTCTTTATATTTTGAAAATGTTTTATTCCATGACTTTTGGATGTCATGTATGTTTTGGATGGAGACAACTATCAAAAGTATTTTTTAAACCTATTAGGTTCTGGTAACAATACTATGATAATGATTCAGTTTCAATACACTCTAGTGATTGAGTTCTCCAGGTAATTTGGGATCTTTATTTCTAGAATGCAGATTAGTATCCCAGTCAATCTAGGATTATATAGTTCTAGCCACCAGATTATCTTGCTGGATATGAAAGTCCTAAATACTTAGTTTTCAATGAAGTTGCACAGAATCTGCTATTTCTTTGAATCATCTTCATTGATCACTAAGTTTGTACTCCTTAAACATAATCCTTCTATAATTTCTGTTGGCAATGATCTGGTCCTGAATTACCAGCATAAACCTCTGTTTCCATAAACAACTTTGCAGGACTCAGTCATTGGTTATACACTTTATGTCAACCTGCTGTTGGCTTAGTGCATGTGGGTATTACTCTGATTCCACTCTTGGAGCTCAGCCATTTCATAGGCTTCTTCCTGAGGTAAACTACATCTGGCTACATTCAGCAAATCTCGTGGTATGCACCTGTTATTAACATTTACTATTGCTATGTGAAGTGATAATTGCTTATTCGAAATGTATTTCTGTAAGTTTTTAATCTGTTTGCAATGTGCTCTAAGAATGTCTATCAATCTTCTTCCTTTACACAAGGAAGCATTAAGAAAACTATAGTTATATAATTTTGGAATGCAAATTCAATCCAAGCCAGTCCTATCCAAATCAGATCAAACATTTTACAAAACTCCTACTGGGTGCAGAAGATTGAAAAGTAAAGACTATCAGTTTATGTAAGTCTTTGAATGTTAGACAATGGTGGTTGAAATTTACTTAGGAGACAATTGGGAGCCACTGAAGATTTCTGAGCAGAGTGAAATGCCCAGTTAGACCAAGATTAAGTCCCTCTCTTTCTCTTTCTCTCTCTCAATGTATATCTATAAAATATAGATTATATATACCATGTCTGGTGATATGTGAAGAATGAATAGGAAGAGATAAAAAGTGGAGACAAGAGACCTCCTAAGACATAGCTTGTGATTTTTGAGGAGGGGAACCCCATTCATCTTAAAGTCACCCACATATGAATATTGGTTTTAACTTTCACTAATTATGTGATCTTGGGAAAATCACTTACATGCTTTGAGCTCCCCTTTCCTCTTGCTAAAATAAAGGAAATGAATCTTTATGCCTTCTTCCTTTATGGTCTAATATTTTTATAATAACTTTTTATTTTTCAAAATACATGCAAAGATAGTTTTTAACATTTGTCCTGGCAAAACCTTGTTTCTAAATTTTTCTCCTTCTCTCCTCTCTCCCTCCTCTCCTCTAATCCAAGTAATCCAATACAGGTTAAACATATACAATTCTTCTAAACATATTTCTGCATTTATCCTGCTGTACAAGCAACGACAACAACAAAAAAAGTGAAAATACTATTTTGTGATCCATATTCAGTTCCCACAGTCCTCTCTCTGGATGCAGATGGCTCTCTCCATCACAAGTCTATTGGAAATGACCTGAATCACCTCATTGTTGAACAGAGCCATGTTATGGTCTAATATTCTATAATTTAATGATGATTGCAGTAGTGCAAGCAGATAGTAATGGCCTTAGTTAAGCAGGTTGAAGTGGGTCTTAATTGATTGGAATAGGGGTATCTGAGAATTCCCAGAATTGATAAAGAATGTGATTGAGAAGGCAGAGACTTGGCAAACAGTGCAAGATTTGGAAGTTTTCCTCATCTACCTTTTCTCCCCTGAATATATAGCATCTCTTAGACAGTTATGGAATCCTGAGCAGAGAAAGGCCACATAAAGTTGCTGAGAGTGAGACCCTCAACTTCCTGATGTCTGAGGGAGAAATAGGATTTTCAGATTTCTAAGGCTTCCTACTAGGCTGCAGGCTGCTGAAGACAGAGTCAAGAGTGGCTACCCAGCCAAAGGTTCCTTTGAGGGGGAGGGAGAGCAAGTGATGTAGAAGTGAGAGACGGGAGCTAGGAGTGAGAGTTGAGGAGGAGAAGGGGGAGTCAGGAGCTGGAGGGAGAAGTTAATTGACCACATCTCTCTGGCAGTAAAGGCTTCCAGGACCAATGATGATTCAATTGGCTCTAAAGAGAGTTGATTCCTCCTGGTTTCAGTTAACTGTGCGTGTGTATGTATGAGTTCTCGATGTCTGTGTACATGTTTATCTCTGCGTATCTGTGCACGTTGATATGTTTGCATGTCTTTGTATGTGGATACCTGGGCAGGTGAATACATTTGTGGATAAATGTCTATGAGTGCATTCATTTCTGTTTGAGGGCCAGTGCAGGAATGTTTGTTATATCTGAATTTCAAATGTCTTCTGTGTGTATATATGTCCATTGGGGATACTCACCACCTGGGAATATGAGAGTCTGTGTGTGTGTATTTTTCCTCCTGTTCTGAGTATAAAATACATAGATCTGTCTAAATGTGTATGCTTCTGTTTCTGAATTCATAACTATGTCTGTGTGTGCCTGCCTATGTGTCCTCTATATATGTGTCCGAGGGCCTATGGCTCTGTGTGTGAGAGGAAGAGAGGGCCTGGGGTGGGGGTGGGGGCTCCCTCACAGCAGGCTTGGCTCCAGACTTCCTTCAATTGGAACCAAATGCCTGTTCCCCGCCTTCTCCTCCCGGCTTTCCCGAGGGCTTAGGGCCCAACCACAAGCTCCCCAAGCCCCGCCACTTGCCTTGGCTCTTGCCCAGCCAACATGGCGTGACACATCTACCCACAGCATTCTTCAGCCCCCTAGGGACTGAGTCTACTTTTATTTCTTTTCAATTCCCCCTTCCCAAGTTACCAGCAGGGACTAAAGGTCTGGAGATACAGGAAGGAGGTAGGTTTAGGGCAGAAAAAGGAAACTAAACAGTGAGGCAGGAGATGTGGAACTGGGAGATGATAAAGACTGAGCACTGAGGACCACAGGGAGGGGGAGTGGCTAGCTGGGAGAAGCTGCTGAAAATATGTTTATGGGAAAAGGAGATGGAAAGAGGACATGATCTCTGGACTCACTCACTGGCTATTTGGGGTTTCTAATTCTAGGGTGGTTTTTGTCCAGTCTTCTCCATGAAGCCTTCTTTCGTAACCCCATTTTGATCATTTCTTTAGCTGACATCCATATACCATGAAGGTCTCCATTTGTACCATAATTTCTTGTATTTGTTGAGATGTTGTCACTGATGTATTTTGTGCCTTTTTTGGGGACTCTTTGAGAGGAGGAGTCCCATCTCTTAAAATTGCCACCATCATTATTGCCATCACCATTTTTATATTTATCATTACCATTCTACTGCCATTATCACCATCACCATCACCATAATCTAAATGTTATCTGGACTTCCTGACTGATCATGAATATGAATTATCCTTTACATGTTGTCTTCCCCAAATAATTGGAATTCCATGAGAAATTTTCTGTTCGCATCCCCAGGACTTCGCACAGTGCACAGCATATAGTAAACACTTAATAAAGACACACTTTTCTATTCCACTTCCATCATTATCATTTTCATCATTATTTTCTTTGTCCTGATCACCATCACTACCACCATTTTTAATGCCAATCACCCCCACCATTCTATCTTCATCACTACTCCCACCATTTCTATTGCTATCTCCACCATCATTCTCACTATTATCATTATTATCCCCATCCTTATGCCTGTCACTTCTCATCACCATCATAATCATGTCATCATCTTTTTCCCTTTCCTTATATCACCAAGATGAGGTGCTTACACTTTTTTGTGCATTCAAAATATTCATTATTGACTTAGAGAAACATCACTCCTGTCTCCTCTAGACTCCAGTTTCCTTGGGAAAAAAGTAATAGTGGAGATGGGGATGAGGATCTGCTTCCCATCATTTATATAGTGACACAGGTGAAGGAAGGACCTTTCTTTCCTGGTAGATCTCCCCACTCAGAATGTAGGATACACATCCTTCTGGAGCAGAGAGGAGAGTTCTGAATTCTGGTGTGTGGATATGGGTCAGCTGAATTATCATCTGAACAACTGATAAGCTGACTGATGAATAGATGATTGATTGATTGAACAGCTGACTGATGGGTTGGATGGGTTGGATGGCCAACCAATGATTGAATGATTCACTGATTATATAATTGACTGATAAACCCATAGTTGGACATTCTAGCTGACTTGATGGCTTCCATGCCAATCAATTAACTGGAAAGCTGGTTGACCAAATGACAGATTCAATAACCTCTGGGGGTTTCCAGTCTCTTTTTTTGCCACCCTGCCAGAGAGCTGGGACTAGGGCCAAGGCTAAGTATTCTGAGAGGAGACATATCCTAGCTCAGATTGTAGCTATTTGTCCCCTCGGCTCTGTGCTCCATAAGCAACAATAATGATACTTAGTTATACAATTGTATTCTGTTGTGAAATTTGGGATGAAGATGTAGACTACTTCTGTGTTGTTTATTTGGCCAGCTTGTTGGGGATTCTTGTTCAGGTTGGCCTAGATTGGGGGCCCCTTCCAGAGCTGAGATTTGGTGATACTGAGTAACAACACATGTTCATGTAGCAAGTTATATCATCTACATAGTCCTCTGTCTATTCTAAACATAGGTTCCAACTGAGCCATAATCCTGGGCACAGACAAGCCCTGAATCTTGACTGCATTTACGTCTGTGTGTTTTGTCTCTGTGTTGAGTGTATTTCTTTGTGTTGTCTAAATCTTTGTGTTTGTCCTAGGGGCCTCATTATGGATTTACACTTGTGGTAGATTTCTCTGTGTGTCTCCTTGAGTCAGGTCGTCTGCTCTTCTCATTCCCTAGCTTAGATGGCTCCAGATGTCTCCAACCAGCTGTTGTCCTTCCTCTCTCACTTGGCTCCCAGCCCAGCTTGCACCCCTCATTCAGAAGATTCCATCTCACCCACCTTTCCTTTTGGAGTCTCATTTCTGAGATCAGAATAGGGAAAGGAGGCTAGGAGGGCTGGTCTGAGGTTATTGTTTAGCAGGCAGGGGCTGTTTGATTATGAGAACATCTCCATTCTCTACTGCCTTAACCTGCTATTCAATGAAGAAAGATTCAGGCTAGACCCACAGAAGTGCTGGCATGGAAGAGGTACTGAGAGCACCTCTGTAAGACCTAAGACCTGAACAAGAGACCCAGTTCCTTGGCCCCCCAATTCCCACCTTAGCTCCTTTGGTTCTCTATATCAGGCAACAGATGCATTTGGAACCCACCAAGGATGGGTCCCTGTTCACTGACGTTGGAATGAGAAAGTGGTTGTTGAGCCACAGCGAGAGAAGTCAGGGTTAGACCAGAAGCAGATACAATTCCAACATTCCTTCACAAGCCAGTGTCTTTCCTGCCTCTGTATTTGCTCAGGCTTTCCCTCCTGGCTGGAGTGTCCCCCTTTTCTTTCTACCTCTTCAGATTCTTCCCAGTTCTTCAAAGCTCAACTCAAGTCTTGTCTCCTCCAAGAAGTCTTCCTTGACTATGCACACTAATCTCTTGCTCTTCTGAGTTTCTACAAGCCTAACTGCAGCACTCTAACATTTGTTATAGACTATTTTACATCATTTCTAGTTCCTGTTTTTAGGTCTATTTCCCTTGATCAAACTAGTGATTCATTGAGGGCAGGGAATTTTGCTTCTCTTTTCTTCCTTTATCTCTAGCACTGGAGAGAATACAGAAGAGCTTAATAAGAATTTACTGGATAAATGGTTGGATGAGTGAATGAATAAGTGAATTCTGGTGAATGAATGAATGGTGAATAAATGAATGATTTGTGAATCAACAAATGAGTGAATGAATGAATGATCCAATGAGAGTGAATAATTAATGAGTGAATAGAGTTCCCTTCCCTCTAGATCTTTAATAGGACTATTGGTTCTCCTTTGACTATATAGCATGAAAAGGGTGGGAGGAGATGATTTCTGGAAGTATCTTTAAGTACCTTGCTGGCCAGCATTCTATGGGAAAAGAGGTATCCAGAACTTAACTACCACCAACTGGTTCTTGGCTCAGGAGATCACAGATAATGCCAGAATCAATGTAAAGGCAAAATGTTAGGCAGGGAGAACATGTATCTGCTCCTCAAGAAGTTCTCGGTTGGGGCAGCTCTTTCCTCATCCTGGATCACCATCCTGGCCTTGGGAATATTTAGGCTTGAACAACTGAATATGACCATTATTCTTTTTCCTATATACGACATTATGCCCCTGTTGACTGGATAGGGACAGTATTGAGTGGTCATCATTATCCACAACGTATGATTCTTTGGTCTTATTGGTGAGTGGAGATTAAAAATAGTACAAAATAGCAAAATATCAACCAATTAATGGAGACTTCTAAATAGCTGGTGATCCCAGGTGGCAGAATTATGTTAGACCTGAAGTTCTTAACTTTTTTGGGGGGAGGAGTTATAGAACCCTTTCAGGAATCTATTGAAACCTATGAGTCCCTTCTCAAAATAATTCCTTAAGATGTAAATATATGAAATTACAAAGGAAATAATTTATATTGAAATAAAGTTACCAAAGTATATTTTAAAAAATATTTGTGGACCCAAGTTACCCTCTGGTTCAGAAGGATTATACTTTTCTTTATTTCACAGTCACTTCCTTCTTCCTTCTTTCCATCTTTTCTCACCTCCCTAGCTTATTTCTGGCTTTAGAATGGCCCAGGATCAAGGGTTTGTTGTCCATTCCTCTGGTGGTCGATTATGCTTATTGGACTCTTTCTGGGCTTTCCCGCCATACTTCCCACAAGGAAGAGTCTTATCTCTTAGGAGGGAAGCAGAAAAAATGCTAACAGATTCAGAAAGGATAGATATTGACATCTTCCCCTCACTGCCCTGCTCCCATTACCTCTTCTCTCAGAGGCCTGGCTACACCTTGCCCTTCACAAATTCCCTTCTGCTAAGGCAGATCTGAAACTAGTAAAGAAGGGGGTCCTTGCCTAAAGTTGGTCCTAGGGTCTGAGGGTTCTGGATTTGAATCCCAGATCTGCTATGGGAAGGTTGTTAGGCATGGAATCAGGAGAGATTCTGGCTTTGATGCTAACTAATTCCCTGACCTTGATGGCTTTCTAATCCTAAATTTCTTCCTCTAAAATGGAAACAATAAGACTTGATGATAACAGGGGTGTTTTCAGGAAGGTGCTTTGTAGACCTTAAAGTTTGCATTTTAAGTAATATGGGTTATTTGAATTGTTGCCTGTGGGTTTCAGAGGAAGTAATTTACCTACTGTAAAATGATGGGGTTGGATGACATAATGCCTAAAGTCTTTTAGCTCTGACTGTAGCTCTCACCCTCACTCCCCTTGAGGTAGGCTTTGAGGAGGGGGAAGAAAGCTAGGATCTGTCTGGAGGTCACAGCAGCCAATCTCTATCTTTGTGTACAACATCACTACTTTTCTCTCTTGATTGAAAGGAGAAGACAGAGAATTGAGTGACACGAAGGAGAACACATTGCAGTCTCTATGGACTGGCAGGATTTGGGAGCTTACTTTTCATTAGGGAGCCCCTTATCTTTGTGGGGTGACATGGTTCCTACCCTTATGGAGTTCCATAGAGAAAGATGAGGGGGGCCCAGGGGAAGGGAGAGCCATTTACAAGTTTGCAGAGGTATCTTCTGTACAGCAAAATAGTCCTGGAGAGTAATTAGTACAGATGTTAATATCCCCATTTTACAAATAAAGAAACTGAGGTCCATGGAGGTTAGGTTAGTAAGAATCAGAAGTAAGTTTTAAGCTCAGCTGTCTCCTGACTCTAGACCCAAAGACCTTTCCATCATATTATGGAATAACCTTCAGCCATGAGAATCAAAGGGTGGGGTAGTGGTATGATGATGGTGGTAGAAAGGGTCGTGGGTGTTGGTGAGGGGAAATGACTCTGATTTTTCTTTCCCAGCAATATGAGCTAAGCCCTCACTGCCCACCGCATTCTCCCCCTTTGCTGGAGCCCAAGCTCCACGTTTCAGCTCCGTCTCCCCTCGGAGGAGTGGGAAGATTGGTGTTTGTGAAAGGTCCTGCCACCCAACACAAACAAACAGCCCTCCCTCCTTGACTCCTTGCTCTGCGGACTCATCTGCTCTCCCCGACTTCCCTTTTCCCCCTGCCTGAGGTCCTGCAGGCTTGAGTTGAAGGAGGTGAGGGTGAGGAGGGAAGAGGGAAAGAGAGAAGGTGGAGGGAGGGAAGGAGAGAAGTGGAACCAACTGCTTAGTACCTCAGGAGAGACCTGTCCAAGGAATATAGAGATCTGTAGGGAGGAGGCTCAGGGCCAGTACCAGCATCAGGCCTCTTGAATACTGGAGAGAGGAAAGAAGGAACAAAGCACTGGCTCCTTTGCCTCTTCCCCCAGAGCCTGGAGTGACTGAGCCTCTGCAGAGGATGAGGGTGGGATGACAACGTTCTGCTGGTAGATGAGAGCACTAAGTGGGGCTGGGGGTAAATGAGTAGCAATAATGCCTAACATAGCACTTTAAGATTTGTAAAGCACTTTATATACATCCTCATTTAATTCTTACAATAAGTATCTTCATTTTAAGGATGAGGAAACTGACTTTGGTTACATGGCTGGGAAGTGACCGAGACCCTTACTCAAGTCTTTCTGACTTCAGGTCCAGCTGTGGTTTAGTTCTGAACAGTGTGGTACAGGGGAATACTTATTCCACTAGCTTTGGAGTCAGGAGAACTGGGTCCCCATATGCTTCAGTCAGCGAATTGATAGCCTAATTGTTAAATTTTTAGTGTGAGCATTTACATCTTGGAAATCAGTTTACACTGCAAGCCAGGGCTTGATTTATTATTTTGTTGATTGTCTGGACTTAGGAAAGTGATGGAGAAAAATATGAATGATGCAGCTTAAACATACAAGTGTATCATATGTGAATTATTCTCCCTAGAGAGTTGTTAAACATCTGTCAGCACACCCCTTGTCTAGGTTCAAATCTTGCCCTAGATAACTAACATCTCAGCATGAGGTTGCTCATTGGTAAAATGGGAGAAGATGATAGTAAGTACTTAATAAATAATTGTGGATTGATTGACTTGTGCTATTACCTCAACATAATGGCTATGAGGAAGCAGCTTTATAAACCTTTTAATGCTGTAGAAATAGAAAGTATTTGGGGGAAATGCTGGTAGGAGACAGTGATGATAACAATAGCTGACATCTTTAGCTTTGATTTTCACTTGAACCTCTTAAAAATTCTGTGAGCCAGGACCTACTGGTATTACCTATGTAGCAGATAAGGAAACTGAGGCTTAGATAGAAGATGTAGCTAGTTCATGACATTACAACTGAAAAGTGTTAAAGGAAATTTTGAATCAGGTGTCTTCTGGTATCCCTGGCATTGATGATTGCAGGTGATGCCTTGGTAAGGTGATGATAATAATAAGAGAAGGAAACATTGTATTCCATGCTAAATATTGTCAATGGTATTGTCAAGATAGGTGATATGGTCATGATAGGTGATATTATCATGGTAGATAATATTGTTATGGTAGGTGATATTGTCAAGGTAGGTGATATAGTTATGGCAGGTGATATTGTTATGGTAAGTGATATTTTATGGCAGGTGATATTGTTATGGTAGGTGATATTGTCATGGTAGGTGATATTG
>MU174308.1:14319398-14336186 GCA_016696395.1 Antechinus stuartii | reverse complement strand
ATTATTATGGTAGGTGATATTGTTATGGTAGGTGATATTGTTATGGTCAGTGCTATTGCCATGTCAGGTAGTACTATCAATACTAATTGGTGTTAAATGATAAGGAATGATGATGTTGGGGAGTAATGGATAGTGGCATAGGAAATGATGGCAGCTGAGATGTAGGAAAAGCTCTGAGATCTTGCAGAAGGAAGACTGACTTTCCCTAACTTCCCCTTCTCTTGAACCCCACTGCTAAATTCCACATCGTTCCTTTCTCAGCTCCCAAGAAGGTGCTGAATTCTCAAGCTCTAAAGAAAACCTGAGGGATCATGAAAGAGACCCCTTTTCTCAGCTTCCCCACACTTCTTACTTGCCCCTCATTCTGGGGATCTGGGCCCTGGGAATTCATTTCTTGAGGTTATCACACCTCAAGATAAATCGTGCCTCCAGATAAATCAGCTTTTTCTGGGGAATAGAGGCACCCATGCTCGACTCTAGGATGGGGGGGGGGGGGCTGTGAATGGGAAAGGAGACTCCATGAGGTTCCTCATTCTCTTCATTAGGCAGTTCTTCTTCAAGTCTATCCTAAATTCTTGCTGAAAGCTTTTGAGTTCTTTCTCTCTCTAATCTACCCCTAGGGGGAGTGCCGTGCACATTCAGGAAAAGGCTGACAACCTATTTCTAAATAGATTGGAATTTCTCAGGATGGAGGGATTGAATGCTGGAAAGGATACTAGAGATAATTTATTCCAACCCCTTACTTTTGCAGGGGAAGAAATTGAGGCTCAGGGAGATAGAGATAGCAGAGTGCAGTAAAATTGGAGTTAGTAGCCTGGGTTCAAATCTCCTCCCTGTCACTTTTTCTTGACTGTTGAACCTTCATGATTCATAGTTTCTGGGGAAAAAGGGAGAGAGAGAGAGAAAGAGAGAGAGAGAGAGAAAGAGAGAGAGAGAGAGAGAGAGAGAGAGAGAGAGAGAGAGAGAGGAGAGAGGAAGAGAGAGAGGGGCGGGGAGCGCTAGATTAGATGACTTCTAAACTCTTTTCTGGCTCTAAATCTATAATCTTAGGGAAGTTACTTGTTCAGGGTGACATATCTGTTAAGAGATAGTTTCATGATTTGAATCCAAGTCTAAATTCAGCGAGTATTTTTTCACCTTTTCTCTAAGATGACTTGTTACAATGCTGAGGAAACATAAAAGAGACAAGTTTCACTTCTTTGACTTTTCCTTTCTTTCCCCCACTCTCTGCTTAGATCCTTTCCATATGGAAAGACTTCCTGAAGGCATCAGGGTTTGATGGAAAGAGTATTAGAACTGGAATTGGGAAACACTTCTGAGTATATGTCTTAGCTCTCTGACTTACTTTCTATGTGTTGTTGGTAAGCTACCTTTTCTAAGCCACAGTCTTCTCATCTGTAAAATGGGATTAAAATACTGTGCAACTTGCAGGGCTAGTATAAAATTTTCTTTTATGCTTCAAATTTTTATAGAAATGAAAATTATTACTATTATTATTGAAAGAGAAAGAAGGAAAACATAGAATCAAGCAAATGGAGATTCTGCCCCCAAACTTCACAGGGGCCATCTGCTTTCCTTTGTGCCTCCTACACAAAGTTCTTGAAGTTCAAATTTTTTTCCTCCCCTCACCCCTCTTGCCTCGGGTAATTTAGTCCTGCTTTCACACAGTAGTCTAAGCCTGGATGCCCTTAGTTGCCTGCCAATAATCCTCCAAATGGTCCTCATCACTTGACCCTGCTTCTCATAGAAAATTATCCTAGATCAAAAGATTGTCCATCCCTAGCAATAATCTCATTCCCTCACTGAGTGAGAGATTCATATGTAATAGGGATGGTGGAGGTAATAGAGAATGGTGAAGGTGATAGAGAAAATGGGGATGGGATGATGGTTAATGGTATTAGGGTAATGATGGTGATAGTAATTGAGTGAGAAGATGGTGATGATGATGATAATAACAGTTGATGGTGACAGAGATAGAGAAGCTAGTGAGGGTGATGAATACAATAGTTGATAATGTTAGAAAGAGTGATAAGGAGGATGGGAATAAGGTAGTGATGAAGAAGGAGAAAAAGACAGTAGTGATGGTGGTAGAGAGTTGTGATAAGGATAGGGTGACAGTGATGGTGATAGAGAAGGTAGTGATGATATGGAAAGTGAGGATGGTGATAGAAAGGGCAGTGATGATGATATAGAAGAGGAGCGTAGTGATGATATAGAAGGGGAGGGTGGTGATGGAAAGGGTAGTGATGATGATATAGAAGGGGAGGGTGGTGACGGTGATGGTAATGATACTATGGTGGTAGTAATGTATGGCGAGAAAAGCAGCATCTTGGAGCTCCACTTTCTCTGATGTCATCTCCCAAGACTAGTGGCCACATCCAGAATAGCAATAGCTTCACCACTATGATTATTGCCTCTGAATGTGTTTTTTGCTCTTGAGGTAAGAGACATTGCTTGCTTGGGCTAGAAGCCTGGCCTAGATTCAGGGAGTAAAGAGATCAATAGTTATTGAAAAGGCAGATAGCAAAAAATACACACTTGTGGATCATCAGCATGGAAGAACTATCATATATCTCAGTGTGAAAGCTGAGCCCTTTGACCAGAGGACAGGATGAAATGAGATGGGTTAGGGAATCTGATGCAAAGATATCTCATATACTTCCCTACTTCTTTGACTTCTTTTCCTGCCTGCACCCTTCCAGCTTTTTCATTCTGGACAGCAAACAGCCATGAGGATCTGGATGTTCTAGGAAACAGATTCAAGCAGTCTGAGAGATCACTCCCCATACACTACATATACTGCCCTTATATCAGCTGATCCTTCTTCCCCAATCTCAGAAAAGGCTGGCGACCCAAGGATTCTGAGCTAGGAATTAACTTCAACTTACAAACTGTATGTCCTTGATAAATCACTTAATGTCTCATGGCTCCAAGTTGCCCATTTGTAAAATGACCCATGAAAGATTTTAATATCTTTTTAACAGTTCATGCTCCACCCTGACACACTGAAGCTGATGAGTATGGATAAATATAGAATGGTTTTATTCCCTCCCAAAATCTTCCTAATAGGATAGTCTTATCCCTTATATTGCATAAAAGCTGGAATATAACATCTCATTGAGACATACACATATGTATATATGCGATTTTAGGCTCTGTATCCTAATTTTTCTAGAATGGGATAGAATCTCCCAGCACCCAGCACTTAATCCCAGTCACAGACATCAAACAAAAGCACATCTACTCTTAATATAAACTATTCCTTCCCAGAGCTTTTAGTTAGGGCCAAGAGCTGTCTTTAAACAGGCAACCAATCAATCAACAAATATTCATTAAGTATCTATTAGGTGCCATGTATGATACTAGGAACTGAAGATATATATAAAAAGAATGATCCTGAGAAAATTCTTAATATAGGGAAAGAAGAGGAAAATATAATGAATCAATCCTGATTCCTGAAAATTCATTCATAGCTTCCTTTAAAAAATTCCTTCAAAAAAAATTCTCCAATACAACTCCTTTCTCCATCAATCTCTGCATTTCAGAGAAAGAGACATTTAAAGGGATGGCTTTCTTTTCCACCACCCAAAACTTTTGTTATCCCTTTAAGGAAGAATAAAGAGTTGTGCTGTCCAAGAACAATATTATTAGTCATATTGGCAAAGTTAATCTTTTTATAGTGAGAAGTATTATAATCTTAGAGAAAAAAAGCTGGATTCAAGTTCCAATTTTGCCACTTGACCATGGCCAAGTCAATTCTGAATCTTTTTGAGCCTCAGCTTCCTCATCTGTAAAATAAGGATATTTACATTATCTACCCTATGTGACAGAAAGCTCTTTGTAAACCTTACATGGACCTTCTACTGTAGTGGGAATTTCTGCCTCAGAAATTTTCTCTTATATTCCTTAAATCACCCACTGCAGTCATTCCTATATTATACAGAGCTCCTGCCCCAAATGCCCTCTCTCTTCCTCTTTCCCTTACCAAGTTCTCCATCTTAAGGACAAAATTTAGTCTCACCTCTTCAGGAAGCCTTCTCTGACCCCTCCCCAATCTTCAACTCCATTATCCTACACTCCCTAGCTCACATTATCCTACACTTTCCTCTTAGCTTCTGAAGCCTTGGTGTTGTTTATACCATATACCACACATTGGATAACTGAACCTGGGATTGTAGGTTATTTTGGCATCTGTGAATCTGGTCTTTTTAGTCAGATTGGGAGCTCCCCAAGTGCTGGCTTTTCTTTTTCCTCCCTCCTTACCCCTCTTCCCAATAACAATGACAACAAACACAAGCAAACTTGAGTCCAAGGCTGGGTATGTCAGAAGGATTCACTGAATAAATATGTATTGATTGAACAGAGTTTTAAAAAATATATAACATAAATTATTCAGCTGATTATGAAGATATGCCCTCTGTGCATTGAATGCTTGGGACAGAATATGAGAAGCAATGAGGTGTAGGGCAGCGATATCAAACTCAGATAGAAGAGTCGAGGGGCACTGAACTATACATCCCTGTGGGCAGCATATTGACTTTGTTTTAAAATGTAATGTTATCTATGTTTTATTACATTTGATTATGTCATTAAATATTTTCCAATTATATTTTAATCTGGTTCTGGCACACTAGGGAGAGTTGTGGACTGAGTCCTAACACACGGCCGAAGGGGATAAAGCCCTGGACTTGGCATCAGGAGATTTGGGTTGGATTCCCAGATGTAATACAAGTTGTGTGATCTTGGGGAAGACATCTAATCCTTTCTAAGCCAAATTTGCCTGACATGTAAGTGAAATGGTCCAAGACCAGAACTCTTGTCCAGGATTGTTGCAAACTTTTAAACTCTATAGAAATGGAACTTAAAAAAAAAGTGAACTACAAAAAGATATCATCTTACCCAGCTCCTTATTTATAAAATGAAGGAAACTTAAATCTGGAAAAGGACTTGTCTGAGATCATACAGTAAATTAGGAGCAGGTTTAAGATTTCCAAATCAATGCTATTTCTACTATGATGCCCCATATTAACTAAGAAAACATCATATAGCTGTCCTGAAAAATAGGATAGAAAGCATTCCTTACCCTCCCATCCCCATCTCTCTTCACTCCATATTGATTCTCTGATCTAGGAAAGAAAACATGATTCTTTAGTCTTTCCTCTGAACTAAATACAAGTTCTTACTCTTATATAATATTTTTCATCCTTTGAAAGACCAAAACCATCTCACAGAACACTCTCTCCAAGAAGACTTCCTTAATGGAACCCACCAAACTCTGTTCCATCTAGGGAACACAGCCTAGAAATACCCTAAGTGAGCAAATAACTCCTTTACACTGGACGGGAGTTTGGATTGAAAAATTTTTTATTTTTGTATCCAAGATGCCGGACTTGCTCTCCTAGTCAGATCAGGAACTTCCTGAGAGCGGGCGCTGTTTTTTGCACTTAACCTAGTCAGAATGAGCTCTAACCTAAACATAAACCAAGTCTTAATCCCAGTCACAGAATGTGCCCTAGCCCTACTACTTATCTCAAAAACCTCAGGAACTGAAGGAGTTCCAAGGGAGACTAGGAGTGAAAGTGCAGATGATTCTGTGACCCACCCTCTTTGCAAGAGCCAAGTTCCACTGATGGGAAGGGGAGATGAGGCAGAGTGGTGTCTAGTGGCAGGTTTTTGTATCTCCTGTCTCCACTCTGCCCCAGCTGATGAGCAGCTCCAGTCTTGGCTGGAGGGCTAAATGATCCATCAGTGTTTGTGACTTGTACAAGGCTGATGGGTCCATTGTAGAGAAAATATCTTGATTGATCCCTGACATGGGAAGGATGGTACAGACTGAGCTCAGCAAGAGGAAAGTTGGAAGCTGTCCAGACTCTCACTCAGGGTTCAGACCCCTGGTAAATGGCCAAAAATGGATGAGGTGATAGCAGATGAACTAGGGGAAAGAAAGAGGAAAGGAGATCTTTTTGGGCATCGAAAACCAACAATGTGATAGACAGTATCTCCTAATGCTTATACTGAATTCTTCATTAATGGAGCTCCTATTTCTTCACTGAGCTCCTCATCTCTTCATGGAGCTCTCATTCCTTAAACAGTGTATTTTTCTCATCACTAAGCACTAATCTCTTTATTCCCATCATTGGGCCCCCATCCTTTAACATAAATTCAATCTCTTTTCACAGACTCCTTGATCAAATTCTTGAGCTCCAGCTTGTCTTCCCTCACTGACTCTCCAATCCACTCACTGAGCTCCTATTGTCTCATCATAAAGCCCTCAGCCTTAACATTAAACCTTTACCTTTTAGAATCTAAGAATCTTATCACCTTTCCTTATTTGTAAAATGGAGATGATAAATGGAATACTGATCTGAAATATGGAAAACATTACATAAAAGTCAGTTGTTATTATTGGCAATTAGAGAGGGTATTGGGGGCTCAAAATCTTGCTCTTTCCTCATGGAACATGAACCTTTAAATGCCACTTTATGGACATTCCTTAGAATGGAAGGAACCTTAGAAGAAAACCTAGTCCTAATTCCTTCACTTCCCCAAATAAGTTAAGTAACATAGGTACTAAATGGGAAGATTTTAATAAGAACCTACGTCTGATAACTCCAAACCAGCATACAATTCCTATTTACCATTCATTCTTTCCTGGATCTCAGATCTTCAAACATTCTAGTTTTGTTTCTTCTTAGACTCCTACCTATATTGCTGGAGATAATTAAAATTGTTCTTTGGAATAATTTCCATCTAAATACAAATTTTCACTCATGTCAAAAACCACTGATCCCAGAATTTATATATTTTCTCCATTTATTTCTAAGCACCGTAGTACATGGTCCTGTAACTTTATCTAGACACTGAATGTTGATCCCTCCAAATCTCTCTCTCTCTCTCTCTTTCTCTCTCTCTCTCTTCTCTCTCTCTCTCTCTCTCTCTCTGTTTCTGTCTGTCTCTGTCTCTGTCTCTCTCTATCTCTGTCTCTCTCTGTCTCTTTCTCTCTCTCTGTCTCTCTGTGTCTCTTTCTCTTTCCATATTCTTTCTTCACTTCATCTCTCTGTCTTCATGCACAAAACCAAGAGCTTATATTTCCACATTTGGACCCACCCATATAGATGCACACTCACACATACATATAAATTTTGACACACTATATTCTCTAACAAACCATTGAAGACGTATATATGTGTATATATATATATCTCCACATATTCATTCATACTCTTGCGTAGACATACTTTTTTATTGTTAGAGATATATACACTTACAAACATGGGCAGGTAATGCCTACTCACACTTATACACATATGTGCACACATGTGTATATGTGTATCTAATGTACATATACACTTATATACCTTCATATCATTACATCCAACACTCACACCCTCAGAATCCTCACTGTAGATCAACAAAGCTCTTCTTCCCCCTGGCCCCAATGAACCTAGCTTCCCTCTAAAGGTATGAAATCCAACATAGACTAAATGTCAGCCTCTTGGGACTGAGAGAAAAACCAGGTAGGGCTTGGCTCAGATTCTAGGTCCGGATGAGATGTCTGGAACTCAGAGATGGCTCGACTATTCTTTTGTCTTAACCAGACGCCAGGCTTGTTTGTCAGAGGGACAGACAGGCTGGGGCTGAGGCCATATTCTTCCCAATGAGAATCTGACTTCTACCTCCTCTAGCTAGCCCAAGGAGCGATGGAAGACCACGCCCCAGTTCTCAAGTCCAGATGCTCTCCAGGGGCCAGCTGTGTTTCTGGCTCACCAGCAGGGTAAGGGAGAGCAATTTAATGTAAGCTATTATTACAGATAAATCACAGAGCTGAAAGTATTTTGATACGTACATAATTGTATATTTAATGTGAAATTATATATGTATCCTTTGAAACCGAAGAGGGAAAAAAAGTGACTATCAGTGAAATCACAGAATGATAGAACCTCTGAACTGGAGAGTACCTTAAAGATTATCTTATCATTCACTATCATTTTTCAGATGAAGAAAGTGAGGTTCATAGAAAAGAGGTAACTTTCCTGTGGTGAGACTAGTTATTGGCAAATTTTGCTTTGGAGGCCCTCGGACCCAGGTCTGTTGGCTCCAAATCTATCGATCTTCCTATTACAGGAAATGTTTTCTCAGAAGCCCGTTTCTTTCACTGATGATGATTCCAGTCCCCAAGTTCTAACAATCTATGAATTATTACAATTATGAATATTATTAGCAAAAGGCTTAGTCAATCAGAAATTAGCTGGGTCAGAGAACAGCATCCTGAGAGACTGGAATACATGGGGGCAGGAAGAGTGGAGACTAACTGGGTTGGGATACATCCTGGAATGGGGAGAAGAGGAAAAATTTCTTGTAGTGTAGTACACTGTGAAGTGTAACTGTGAAATGAAGAGAAGGTGGACCACTAGGCACCCTTGATGAAGAAGGTATTGGAGGAGGGAAACCCTGCTTGGAAACTTAGTGTGTGCTATTTGGCTAGTCTTTTCCCTTTGGTTAGCCTCAGTTTCCTTAACAGATATCAACTAGTCAGATAATCAGCTAGTCTAGCACCCTCTTTTCTTCTAGATTGTATACTATCTTAGCAGGAATTCTTTTTACACATTTCTCTCCATTCTTTTTTTTTCTGAAGAGAATTAGAGGTTTATTTGTGATCTAGGTTTTTTCCCCCCTCTAAAGATTTGTTTTCATCCCCTTTCTGTTTTCTCCCCTTTCCTCTCTGCTACTATCCCTCTGCCTTTCCCTATCTTTCCCTCCTTTCCCGATCTCGCTCTTCTTCGTCTCTTTCCCTATATTGATCTCCTCTGTCTCTCTCTTCAATCTCTCTTCTTGTCCTTTTTAAAAACTTCTGTACCTTTCTCTGTTTAATTTTATCTTTATCCCTTTCTTCTCCATCCTCTTATCTCCTTCAATTTCAACCTGTTTCTCTTTCTCTATAGGCATTAATCCTCCCCTTGAGAATTGTCACCTCACTTCCTGGAGTTCCCATTTAGAGCAAGCAGGTCTCATAAACCAGTTAAGGGATCTTGGAGATGGAATCCTGTTCCTTCTGAAGAATACTCGCTCCCAATCATTTGCTGCTGATGACACTCATAGTTTACCTCTCTGAGTACTGGAAGGAGTAAATAGTGCCAGGAAGGAGAAGCAATATTTCCAGTCTCTTACTCATCCTAACATCCCATATTCTTGCTGAGTGGGATTATACTCTTGATGGGAGAAGCTGACCTCCTGAAGATTTTAAGGAACCCCCATATAACAAGGCTGCCAAGAATCCTTAGAGTACTGGTAAGTACAAAACAATCCAAGGATTTGGGATAATATGTGTGTGGAGAAATGCTTAAATTACAAAGTGACCAGGGACCAGTTGAAGGGAATCTCTAACATAGGACCCCTGAGAGGGAAGAATCTTCCACACAGATCCATCAAATGTCTTTAGGAAGATCTAAACATACTGAAGCTAAGAATCCTGGTGAGGACCCCTTAGACATAGGAGACCCCAAGGGACTTCTGGAAGGAGGATTTCTAAACAGCAACCAAGGATTCCTGGGGGAACTGCTAAACATATAGCTAAAGACAACGGTGGTCCAGATCCAAATGCAGAGCTGCCAGGAAGTCCTGGGGAAATTTAGACAGTTATCCAGAAATACTGGAACAGGGACCCCTAAACACAGAGAACACAAACTCCTTTGGGGAGGGAAACCTGAACACAGATCTGCCAAAGATCTTTAGGGAGGAGATTTTAACCCAGATCTGCCAAGAACCCCTTAGGAGATCCTTTAGGCATGGAGCTAACAAGAGTGCATGGGAATAGGAACCCCAAACACAGAATGATCAAAGGCTTCTGAGGCAACCCTTAAAAACAGACCCATCAAGAATTCCTGGAGTCGATCCCTAAACACTGGTAAAGTAAGGATACCTAGGAGAATGTCTAAAAACAAGGTCACCAACAGCCCCTTAGACACAGATCTACCACGGATTCCCTGGGGAAGTCCTCAAAATAGCCCTTCCCTTCTGAGAGGGACATCCTAGAGCTCAAAGGACTTTTTGGGAATCCTAAAATATTTAGCTGCCAAGAAACGAGGGTCTTAAATGCAAAGTCATTAAGTTCCTCTGAAGGAACCTTTTGACTTTGTTCATCCCCCAACTCTTTTTCCATCTCCCTCTTCAGTCCAGCTTTTCCTAGGAGGTGACCTCTTCACCCTACAATGTCCCCCACCTTTCCCCTTCACGTTTGCCTTAGGTTACCGCGATGTCTCTGGGTAGGGATGGAAGGTGTCTGCAAATCTCAGCACAGTGGAGAAACAGAAGACCCCTTCCTTAGAGGTCCTGCTCTCCTCCTGCCCCCCATCCCGCTTATAGAAGGAGAACATAGTCGGAAAGGCTGAGGGAGCTACAGAAGGACTTACCAGTGCGTAGACGGAGCTGAGCACGGAGCAGCAGAGGAGCAAGGCAAGGCTGTGCGAGATCCGGGGCTCTCCCATCGCCGCCGTTCCCTAGGGCCGAGTCCAGCGGGGCTGGGGACAGAATGGGCCGGACCGGGAGGCAGGGGGGTGATGATGGCGATGAGAGAAAGGAAGGCCTGCGGGTTAGCCAAGGGGGCCAGGAGGCGTCTTCCACCCCCTCGCCCCCCTCTCTCCTTTTGCCCTCTTTCCTCTGGCTCTCCGGGGGTTCGTTCCCAGACCTAGGCTGCAAGAAAAAGGCGGAGGCAGAGGCTACCGCCCCGGGGCTCTGGACGTCCCCACCCGAGGCTCTGGGCAGCCCCAGAGCCCGGCGCTGGCTCCATGTGCTGGGAGAGCAAGACCGAGTCGGAGAGCTGGAGGAGAGGGCGAGAAGAGCGCACTGCGCTCGGTTAGCTCGCTGGGTATCTGCCTCGGAGCAGGGAAATCACATCCATATGTCAGAGCCGCTCTTCTCCCCCTCCCAGCCCCGCCCCCAACTCCCCCCTCCCCTTAATGGGAAGTTCGAGTGGTGGTTTTGTCCAACGCTCTAGGGGTGGGGTGGGGGTAGCTAAAACGGGGGTGTGGCCTGGGGGGGGTGTAGAGGCTGCGGGGGGGGGGGTGGAATCCTGGGGGGCTACGTGGGAGAGGGGCCTGGGGCGATGTGGGCTATGGAGGCCGGGAGTGTGTGGATGCCGGTCTCCCTGGGTGGGGAGAGGTGGAGGCTAGGGGGTGTGGGAGCCGGCACGTGGGGGTGTAGAGGGGTGAAAAGGGGCTGGGGTAAGAGTGAGATGAGGAGTGGTAAAGAGGTGGCGATGAGGAGGGAGAGGGGGTGGGTGGGATGGGATTAAGGAGTGGATTGGGAAAGGGGTAGTAGGGGGATGAGACGGGCTGGAGAAGGGGAGTGGTCAGGCGGGGGTGGGGGAGAAGGAGTGGTTTAGACTGGGGGGGAAAGGGGAGGTGGGCTGGGGAAGGGGAGTGGTCCGGGCCCAGAGGGGGAGTGGGCGGGGCTGGGTGAGGGGTGGTCGCCCAAGTCCGGGTGTATTTTTAGATCTGGTAATTTTATCTTTTCCAGGTTTCTAGGGAAGGGGGGGGAAGGAAAGCGCCGAAGGAGACAGTGAAGGGGAGGGGAAGAATGGGGGTTGTGGGGACGCGTTTTTCTGCAGCTTAAACAGCGCCTGGGTGTGGGGGGAGAAAGTCTTGTTTAACTTTGCAATAACACTCAAACCTACAGTAGTCGGAGGCTGGCGGCCGCCAGCTCCCGTCCCCAGCCCCGGCCCCTTCTCCTCCCATCCCTTTCCCTCCCTTCCCTCCCCTCCCAGGCCTGGCCCGCCGGCCCGGCGGCTTCCCTCTCTTTCCCTCATTTTCAGTCTTTGGGCCCAGGATCTACTTCCCCTCCTTCCCCCGGCCCCCTGGAAGTGTCTGCCTGTCCAACTCAGTCTCTGTCTCTCCCTCTCTCTTCCTTTTTTTCTTCCTTTGCAGTCTGCTGGTCTTTCGGACAGTCTTGCAGTCTCTTTCCCTCCCAGTCTTCCCAGATCTTTTTTTCCTCCGGCTTTTTCTGCCTTCCTCCAGGCGTCCCCTTCCCCTCCCTTTGGGTCTCTCTCAGTGGCTGTCTTTCCTTACCTCTCCTCTACCTTTCTCTTTTTGTAACTGTCTCTCTCCATCTGTCTCTTCTCAGTCTCTGCCTCTACTATTCTGTCTCTTTCTCTTTCAGTCTCTGGCTCTGATGCCCGTCTCTCTCTTCTCTACGTCTCGCCCCCACCCCCATCCCTGAAAATATTTGCAAGTTTCTAAAAAAGCCCCAAAGCCAAGCGGGAGAAGGGCGGGCTTTGGGCCCTGGGGCTGCTACACGAGCAGTCTGCCCCAAGACAGCGTCATAGGAAGGGAAAGGTACAGGACCCCCGGCCTGCCCAGTTCCCCATCTGACCTAACTCCGAGCTTCCAGCACATCCACTCCACTCTCACTTTACAAGCACACTACACACAAATACACATATACTAACACTTACTCTGAGCCGGTAGCCTCGGGCCCCGCTTTGCCATGGATGTCGGGGACCCCCCGACGGCCCCCCGAGGACAGCGCCCCGTCCGCGATCCCGGGGGGACTTCATCGGGCGCCGGGGCCCCTTCCTACCCCCCTCCCTGCCCCCGCCCTCCTCCTGCTCCTCCCCACCTCGTTCACCCTCCACCCCTGGTCCTCGGCCTCCTTTCTCTCTTTCCAGGCTGGCTTTTTCCCTAATTTTTTCCCCGTCTGTTTTTGCTCCTTTCCTTTTTCTCTCTGCCTTGCTTGCTGTCCTTCCCTCTGGTTCCCTCCTTCGCTACCCAGCTACTCCGGCCCGGAACACGACACTGACAGTGTTTACAGGGAGGGGAGGGGGGAGAGGAGAAGAAGGAGGAGGAGGAGGAGGGAGAGGAGGAGGACTTTTGAATTAGGGGAGGAGCCCTGAAGTCCCAGGTTATAGGGCAGGGAGGGGGACGCTACGAGCCCCCCACCCCCACCTCAATAATCTCCTAAACCCAGACCGGAGTGCTTTACTAAGTTAGTGTGTTGTGGATGCTGGTAGGGTCCAGGGTTAGTCCCACCATCCGCGCTGGACCGGTTCATTCATATCCCCCGGGATTGGTTTCGGAGGGGAGGGGGCTGATATTTTTCTTTTCTTTCCTCCACTTCATACTCCCATTTCAGATTTTGGGTACATGAGAAGAAGATACATGGGTAGGAGAAAGCTAGGGGGAACACAGAGCGATTACGCCTCTGTTCCAGGGGCTACGTGGCTCCAGAGAATGGAGCTGCGCGTCAGTGGTCCTTAGTGAGTCCATCAGTCCCTTCATCAGTCTCTCTTTCAATCCTTTCCCAGTTCACCCCGAAGGTGGGGGCTCCAGACGATCCACTTTATTATTTTTTTTCCCATGAAATTGCTATTGGGTTAATTTTTTTTTCCTTCTAATTGCAACAGCCCCTCAGCGTCTGAATAGGTGCCTTCAGTTCCTTCATGAAAAGGCCCCTCTTTCCAGGGCCAGAGCAAGGTTTCCTGGTAAAGCCAGAAAACCTCCCTCTCCCTGGATGGGATCTCTCTCTGGATGGGATCTCTCTCTTGCTCTCTCTCTCTTTCTCTCTCTCTCCCCCGCTTTCTATTTATATCTGTCTCTTCTCTTTTTCTCCTTCCTTCTCTCTCTTCTCTGTACTTTCTGCATTCCTTTCCCTCTTTTCTCTCTTCTCTTCTTCTTTTATGTCTCTCTTCCCCTCGCTTGCCTTTATCTCCCTTACTTTCTCTCTTCTTCCCACACACCCTCTTCTCTTCCCATCTCTCACTTTCTTTCTTCTTTCTATCTCTCTCTTTTCCTTTGTCTGCAAGTTCAATTTAGGTAGCTTATTTGAGCAGACAGGCTATGGGATCTGAGAGATAGGTATGTAGCAGGACAAAGAAAGCTACCTTCACTTCTTTTTCAGTTTAGGTCATCAGACAATAACCATTGAAAAGGCAGGAAACTGGAGGACTGCGTCCTTGAGTGCAGAGAACTCTGTTGTATTATTTGAAAGCTTCTTTCCTCATTTCCCTCCACTGAGATACCTTTGATAGGCAGAAAAAGAGAAAAGATACAGAGAAGGAGAGGCCTCCTGTGGATTTTTGGGGTAAAGACAGGGATGATGAAGAAGAGGGGAGAATTTGAAACCTTCAGAGCTGACTTAGAGATGAACTGGTACAATGTCCTCCCATCCCTCCCTGTCCTGTTTCCCCATGCATTTAAGAATTAGAAAACCAAAGCCTGGAAAGAGGAAGTCATATATCTACTTCATAAGAGAACTGGAACTAAAACTCAGGTTTTCTGATTCTTAGATTGGGCTCTTTGTATTTCATCTAGGATGAAGGATCAGAGATGGACTCTTTGAGGAATATGGGTGCTCACTGAAGGAATCTGGATTGAGCGGAAAGGATATATAACCAGTGAAAGAGATGAAAGCTTACTGAAGGAAAAGAGGACTAACTTAATTTTATAGGTATGAGGGAGAAGTCTGGTAAATTATCTGATAAAGTGGAAATGGAGGAGATAAATTTCACAAAGGGGTTTGGAAGAAAGAACTATCAGCCTTTTATTAGGACATAGCTGATCAAGAATGTAGTCAAGACACATTTTCAGAGAGGACAGAGTTTCCATTTTCCTCTCTCACCTCCAATTGGAATCTGTAATACAGTTGATTTTAAAGGGCATCAGATTTAGAGATAGAAGATCTAGGTTTCCTTCTTAGCTCTTCTACATGTTGCCTGTATGACCTTGCTCAAAATCCTTCTCTCTGAGCCTGTTTGTTCATCTATAAAATCAGGGGGCTAGAATAGGTGAACTTTCAGGTACTGTACCTGAGAGTGGTATTATGGCAAGTGTGCAAACTTGGGGCAGAAGAGCTTATGTGAGAATTCTGCTCTTAAAAGTTACTATTTGATCATGTGTAATCCTTTAACTGTCCCAAATCTCAGTTTTTTTTATCTGTAATAAGGATATTAATAGTGTTAGACCTCTCTATCATATGGATTAAATGAGATTATGTACTTAAAAGTATTTTATGAACCACAAAATACTTTATAAATATCAGTAGCTGTTATGATCTAAAAATCTATACAGGAAGCCCTGCTTTGCCTCCCTATAGCTGGACATGTCCTTGTATGATAACTTTTGGGGATCCCTGATATCAGGGATAAGATATTAAATACCCCTCAAGTTATGATAATTCTGGGGATCATATTTCTAATACACATCTATAGCCACATCGTGAAGCTGTGTCTATATATGTAGTATGCAGTTCACAAAATGAACCAATACCTTGCACGTAGTTGGTGCTATGGGCCTCAAATGAATGGACAAGCATTTATTAAGCATTTATTAAGTTCTAAGCCCTGGGCTAAAGTGTAAGGATAAAAATACAAAGGCAGAGACAATTGCTGCCCACAAGGAGCTTAGCTTCTATAAAAGACAATATATTTAGGGGAGTGGCCAGAGAAGAATATTTTGGCTTGGAAAGTTTCAGGGATGATGAGTGGAACCATAGGAGAGTGGATCATACATACTTTCCAGTGGCAAAGACAACATTAATTTGATTATGGTTCCAGAACTGGAAAGGGAAACAAGACAACTGGAGAGAATATGACCAGGGAGTCAGGTAAAGCATGGCTAAATGAAGTCCTGCTTAGATGTGATGAGCTATTTGAAGTCCTAACCAATCAGGACATCAGTGCCCCAGTGTGAGGCTTCAAGAGCTAAAAAAGTTCAATTCTCCAGATTATGGTCTCTGATTGAGGAGCAAGACAACTATCAAGATCAAAACTCCAAGGATCTGTGAATTCTTCCTGTGAGTCCTCTCTGACAACATAGGATTTGAATCCTTCTAGCATTAGACAATATGCATAAGTTACTGTGGCCAAATGAACTTTGAGTCCTGGTGTATTCCCAGTGGCTAACCTGCTACTGTTGAATCTCTTTGCTCAGCTCTACTGGTTTTCTGAAGGCATATTCAACTAATCCTTGGGCTTCTGATTCAAATTTTCATATTGGGTAGAACTCACTAGATCTATGATCAGTCACAAGATCATAGGATTTAAAACTGGAAGCAACTTTACAATATATCTAACACAATTCCCTCCATCTACAGAGAAAGAAACTGAGGTCCAGAGAGGGGAAGGGACTTGATCATAGTAATATGGTACTTACTGATAGAGCCAAGATTTGAAAAGTAGGTTTTCTAACTCCAACTTCAGAAATTCTTTGACTGTACTAGATTGCTTATTGTCTCTTTCACAGTTTAGCAAATAAAGGAGGAGAATTCTAGTGGAGGACTTGTTTGTGGAATTGAATTGGATAGGAATGACTCTAAAGAGGGAGGTGATCTTCTCTCAAGACCATATGGAGCCCATCCCCATTTGGAAGATTTTTGTGGTATATTATCAAAGATTTAGAGCTACTAGAATACTTCAGATGTCTTCAAATTCGGCTCATTATGAACTAAAAATCCATATCCTATTATGTAAGGATATAATCCATATAATAATCCATAACAATGAGAGTTATACAGGTTGCTCTAGTGATGGGGAGCTCACCTCATTCAGCCCATTCCATTTTAAACAAGTTCTGATTATTAGAGACCATTATTAATAGGTAGGGAATGCTGAGACTAGATAGGAAACTGAGGAGAGGCAGAATGTTATATTTGCGAAATGCACTGGAATCAAAAGACCTAGATTTAAATCTTAGCTCTATTACCAACTAGTTGTATAACATTAGGTCAGTCACTTTTAATTTTTAACAGAGAAAGAGAGAGAGAGAGAGAGAGAGAGAGAGAGAGAGAGAGAGAGAGAGA
>MU174308.1:14258583-14319388 GCA_016696395.1 Antechinus stuartii | reverse complement strand
AGAGAGAGAGAGAGAGAGAGAGAGAGAGAGAGAGAGAGAGAGAGAGAGAGAGAGAGAGAAGTGGTGTGTGGGTTGTATATATGAGAAAGAGAATGTCTACATATGTGTATGTATGAGAGTGTATGTGTGTGTGTAAACCTGAGAAGTATACTGGGATAGCATTTGGGTGAAGATAAAAGGATATAGAAGAAACAGAAACAGAATATAATATAGATTGCTTAATCAGATGGAGTCTATGGATGATGCTTTCCTGATAGATCATAGAAATTGCACAGAGGCAAGTAATGAAGGGGAACTATTACCTAAATGTCTGTTAGAAGTTTTATTCAACTGTGATAGATTTTTTAAATTGAATTTTCTTTTCAGATCTTCATTATCTCTCTCCCACAGCTTTGATAGATTCTTGAATGGTTTTGATCATAATCCAATTAGAAAAGAAGAAGCTATGTAAGGATATACTTATTCTCAGAGACTTTACTATATAACTGAGCAAATAACATACAAATCTATGATAATCTCCTTGAAAAAAGTGATAGAAATTGTTTTTATCTTTTAAAAGTATTGATGGGACCTGATATTCTGGTCTTAATTCTGACCAACAAAGATCTGGCCACTTTAATGAACACAATGAAAGTACTGGCAATGAGTCCATTTCACTCTAGAGTCTGTGAAGATCAGATCCCTCATAGCCATTTTTATTTGCTCTTTTTTAGTCTGAAGATAGTTCTTCTTGATAGATATAAAAGAAGCAAAATAGTGTTGAGTGGTGTGTTATACAATAGAAAGTGTGCTGAATTGGAAGTCAGAAGACCTGAATTTGAGACTTGGCTTACTTTCCTACCTGTGTGACCTTGGACAAGTCTCTTCCCCTTTATAAGTGTCGATTTCCTTATTAGGGGAAGGCCACAAATTTAAAATATTTGAAGGCTTGTCATATATAGACTTAATCTGCTTGGTCCCAGAGGTAAAAACTAGGATTAATGGTAGAAGTAACAAAGAAGTAGATTTTGGTTCAATAAAGTTCAATTTCACAAACATTTATTAAGTTCCTGCTTTGTGTAAGACACTGTGCTAAGAGTATCAGATCAAATTTCCTAAAAATTACAGCTGTCTCGAAATGGAACAGTAGTGAGCCCCATATCCCTGGAATTCTTCCAACAGAACCTGGATGGCCATTGGTCAAAGATGTTGTCAAAGGGTTCCTGTTTTAGCAGGTGTTAATCTTGTTGATCCCTTGAGGTCCCTTCCAACACTAAGAGCCTATGATTTTATGAAACAATTAGAGAACAGTGTAACAGTAAGGAATTAAAAGCTCAGACATTATTGATAATAATTGCTGTGGAAATTCTGAAAAGAATTGCAGAATGATTAGAGAAAAAAAAAATCACATGGCTTGGAGTGACGGAGAAAGGGTTCCTGATGGAGGACTTTGCTTTGGGAAGTTCAAATGATAGGGTATGCAGGATGGATTGTCAGGGGAAAGATAAGGCAATAAATAGGTCTTGAGCTGCATCTTGCAGGATGGATAAGATTTGGATAAGTAGGAATGAATAAAGGGGACATGGTATATGGAGGAATGATAGCTGGACAAGAGAAGACTAATAAGGTGAGAGGGCTTAAAAGTTGGTCTGTGACCCGACTTAGAATTTAGTGACTAAAATTAGGGATCAGTTATCAGGACTAAAAGTTAGATCAGTGTTAGAACTCTGTCTGTGACCAGAAGTAGGAGCTGATCATTGACTAGAGTTGATACTGGAACTAGAGAAAAGATTTTTTCTTCTCAAAATAACTTGATCAGTAGAGGCACAGTCAATTTATGAATTTGGCTTATGATTTCTTTAGTGTTTCTCTCTGGTTCTCTACTTCTGTCCTGGTGTCCTGACCACATCTTTACAACATATCATCCTGTGCCCTAAGTTAATGTCTTGTTTGGGGGTTCTGAGCAAGTTGGACCTTGGGATAGTAACATTGGAGTGTTTGAGACAGAGAGAATGGGGTTAGGGGAAAGTCAGGATGAGTAGACTTCAGAGAGAGCATGTGTTTATTAGGATCTTTGAGTTGGAAGGAACCCCAAAGAACATCTAGTTCAACTTGTTCTTAGCCAGGAATCCCCTTTATAACACTCCTGGTAAATTCTCATCTAGCTTCTATTTGAAGAACTCCAGTGATGGGGAACTCATTACCTACCAAAGCAGTTCATTTCTTCCTCTCTCTGGTCTTCAGTCTCCTCATCTGCAAAGTAAAGGGTTTGGATTGATGACTTTTAAAGTCCCATCCAGCATGAACTTTCTGTTTTATAATTCTCTTGTAGTGATTATGCATGGGAATAGGGGTGAGGGTGGGAGGGGATTAATAGATAGGGCCTTGCTATTCCTTCTTTCATGGGGGGAGAAAACTTGGAGAATGGAGAAGTCATCTAGTGGAGCAAAATATGACCTATAGTCAGTCTGTTTCTTAGCCCTAAAACCTGGAAGCCCTGGCTGGATTTGGAAACAGGCAGGCTTCTGTCTATGAATATATAAATACTTGAGGGTTAAGCAAATATATCCAGACATTCAACGGGACCCTAGAGAAGAAGGTCCCTGCCAAGGCTTGTCCCAGCTCCAAATAACTCTCTAGAGTTGGGAACTTGTATAGTTAGGCTCTGGTTGTGAGTCAGTTAGTCAATATATATTAAGTGCCTACTATGTACCAGGTACTATGCTAAACCCAGGGATACAAAGAAGTCAAAATATGGTCAGAGGAGAAAGTGAGCTTATCCATGAAAACTCTGTTTGAGACTGAAGTCCCTAGAGGAATAAAGTCTGAATACAGAATGTCTGTAGCTGGCTAGAGTCAGCGTAGTTAGTGGAAAGAACCAGGATAATTTCCAATTATGGGACTTCAAGCAATTCATCCCCCTTCTCCCCCAATTTCCTCTTCTGTTAAATGGAGATCATACTGGATTTCTTCCCTCTCAGAAGTATTGTGAGGAAAGTAGGCTGTAAAAATGTGGGTTACCCTTAAAACAATTAATGATTATTAATATAATTAGCTACATATGTTCTACTTGACAATCTTGGTCAAGTCACTTTTTTGGCATAATGTGGAATGAGTGCTGGATTTGGACTGTAAGGACCTGGGTTCAAATCCTGTTACTACTTCTGTGACAATTAGCCTCTCTGGATCTCTTTTTCTGTGAAACAAGAGAGATTAGATGAAAACTTTCTAGCTTTTGATTTATGATCCTAGGGAATTATCCATTAGATAAAGAATGTGTTCCCTTCTTATCTCTGATTCTCAGAATTCTCTTGCTTCAAGATTCAGCTCAGGGGCAAGAAGGTGCTTCCTCCCAGTGCCAGGTTCCTTCCCAATTTTCCCTATTCTTTCTTTTCTGTGTAGGAATTGCATCCTACATAAAAAGTCAGCATGAAATGCATCCCAGAATAAATAGGCAGCACTTTGAGGGCAGGGACTGGAACCTTTCTGTTTCTGTCACAGCTTTGTATCCCCAGAAGATGAAATGATGAGACCTTTAGAAGAACCTAAATGTTTGACAAATTGAATTCTCCCCACTGGATCGCAGTTATTTTCCTTGTAAAACAAGAATCTGGCTCGAGGGATGATCCAAGGTCCCTTCCTGTTCAAAAATTCTAAAATTCTATTTTTGTTTTGAGGGTCTGTCCACTGAGGGGAGGGAGGGGGATTAACCCACCTCTGCACCCCCCTACCCTCCATTTCCCTACTATAATTCTACCATTAACTATTTATTGCTTTTGCTTGAGGCAAACTATTCCCTCCCACCCCCTACCCTCAAGGTCCCTGTAAAGATGCAATTATGTTACCTTGAAAGTGATACATTAACCTGTTAGCACCCACTGATCCATTAGCCGGAATTAGTTAACCAAATTAGGCAAGTATAGAGCCCGGAGGGGATGGAATGCAAGGCAGGTCAGTTTTTGAGAAGGGAAGGGGTGGGGTTGGTGGGGGAGTAATAATAATTGCCGTTCACATTTCTATAATGTCCTAAGGAATACACTTTGCTCATAATCACCCTGTAAAGGATGCAATTATTCCTAACTATAAGGTGGGGAAACTGAGGTTTAGGACAATGACTTGCTTCATGTCACGCAGCTAGTAACTGCTAGAATCAGGACTGGAGTCCGGGGATCCTGACAGGTTTGTTTTTCTAACAGGGATCTCCGGAAAGAAATGGTACCCTGAAGCAAGGGGGGTACTCAATAAATAGAGGACTATGTCTGTTGAGGGGTCTGATGATTTTAAGAGATCTGTCTTTGGATAACCATTTAAACATGACACATGGGCTGAGGCGCTTGAATTGAATTGAACTGAATTGCATTTAAACCAGATTTAATTTTTAATTGACTTTCTGAAGTGAATTGTCCACTCCTTTCCCTCCCTCACCCCATTTCTCTCCTCCTTCTAGGGCTCACAGCCAGGGCTTTGGGGATTAGAGACTGGAGGCCAAGGGAGACTGGGGCTACTGGCTTAGAGCCAGTATGGGAAAATGGAAGGGAGGTAGAGAATTTGGCTCTGACCCCTTGCTGGCTCCATCATCCTCAGCCCCTGTGTGTAAGGCACCAGCCAAGGTACACAGGGCTGCCCCGAGCCAGGACCCAGCGTGAGTAGCAAACAGGAAAACCACTGGCTTTGCTCACTGGACTTTGCAGTCGTGTGCCCACCGACCCAAGTGGCTCATCTGCCCATCCCCTTTTCTCCGGGGATTCCGCATCTCCACCCCTTCTTGGACAGGAAAAGTTTGATTCCCTCATTCTGGAAGAGACCCATTATGTCCTGAGCCCAGACCCTCATCAGACGGGTCCCTAATTCCAGGCCCAGACTGAACCCTAACCCTGGTTACAGATTGAGCCTTAATCCTGGACACAGACTGAGCACTGACCTCAGTTACAGAAGGAGCCCTAAACCCTGGTCACATGCCTCATATCCCTGGGAAGGATGGTATTTGCTGAGTGAGGAGTGAGCAGGGAGTTGGGGGTGGGAGAGGGCTTGGAGCTCACACCCCTTCTCCCCTCTCCCCTGCCTCCTCTGAAGCTCCTGCAGGGCAGCTGGGCCAGACACACACACACACACACACACACACTGTTTCTCTTTAAGGAATGGAAGTGAACATACAAGGTATAGAGAGGTAGGGATGAACTAGAGCTAGAAGGGACCTTAAAAATTATCTTATCAAATGTCTCCTTTTACAAAGGCCTGGTGAGGATTAATGATACTCAGAGAGCCAAGACCCCAATCCAAGCCTCTTCCCACCATTCACTTTCCTAAATGCCCTTCATTTCTGCTCCATCTCCAGCTCAAGGTCAAACCCCTCTTCCCTGAAACATGACAGTCACTTCTCTATAATCAGTAACAGTACAAGGGAAATAGACTCCAGATCATTCAAAACTGGATGCAATCATCCCCAGTCAAGAATCCAAAGCCCTACATTTAATACCACCCACAATAAATACTGGACAGTCTCCACGCATGTAATAAAGCAAAATGTCTCACTGATTTTGAAATATAGAGGGACCCTCCTAGCCCCACATGCTCACAGAGAAACAAGGCATTTCTATAGGGTGACCCCTGCCCATCCCCTTTGTCTTATTTTAGCCATGCCAGAAGGAAGGAGAAACAGTCCTTCCTTGGGACATGGGGCCTGGCCCCAGAAAGCCTGGCCAGGGGGCCTCGGCCTATGATTTTTTCAACAACACTCAAGGCTTAAATAGATCTCAATTCCCCAGACTTACCCAGAAGCTGATGTGCCAGCTCAATGGGCTGGCCCCTGTCTAGCAGCCAGATGGCTGTGCCGGGATTGGGGGACACCAGGAGTTAACAATAAGCAGCAGCCTCTGAGGCACCGGGTCCTGCCTAGGAGGAGAGGAGGAGGATGGGGATGGGCAGGGAGGAAGAAGAAGGGGGAGGGGGAGGACAGAAGGGCATGGAGGAGAAGAAGGTCTGAGCCAGAGCTTTAAAAAAAACAACACAACAATTTTAATTAATTTTTTGTGAAGCACGTATCTGCTCGGGAACTTTGCTCCCCTGACTACTGGTGTAGCACCAAGGCAAAGGTCAGGCTGGCATAGTGTCCAATGCATTCTCTTCTCCCTTCCTTCCTCCCTCCCCCCTCCTTCTTTTTCTCTCTCAGCTCCTGTCTCTGTCTCTGTCCATCTCTCTCTGCCTGTTTTTCTTTTAAATTTCAGGTTTAGCAAGCATGGACTCTGATTCTCTCTGTGTCTGCTCCTAACTCCCTATTTTGTCTCTGTGCATTTCTCTATCTCACCGTGTTTTTCTCACACTATATTTGTCTGTTTTTCTGCCTGTGTGTCTGTCTCTCTCTACGATACTTTATATTCTTATTTTATGTTTTGTTTACATTTGATAACATTGTTAAGATGTCAATCTTATCAAATGACAGAGTCTTGGGAATGATAGTAAATATGCTAGACAACAGAATCAGGATCCAAAAAGATCTGAAAAGTTAGAACAGTGGATAAAAATTTAATAGGATAAATGTAAATTCTCATATTTATCTTTAAAAAATTAATAATAAATAACAATGGGGCAGCTAGTTGGTACAGTAGATAAGAGTGCCAGCCCTGAAGTCAGGAAGACCTGAGTTCAAATCTGGTATTAGACACTTAACACTTCCTGGCTGTGTGACCTTGGGCAAGTCACTTAACCCCAATTGCCTCAGCAAAAAAACAAACAAAAAAGAATAATAAATAACAATAAAAGAAATTAAACAAATACTTACACAAGTATAAGATAGGGTAAGAATTCCAAGATAACAGTTTATCTGAAAAAAAAAATCTGGGGTTTCTGGTGTAAGTTGACAATGAAGTAACAATGCCTCACGGTAGGCAGCCAGAAATGCTAAATTAATCTTAGAATGCATTAATAGAAATATGATATACAGAATAAGGGAGATGATGGTGCCACTGGCCGATACCCCAGTCAAATCCTATTTTAGAATATTGTGTTCAATCCTGAATGCTACATTTTAGGAAGAACCTTGACAAACTGGAGTGCTTCCTGGGGAGGCTCAGCCCAGGTGGGATCTCCTCCAAGAAGCTTTCCTGGAACTCAGCAGGGCCAGAGAACCATCAAAGAGAAGGAGCCAAGTTACACGATCTTCTTTTGGGGTAACTTCAGTCAGGTCTCTGGAAAGTCCATTAGCAGATATTTGATGACTAAGATGTTTTACCTGTTTCCCATTTTCCTGCTGTTTTCTTCTTTTATCATAGTCCCCCTGAATGTGAGAGCCTTGTAAATTGGTATTTCTAGGGTTATAGCTTCCAAATTCCATCCTTTTCCTCCCTAATCACTATGATTCCTAGTCACCAGCTGCCTAAATAAAAATCTTCCTTCCCCTAGCACTCCTCTTCGAGCTTGGTATTACTCCTGAGCCCTGCCCCAGTGATTCTCTTACTTCTCCATTCTCTTTATATCCCACTCCTCAACCCATACTCTTTAGTCCAATGACACTAACCTCCTAGTTGTTATGTGAACAAGATTCTCCATCTCTAGATATGCTTTCCCCTCCTCCACTTGGACTGCTGATCTCTGGCTTTCTTTAAATACCAGCTAAAATTCCATCTCTACAGGGAGTCTTCCCCAACCTTCTTAATTCTAGGAATTTCCTTTTAAAAATTATTTCCCATTCATTTTATATATTATTTGCTTGTTTTGTATGTGGTCCCCACCATTAGATCATAAACTCCTTGAGGGCAAGGACTTTTTGTACCCCCAGAGTTGAACACAGTTCTTAATGCATAGCAGGTATTTAATAAGTATTGATTGAACATTTTATTGCACTCTTTTGTGCTCCATCCTATCATTTCTTTTTACTTTAGGACACCTCCTTTCATATCTTTTTGCACTCAAGGAAACCTGAGGGTCCAGAAGACACTATCTCTGGCCAATATTAGTGTGCCTTTTAAAAAACATTTTATCAAAGCTTTTTCTTTACAAAGCATATACATGGGTAATTTTTCTTTTTCTTTTCTTTTCTTTTTTTTTTATAATAACTTTTTATTGACAGAACCCATGCCAGGGTAATTTTTTACAGCATTATCCCTTGCACTCACTTCTGTTCCGATTTTTCCCCTCTCTCCCTCCACCCCCTTCCCTAGATGGCACACAGTCCTATATATGTTAAATATGTCGTAGTATATCCTAGATACAATATATGTGTGCAGAACTGAACAGTTCTCTTGTTGTACAGGGAGAATTGGATTCAGAAGGTAGAAATAACCCAGGAAGAAAAACCAAAATGCAAACAATTTACATTCATTTCCCAGTGTTCTTTCTTTGGGTGTAGCTGCTTATGTCCCTCATTGATCAATTGAAACTGAGTTAGGTCTCTTTGTCAAAGAAATCCACTTCCATCAGAATACATCTTCATACAGTATCGTTGTTGAGGTATATAATCATCTCTTGGTTCTGCTCATTTCACTTAGCATCAGTTCATGTAAGTCTCTCCAAGCCCCTCTGTATTCATCCTGCTGCTCATTTCTTACAGAACAATAATATTCCATAATGTTCATATACCATAATTTACCCAACCATTCTCCAATTGATGGGCATCCATTCAGTTTCCAGTTTCTAGCCACTACAAACAGGGCTGCCACAAACATTTTGGCATATACAGGTCCCTTTTCCTTCTTTAATATCTCTTTGGTATATAAGCCCAGTAGTAGCACTGCTGGATCAAAGGGTATGCACAGTTTGATAATTTTTGGGGCAATTCCAGATTGCTCTCCAGAATGGTTGGATTCGTTTACAATTCCACCAACAATGCATCAGTGTCATGAGTAATTTTTCAACATTGACCCTTGCAAAACCTTCTATTCCAAATTTTCCTCTTCTTCACCCCATCTCCTCCCCTAGATGGCAGGTAGTCCAATACATGTTAAATATGGTCCAATATATCTATACATATTTATAGAGTTATCTTGCTGCACAAGAAAAATTGGATCAAGAAGGGAAAAAAATCTGAGAAAGAAAACAAAATGCAAGCAAATAACAGAGAGAGTGAGAATGCTATGTTCTGTTCCATACTCAGTTCCCACAGTCCTCTCTCTGGGTGTAGATGGCTCTCTTCATCACTGAACAATCGGAATTGGTTTGAATCATCTCATTGTTGAAGAGAGCCATGTCCATCAGAATTGATCATTATATAGTCTGGTTGTTGCCATATACAATGATTTCCTGGTTCTGCTCATGTCACTCAGCATCAGTTCATGTAAGTCTCTCCAGGCCTCTCTGAAATTATCCTGTTGGTCATTCCTTACAAAACAATAATATTTCATAATATTCATATACCATGACTTATTCAGCCATTCTTCAATTGATGGGCATCCATTCAGTTTCCAATTTCTAGAGACTACAAAGAGGACTGCTACAAACATTTTGGCACATACAGGTCCCTTTCTCTTCTTTAAGATCTCTTTGGAATATAAGCCCAATAGTAACACTGTGTTCTGGTCAAAGGCTATGCACAGTTTGATAACTTTTTGGGCATAGTTCCAGATTGCTCTCCAGAATGGTTGGCTCCGTTCATAACTCCACCAACAATGCATCAGTGTCCCAATTTTCCCACATACCCTCCAACATTTATCATTATCTTTTCCTGTCATCTTAGACAATCTGACAGGTGTGTAGTGGTATCTCACAGTAGTCTTAATTTGCTTTTCTCTGATCAATAGTGATTTAGAGCACCTATTCATATGACTAGAAATAGTTTCAATTTCTTCATCTGAAAATTGTTTGTTCATATCCTTTGACCATTTATCAGTTGGAGAATGGCTTGATTTCCTATAATTTTGAGTCAATTCTCTATATATTTTAGAAATGAGGCCTTTATCAGAACCTTTGAATATAAAAATGTTTTCCCAGTTTATTGCTTCCCTTCTAATCTTGTCTGCATTAGTTTTGTTTGTACAAAATCTTTTAAACTTAATATAATTAAAGTTATCTATGCTCTAGTTGTTTTTTGGTCACAAATTCCTTCTTCCTCCACAGGTAAACTATCCTATGTTCTTCTAATTTGTTTATAATAACATTTTTTTCCACCTACTGCCCAGGCAATTGAGGTTAAGTGACTTGTCCAGAGTCACACAGTGTTAAGTGTCTAAGACCAGATTTGAACTCAGATCTTCCTGACTTCAGGGCTATGCTCTAGCCACTGTACCACCTAGCTGCCCTATACTATAATTCTTTATGTCTAAATCATGAACCCATTTTGACCTTATCTTGGTGTACAGTGTTAAGTGTGGGTCAATGCCTAGTTTCTGCCATACTAGCTTCCAATTTTCTTAGCAGTTTTTGTCAAATAGTGAATTCTTATCCCAAAAGCTGGGGTCTTTGGGTTTGTCAAACACTAGATTGCTATAGCTATTGACTATTTTATCCTGTGAACCTAATCTATTCTACTGATCAACTAGTCTGTTTCTTAGCCAGTACCAAATGGTTTTGATGTCCATTGCTTTATAATATAGCTTTAGATCTGGTACAGCTAGGCCACCTTCATTTGCTTTTTTTTCATTAATTCCTTTGAAATTCTTAACCTTTTATTCTTCCAGATGAATTTTGTTGTTACTTTTTTTTAGGACAGTAGAAGAGTTTCTTGGGGGTTTGATTGGTATAGCACTAAATAAATTAGTTTAGGTAGTCTTGTCATCTTTATTATATTTGCTTGATCTATCCAAGAACACTTGATATTTTTTCCAGTTATTTAGATCTGACTTTGTTTGTGTGGAAAATGTTTTATAGTTTTGCTCATATAGTTCCTAACTTTCTCTTGACAGATAGATTCCTAAATATTTTATATTATTGGCAGTTGTTTTAAATGGAATTTCTCTTTGCATCTCTTGCTGTTGGATTTTGTTAGTGATATATAAAAATGCTGATGATTTGTGTGGATTTGTTTTGTATCCTGCAAGTTTGCTAAAGTTGTGGATTATTTCTAATAGTTTTTTGGTTGATTCTCTAGGGTTCTCTAAGTATATCATCTGCAAAGAGTAATAATCTGGTTTCCTCATTACCTAATCTAATTCCTTTCATCTCTTTTACTTCTCTTATTGCCAAAGCTAGCATTTCTAATATAATATTGAATAGTAATGGTGATAGTGGGCAACCTTGTTTCACTCCTGATCTTACTGGGAATTAGTTTATCCCCATTACATATGATGGTTGCTAATGGTTTTAAATGGATGCTACTGATTATTTTAATGAAAAGTCCATTTATTCCTATACTCTCTAGTATTTTTAATAGGAATGGGTGTTGGATTTTATCAAATGCTTTTTCTGCATTTATTGAGATGATCATATGGTTTTTGTTAATTTGGTTATTGATATAGTCAATTATGCTAAAAGTTTTCCCAATATTGAACCAGCCCCTACATTCCTGATATAAATCCTACTTGGTTATGGTGTATTATCTGGGGGTTGATTTTCTATGATCTCTTTGCTATTATTTTATTTAAGATTTTTGCATCAATATTCATTAGGAAGATTGGTCTATAATTTTCTTTCTCTGTTTTCATCCTACCTGGTTTAGGTATTAATATCATGTCTGTGTCATAAAAGGAATTTGGTAGGACTCTTTTGTTTCCTATTTTTTCAAATAGTTTATATAGTATTGGATTTAATTGTTCTTTGAATGTTTAGTAGAATTCACATGTAAATCCATCTGGTCCTGGAATTTTTTTCTTAGGGAGTTGATTAATAGGTTGTTCTATTTCTTTTTCTAAAATGGGACTATTAAAGTAATTTATTTCCTCTTCTATTAATCTGGGCAATCTATATTTTTGTAGGTATTCCTCCATTTCATTTAGTTTCTCAAATTTATTGGCATAAAATTGGGCAAAGTAATTTCTAATTATTACTCTAATTTCCTCTTCATTGGTTCTCCCTTTTCATTTTGAGACTAACAATTTGATTTTCCTCTTCCATTTTCCTAATCAAATAAACCAAAGGTTTATCTATTTTGTTGGATTTTTTAAATGAAACCAATGCTTAGTTTTATTTATTAATTCAATAGTTTGTTTTTTTTTACTTTCAATTTTATTAATCTTTCCTTTTATTTTTAGAATTTCAAGTTTGGTATTTGATGGGGGGGGTTAATTTGCTCTTTTTCTAGCTTTTTAAGTTGCAAGCCCAATTCATTGATCTTCTCTTTCTCTAATTTATGGAAGTAAGCCTCTGGAGATATAAAATTTTCCCTTATTACAGCTTTGGCTGCATCCTACAAATTTTGGTATGTTGTTTCGTTATTGTCATTCTCTTGGATGAGATTATTAATTGTATTCATGATTTGCTGTTTTACCCCTTAATTCTTTAGTTTCCAATTACTTTTTGGTCTATTTTCCCTTGTATGTTCCTAATAGGAACCATGAGGTTCCATGAACTGCCGGGAAGAAAGTGTACTCCTTTCTGTCTCCATTCAGTTTTCTTCAAAAATCTATCATACCTAACTTTTCTAGTCTTCTGTTTACATCTTTGACTTCTTTCTTATTTATTTTGTGGTTTGATTTATCTAGTTTTGAGAGAGCAAGGCTGAGATCTCCCACTATTATAGTTTCTTCTTGCAGCCCTCAACTTCTCCTTTAGGAACTTCCATGCTAAACCACTTGATGCATGTATGTTTAGTACTGCTATTACTTCATTATCTATGGTACCATTTAGCAAGACATAGTTTCCTTCCTTATCTCTTTTAATTAGATCAATGTTTGCTTTTGTTTGATTTGAAATCAGGATGGCTACTCCTGCTTTTTTTTTTTTTTTTTAACTTTATCCGAAGCATAATAGATTCTGCTCCAGTCTTTTACCTTTACTCTGTATGTATTGCTCTGCTTTAAATGCGTTTCTTAGAAACCATATATTGTAGGATTCTGGCTTTTAATCCAGTCTGCTATTAGCTTCCACTTTATGGGAGAGTTCACTCCATTCACATTCACATTCACATTAAAACTATTAATTCTGTATTTCCTGCCATTTTATTAATCCCAAATTATACTGTTCTCTTTCCTTTTTTCCTTTCCCTCCTCCCCAGTATTTTACTTATGAGCACCACTTGCCTTAAGCAGCCCTCCCCCTTTAACATCCCTCCCCCTTTCTTATATTTTCCCCTTATTATTTCTGTTTTCCCTTCTATTTAGCCTACCCCTTCCCTTTTCACCTTTCTCCTTCCACTTTTCTATAAGGTGAGAGAAGTTTCTCTGTGAAACCAAATATATCTAATATTTTCTCTTGAGCAAATGTGATGAGAGTAAGATTCATACAATGTTCATCCCCCTCCCTTCTTTCCCTCATTTATAATAGGCTTTCTTTGCCTCTTCCTGAGATGTAATTTTTCTAATTTTACTTCCACTTTCCCTTTTTTTCTGGTACAATCCCCTTTCTACCTCTAGTTTCTTTTTTATATTATAACAGAAAATCAAATTATACATGTACTCTTTATATATACCCCTAACAGAAATACAGTTCTCAAGAGTTCTTTTCTTTTTATGTCTTTTATGTTTCTCTTGAGAGAATGCCTTTTTTATAATTCCTAATGCATCGACACTGGAAAGTGAGTAGACATAGTCCTTACTTTTTTACTGCTACTTCTGAATTTTCCTAATGTTCCCATCACTAAACAACTGTCCTCTCCTTTGAAGTTTACTTCATTCACCTCTCTCAGTGCATCTAGAGCTTGGTTACCATCATGTATGGCTTTTTTTGTTTCCTTTTCTTTCTCAAGGAATTTAGGATTTGGTTCGCATCCTTTGCCCTTATAAGAAGAGACTTCAGTATGCATATTAATGTCCCTCCAAACACCCTGGTCTCCAAGTTCACTAAATTTCTCTACTCTTATTTTTTTTACCTTCATTTCATTTCAGCCACAGATAGGGCTGCTCATACCTTGATCTTACCATCACTCAGAGTAATGTCACTTCTGTGATATAAATTTCTGAGATCCCTCTTTCTTATCACAACCTCCAACTCTTCCATCTTGCCTTCTGCCTCAATTCTTCATAAACTTCTTCTTTGCCCTCACTACTACCTCCAATCATTCTCTTTTCCCTGTTCTCTCACCATTGCTTTGGTTTACCTTGCCTCTTTTTACAATCTTGACTCTAAAGTTAATTGATTTAACAATATATTATTTTCTACCCTTGAATTACTTGCCTTTTTGTCCTGTCATGACTTATGATTAGCCTAACCCCACCCATAAGTTACTCCCACCATATGCCTTTTTTCTCCTATTCTAAATATTTAGCATACAGTAAGCTCTTATTAAATGTTTGTTGAACTGATTAAACTTAGGTTGATCAGGATAGAGAGGAGTCTAAAGACCAAGACAAATCATTGAATCATTGAAGGAATTTGGGATATTTATCTTGGAGATACGAAGACTTAGAAATATTTGAAGACTTCAACTATTTAAAAAAAACAACAACAGTGGACAGAATGTTGGGCCTGGAGTCAGGAAGACTAATTTTCCTGAGTTCAAAATCCAGTCTCAGATCCTTATTAACTGTGTGACCTTTTATCTCTCTTTGCTCAGTTGCCTCCATCTGTAAAATGAGTTGGAGAAGTAAATGGCAAACCATTCCAGTACCTTTGCCAATAAAATCCCAAATGTAGTCATGAAGAGTTGGACACAGCTAAAATGACTCAACAACAATAATTATAAGCACAGTTAATTGTATGAATTATTAAGCATGCTGTCTAAGCCATTGATAAAGCTATAAAACATAGAGTCTAGGATAGGCATCTGGGCCACTCACTCCATTGCAAATTTACTTCCAAGTTGATATCAAGATGCTAAAGGTAAAGATCTCTTTGGCTCTGGCCATTTAAGAAATTTTGAACCTATTTAGCTACACTATTGTTTATATTTCCCTGTCTTTTTTTTTAAAAGAATAACATGAAAGATTTTGTTTAATGTTTTCAAAAAGAAATCTGGATAGGCTATTTTTATGACATTCTCTTGATCTGCCTGCCTAGTACTTTGACCCTTCAGTGTTTCAATGCATCTGTGAAACTGATGTGAATACTTTCTCTGATGACAACATTTTGCAATACATTCATGCTTTCTTACCCTGTTCAACTTTTTTTTTTTGACAAGTTCTATAAATCCACAATATAGGACAGGAACATTCTAAACTTCTTGACATAAGTCAAGATGTGTCATAAGCAACTAACATACAACCTAAAAGGTAACTCATTATCTTCCACTCAAAACTCGTACCTTTTCCTAACTTTTCTATTTCTGTCAAGGGCACGAGAGCCTTTCCAGTCACCTAGATTCAAAAAAGAGTCATTATCAATTCTTCATTCTCATTCATATCTCACACCTAATCAGTTATTGTCTTGTCAATTATACCTCTACAACATCTCTCACATTGTTGCCCTTCTCTTCTCTGATACCTCCACCAAGCTAGTTCAGGCCCTCAATTTTTCTCATCTGGACTATTGATATTTCCTCCTAATTGTTTTCCCTGATTTAAGTCCTTTCCCAGATTTATCTATCCTCAACTCAGCTGTCAAATTGATATTCCTTAAGCACAGGCTTGATCATGTCACTTTCTTGCTTCAGAAGTTCCAGAGACTTCCTATCACTCCTGAGATAGATTACAAACTCCTCTCCTTGACATGTGGAGACCTCCATAGTCTGACTTCATCATATATCTTTCCAGGCTTATTTCACATTACTCTCCCTCAAATTTACATTCCAGTCAAATTGACTTATTTGTTGTTTCCTTTACATAGAATGACACATTTTATTCCTATACCTTTGTATGGACTGTTTCCCAGATATGGAATGCTTTCTTCTTCTTATAGCTGCTTTTGGAATTTTCTAGCTTCTTTCAAGACTTAGTTCAATGGCTATAACTTACATGAGTCTTCCTCTGGATAACCCCGTCTACCCCCGCCAGGACTGCTCTTCTTCCTCCTGAAATTGCTTTGCTTTTTTTTTTTTTTTTTAATATTTTGTATCAGCTTTTCTCTATACATGCTATTTATCTCTAGTAGCATGTGAGGTCCTTGAAAACAGGGAATATTTTGGTTTTACTTCTCTATCTTTCGTGTCTGGCCTATAATAAGCACTCAATAAATGCTTGTTGAGATGAAATTACATAGCTCATTAGTACATATATTTTGGACAGATATTGCAGATGGACAATGAACTGGGCCAAGAATTGATTAGGAAGCAGAGCAGAATGTTTTGCATGTGGGTAACTGAAGATTGCTTTTAATATTCCTAAACTTCTCCTTGAAACAAAATACCATCATTTTTTTAAACATTGATATTAGAAGTTTTTCCAGTAAGATCAGAGGTGAAACAAAGATGCCTATTATCATCGCCATTATTCAATATAGTACTAGAAATGTAACTTATAGCAATAAAAGAAAAAAGAAATAGAAGGAAATAGAATTGCTTATAGAGAGGCTAGTCAATATAATAAAAATGACAATCCTATCCAAATTAATTTACTTGTTCAGTGTCACACCAGGCACACTATCACAAATTATTTTAAAGGACTAGAAAAAAATTAACAAAATTCATCTGAAAGAGCAAAAGGTCATGAAAATTAAGGGGAAAAATACAAAGGAAGGTGGCCTAGCAATACCAGATCTCAAACTATTATAAAGTAGTAATCTTTGAAATTATCTGGTACTGGCTAAAAAAATAGAGTGGTGGAACAACGAAATAGATTAGGTACACAAGACATGATAGTAAATGGCCACAGTAACCCAGTGTTTGATAAATTTAAAAGCCTCAACCTTTGGAATAAGAATGCACTATTTGACAAAAGTTATTGGGAAAACTGGAAAGCAATAGGGCACAAATTAGGTATAGACCAACATCTCAAATTCTATGCCAAGATAAGGTCAAAATGGGCACATAATTTAGATAAAAAGGATGACATCATAAACAAATTAGTATGGATAAGGAAAGAATTCATGACCAAACAAAAGATAGAGAGATTTCAGAATGTAAAATAGATACTTTTGATTATATTAAACAGCTTTTGCACAAACAAAATCAGTGCAACCAAGGAAAGCAGAAAGCTGAGAAAAAACCTTTACAGCAAGTGTTTCTGATAAAGACCTCATTTCTAAAATATATAGAGAACTAAGTTAAATTTAGAAGACTATAATCCATTCCCCAATTGGTAAATGGTCAAAGGAAATGAGCAGGCATATGAAGATGAAGAATCAAAGCTATTTATAGGCATATGAAGAAGTACTCTAAATCACTTTTGATTAGAGAAATGCAAATTAAAACAACTCTGAGATAGTACCTTATTTCTATCAGATTGGCTAATATGATAAAAAATGAAAAATGATAAATGTTGGCAAGGATGTAGGGAAATTGGGACAATAATTCACTGTTGGCAGATTTGGGAACTGGTTCAAACATTCTGTAGAGCAATTTGGAACTATGCCAAATTGTGCACACATTTTAATCCAGCAATAACACTACTAGATCTATATCCCAAAAAGATATAAGAAAAGAGGAAAGGACCTACAGGTGCAAAAATATTTATAGTGGCACTTTTCATGATGGCAAAATATTGGAAACTGAAGGGATGACCATCAATTAGAAAATGGTTAAACAAATGATGAACAGGTAGATTTCAGAAAAACCTGGAGAGACTTGTAGTAATTGGTACAAAGTGAAATAAAAAGAACCAGGAAAAACATTGTATACAGTATCAAAAACATATGTAGTGATCAACTATGAATGATTAGCAACATAATAATTCAAGACAAGTACAAAGATTTCACAAAGGAAAATGTTATCCACAGCTAGAGAAAAATCTGATGGATTCTGAATTCATAATGAAGCATACTTTTTCACTTACTTTATTCTTTTTTTGTGTGTTTTGTTTTCTTTTGATCTGTTCCTTATAATAGAACTATGACTAATATGGAAATATGTTCTATATGATAACACATATATAAACTATACCAAATTACCTGCCATTTTAGGAAGAGGGGAGGGGAAGGAGGGAAAAATTTAAAACTCAGAATCTTGTAAAAGTGAATGCTCCAAGTTGTCTTGACATGTATTTTTTTTTTGGGGGGGGGGAAACTAAAATACTATTTAAAAAACATTCAACAGATAACAGAATTGGAAGAAAATTTTAAAATAAATTAAAACCAACTCCTTAACAATAAAGATAAATATTGGAGGAGATGTGGGAAAACTAGGGCACTGATGCATTGTTGGTAGAACTGTGAACTGATCTAACTATTCTGGAAAGCCATTTGGAACTATGTCCAAAGGGAAACCAAACTGTGTTTAACCTATCATCCACCATTACTAGATCTGTATCCCAAAGATATCATTAAATAGAGGAAAAGACTTACATGCACAATTAAAGCAACTCCTTTTGTGGTAGCAAAATATTGCAAATTGAGGGGATAATCATCAAATGAGGAATGACTAAACAAGATGTGGTATAGGAATGTAATGGAATATTATTGTGCAATAAGATATGATGAACAAGCACATTTCAGAAAAATCTGCAAAGATTTATGAACTGAAGGAAAGTGAAATGAACAGATTAGGAAAACATTGTATACAGTTTTAGGAATATTGTATGGTAATCAACTATGAATGACTCAGGTCTTCTCAGCAACATTAATGATCCAAGACAAATACAAAGAACTCGTGAAGGAAAATGCTATGCACATCCAGGTAAGCAGCTGATGGACTCTGAATGGAGATCAAAGCAATCTTTTTCACTTACTTTATTGTTTTGCATGTTTTTTCATTTTGATCTGTTTCTTCTTTCATAGCTGTGACTAATATGAAAATACATTCTACATGATGGTACATGTATAACCTTTATCAAATTGCCTACCATTTTAAGAAGAAAGGAAGGAGGAAGAGAAGGAGAACAATTTGGAATTCAAAATCTTGTAAAAATGGGTGCTAAAATTGTCTTGCCATAAATGGGAAAATAAATGAAAGACTATAAAACTATTCTTCCAGGAATGTTGCATGGCTTCAAATCCATAACCCAACAGTTTCTACAGAGTTAAAGTTATGAGTTTCCCGAAGGGCAATGGTTGGACATAGTGGCAAAAATAGTCTTTCTCATACAACCAACAAAGAATATTACCTTTGAAGTGACATAAAAGATATCATCAAAAAGATCAGGGTCATTTTAAAGATCTCACTATAAAAATATTAGAAGAGAAAAAGATCATAGGGCTCTCACAGCTATGGGTAGGAAACAAAAGATAAAGGCAATTGCAAAAAAAATCACTTTAACTACTTGAAACTGAAAAGATTCTGTACAGACAAGATTAAAGTATCTAGGATAAGAAAGTAAGAGGTTGAATGGGAAAAAAAATCTTTGTATCAAATATTCCTGATAAGGGTTTGATATTCAGGATATGTAAAAAGTGAAGAAATAGGTATAAAGATTAATAGCCATTTCCCAATAGATAAATGGTCAAAATATATGAACAAACAGTTTTCAAAAAAAAGAACTGAAAAGTATTTATAATCACATGAAAGAAGGCTCCAAATCACTATTAACAAGAGAAATATAAATCAAAACAATCCTGAGGTCTTACCTCACAACACCCTGCAAATTGCCTTTCCTACCTGCCATTATTTGTCTTCAAGCAAAGTAGAGTAGCTAGCAACCATTTCATGACTTGAATGAATGGAATTCAACCTTTCCAAAGATTTAGGAACCAATAAGGGATCTGAATGTCAACAACTAAGATAAAATGATTTTAGGAACAGAAATAATGGGGACTATGGGGATTGAAATGTAGAACTGAATTTTAGGATTAGTGGTAGAAAAGGGAAGGAAAGTTGGCAGTCTGACATATGTCCTGAATTTGGGAGAGCAAGGTTTCAGAAGGTTCATAGAAAAGGTGGATCTCATGGCCTAAAATTATACAGGGAAAACCTTCCTTCCTCCTTACTTCCCTCTCTCTCTTCCCTCCTTCCTCTCTCCCTCTTTCTCTCCTTTTTTCCCTCCCTTCCTCCCTTCATTATTTCCTCCCTCCCTCCATATTTTCTCTCTCCTTCCCTTCTTTCCTTCCTCTTTTCCCTCCTTTACATCTGTTCTTCAGTGTTCCTCAATGGTGATATGCTATAACATGCTCATGATCACAATGAGCCTCTCCATTATCCTTTTTGTGATATTCATTTTTATATTTTTTGGAGTATCTTTATTTTATGAATCATTAACATGACACTTGTAGAGTGTTGTAATTAAAAAAAATTCTCAATAGCATTTTATTTCCCCCCAAATACATGGAAAGATAATTTTCAACATTCATTTTTGTAAGACCTTGTGTTACAAAATTTTCTTCTCCCTTCCCTTATCTCCCCTCTCCCCAAGACAGCAAGCAATCTGATATAGATTAAACATATACAATTCTTTTAAATACATTTCCACATCTGTTATGTTGTGCAAGAAAAATCAGACCAATGGGGAAAAAAACCATGAGAAAGAAAAAGCAAGCAAACAAAAAAGGTGAATCCACATTCAGTTTTCCTAGTTCTCTCTCTGGATGCAGAAGCCATTTTCCATCTAAAGTCTATTGGAATTGTCTCGAATCACTGCGTTGCCGAGTAGAGTCAAATCTATCATAATTGATCATCACATTGCTGTTACTGCATACAGTGTTATCCTGGTTCTGCTCACTTCATTCAGCATCATTTCATGTAAGTCTTTTTAGACTTTTCTGAAATAAGCCTGCTCATCATTTATTATAGAACAATAATATTCCATTGCGTTAATGTGCCATAATTTATTCAGCCATTCTTCAACTGATGGATATTCATTCAATTTCCAATTCCTTGCCACTATAAAAAGAACTGCTACAAACATTTTGTGGGTCCTTTCCCTTCTTTTATGATTACAGCGAGGCCTTTGTTTCTAGGGGAAGCTTGAAATCATGAAGGGATTGCAATTTTCTAAGGGCAAAAAATATGTGTAAACTCCTAGTGTGCCAGGTACTGTAGTAAGTACTGGGGATACAAAAATATATAACTTTCCAAAATAAAAGGCAGTAGACAATTTCTACTCTTGATAAGCTTATAATCTAATTAGAAAGATAGCCTAACAAACAAATTATTGACAGGTTAAATAGGAAATAAGCAACAGAAAGAAGATACTAGAATGAAAAGGGATTGAGAAAAGCTTCCTGTAAAAGAAAGCTATTTTATTCTTTTTCAATTTTAGACTCAACTCTTTCTTTACTTTAAAAAATCATTATATTTTTAAGTCATTAAAACTTTTTTCAATTCCAAATTCTCTCCCTACTACGCATTTCTCCCTATCCATTTTGATGGCAAGAAAAAAACAGAAAAAAGAAGTGAACATAAAATATCTTGATTTATATTACATTTAATATCCATAGTTCTCCCTCTGGATGTAGATGGCATTTTCTATTCAAAGCCTATTGGGATTGTACACTGAGAAGAACCAAATCTTTCATAGTTGATCCATGCACAATCTTGCTGTTATTATGTACAATGTATTCCTGGTCTGCTTATTTTGCTCAGCATCAGTTCTTGTAAATCTTTCCAGGCTTTCTAAAATCAGCTTATTCATCATTTTTTATATAATAATAATATTCCATTCCCTTAGTATACCACAACTTATCCAGCCATTCCTCAATTTATATTTATCCATTTATCCACTCATTTTCCAATTCTTTGCTATTACAAAAAGAGCTGCAACATTTTTGCACATGTAGGTCCTTTTCCCTCCTTTAAAATTTCCTTGGGATAATAAGTAAATTAATTTAGTAATGGCACTGCTGGGTCAAAGGATATCCACAGTTTAATAGTCCTTTGGACATAGCTTCATATTGTTCTCCAGAATGGGTGGATCATTTCACACCACCAACACCAATTAATGTCTCAGTTTTCTCATGTCCCATCCAACATTTATCATTATTCTTTCCTGTCATCTTAACCAATCTGAGAGGTATGAGATAGTACCTCAGAGTTGTTTTAATTTGCATTTCTTTAATCAATAATGATTTAGAGCATTTTTTCATATGATTAGAGATGGCTTTAATTTCATCATCTGAAAATTGTCTGTTCATATCCTTTGACAATTTATCAATTGGGAATGATTTGTATTCTGATAAATTTGATTCAGTTCTTTATATATTTTAGAAATGAGACCTTTATCAGAAACACTGGCTATAAAATTTCCTTCCCTCACCCCCAGCTTTTTACTTCCTTTTAAATCTTGTTTCTGTTGGTTTTGTTTGTGTTAAACCTTTTTAATTTAATGTAATCAAAATTATCCGTTTTGCCTTTCATAATATTCTCTAGTTCTTCTTTGGTCCTATTTTTTCATTCTTTATAATCTGTTTTGTTATTTCTTGGTCTTTCACACCTTTACTGGCTTCCCCTTGGCTGATTCTAATTTTCAAAGAGAAATTTTCATCTTTGAGATTCTGTATTTACTTTTCTAATTGATTAACTTTTTTTTCCATAATCTTCTTGGATGGTTTTTTTTTTTAGTTTTTCTTCAAAGTCTATCATTTGATTTTTATTTTTTACTTTTGCTTGTCTGCACATTTATTTATTATTATTTATTAATTTATTATTGCTTTTTAAATTTACAGGTTATATGCATGGGTAATTTTACAGCATCGACAATTGCCAAACCTTTTGTTCCAATTTTTCCCCTCCTTTCCCCCATTCCCTCCCCCCAATGGCAGGTTGACCAATACATGTTAAATATATTAAAGTATAAATTAAATACAATATAAGTATACATGTCCTAACAGTTATTTTGCTATACAAAAAGAATCAGACTTTGAAATAGTGTACTATTAGCCTGTGAAGGAAATAAAAAATGCAGGCAGACAAAAATATAGGGATTGGGAATTCTATGAAATGGTTCATAGTCATCTCCCAGAGTTCTTTCGCTGGGTGTAGCTGGTTCAAGTCATTACTGCTCTATTGGAACTGATTTAGCTCATTTCATTGCTGAAGATGGCCAGGTCCATCAGAATTGATCATCATATAGTATTGTTGTTGAAGTATATAATGATCTTTTGGTCCTGCTCATTTCACTCATCATCAGTTCGTGTAAGTCTCTCCAGGCCTTTCTGAAATCATGCTGCTGGTCATTTCTTACCAAACAATAATATTCCATAATATTCATATACCACAATTTATCCAGTCATTCTCCAATTGATGGACATCCACTCAGTTTCCAGTTTCTAGTTACTATAAAGAGACCTGCCACAAACATTTGTGCACATACAGGTCCCTTTCCCTTCTTTAAGATTAAGATTATATCTTTGGGATATAAGCCCAGTAGTAACACTGCTGGGTCAAAGGGTATGCACAGTTTGATAACTTTTTGAGCATAGTTCCAAATTACTCTCCAGAATGGCTGGATGTATTCACAATTCCACCAACAATATATTAGTGTCCCTATTTTCCCATATCCCCTCCAACATTCCACATTATCTTTCCCTGCCATTCTAGCCAATCTGACAGGTATGTAGTGGTATCTCAGAGTTGTCTTAATTTGCATTTCTCTGATTAATAATGAGTTGGAGCATCTTTTCATATGGCTAGAAATAGTTTCCATTTCTTCAATTGAGAATTGTCTATTCATATCCTTTAACCATTTATCAGTTGGAGAATGGCTTGATTTCTTATAAATTAGAATAGAAAATAAACTTTTCAATTTGATATAATCAAAATTTTCTATTTTGTGATCAATAATGATTTCTAGTTCTTCTTTGGTCATAAATTCCTTCCTCTTCCACAGGACTGAGAGGTAAACTATCCTATGCTCTTCCAATTTATTTAGAATCTCATTCTTTATGTCTAGATCATGAAGTCATTTTGACCTTATCTTGGTGTACGGTATTAAGTGTGGGTCAATGCCTAGTTTCTGCCATACTAATTTCCAATTTTCCCAGCAATTTTTGTCAAATAGTGAGTTCTTATCCCAAAAGCTGGGGTCTTTGGGTTTGTCAAACACTAGATTATTAAAGTTATTGGCTGTTTTGTCCTTTGAACCTAACCTATTCCATTGATCAACTAGTCTATTTCTTAGCCTATACCAAATCGTTTTGGTAACCACTGCTTTATAATATAATTTTAGATCTGGTACAGTTAGGCCACCTTCATTTGATTTTTTTTCATTAATTCCCTTGAAATTCTTGGCCTTTTGTTTTTCCATATGAACTTTGTTGTTATTTTTTCTAGGTCATTAAAATAGTTTTTTGGGAGTCTGATTGGTATAGCTCTAAATAAATAGATTAGTTTAATTAGTATTGTCATCTTTATTTTATTTGCTCGCGCTATCCAAGTGCATTTAATATTTTTCCAGTTGGTTAGATCAGACTTAATTTGTGTGGAAAGTATTTTGTAGTTTTGCTCATAAAGTTTCTGATTTTCCCTTAGCAGATAGATTCCTAAATATTTTATACTATCAGTAGTTATTTTAAATAGAATTTCTCTTTGTATCTGTTGGATTTTGTTAGTGATATATAAGAATGCTAATGATTTATGTGGATTTATTTTGTATTCTGCAACTTTGCTAAAGGTGTGGATTATTTCTAATAACTTTTTAGTAGAATCTTTAGGGTTCTCTAAGTATACCATCATATCATCAGCAAAGAGTGATAATTTGGTTTCCTCATTGCCTACTCTAATTCCTTTAATCTCTTTCTCAACTCTTATTGCCAAAGCTAGCATTTCTAATATAATATTGAATAGTAATGGTGATAGTGGGCAACCTTGTTTCACTCCAGATCTTATTGGGAATGGTTGCAGTTTGTCCCCATTACATATGATGCTTACTGATGGTTTTAAATAGATGCTACTGATTATTTTAAGGAAAAGTTCATTTATTCCTATACTCTCAAGTGTTTTTATTAGGAATGGATGTTGGATTTTATCAAATGATTTTTCTGCATCTATTGAGATGATCATATGGTTTTTGTTAATTTGGTTATTAATATGGCCAATTATACTGATAGTTTTCCTAATATTGAATCAGCCCTGCATTCCTGGTATAAATTCTACTTGATCATGGTGTATTATCCTGGGGATGATTTTCTGTAGTCTTTTTGCTAATATCTTATTTAAGATTTTAGCATCAATATTCATTAGGGAGATTGGTCTATAATTTTCTTTCTCTGTTTTCAACTTACCTGGTTTAGGTATCAGTACCATGTCTGTGTCATAAAAGGAATTTGGTAGGACTCCTTCATTCCCTATTTTTTCAAATAGTTTATATAGCATTGGGGCCAATTGTTCTTTAAATGTTTGGTAGAATTCACATGTAAATCCATCTGGTCCGGGGGATTTTTTTTTAGGGAGTTGTTTAATAGCTTGTTCTAAATATTTTTCTGAAATGGGACTGTTTAAGCAATTTACTTACTCCTCTGTTAATCTGGGAAGCCTATATTTTTGGAGGTAGTCATCCATTTCACTTAGGTTATCAAATTTATTGGCATAAAATTGAGCAAAATAACTCCTTATTATTTCTTTAATTTCCTCTTCATTGGTGGAAAGTTCTCCCTTTTCATTTTTAAGACTACTAATTTGATTCTCCTCTCTCCTTTTTCTAATCAGATTTACCAAAAGAGTATCAGTTTTATTGTTTTTTTCATAAAACCAACCCTTAGTTTTATTTATTAGTTCAATAATTTTTTTTAACTTTCAATATTATTAACTTCTCCTTTTAATTTTAGAATTTCAAGTTTAGTAATTGATTGGGGGGTTTTAATTTGGTCTTTTTCTAACTTTTTAAGTTGCAATCCCAATTCATTGATCTTCTCTTTATTTTATTCAAGTAAGCCTCTAAGGATATAAAATTGTCCCTTATTACCGCTTTGGCTGCTTCCCCAAATTTTGGTATATCATTTGATTTTTAAATTCTTTTTTGAATTCTATTATAAATTCTCTCTGGGCAGGGAGCCATTTCTACTCTTTGGGGTAGACGATATTTTTTTACTTCAGTGTCCTCCTCAGAAGATGAATCCCAGTCTTCCCTGTTCCAATAGTATGTTTCTATGGTGGGATTCTTTCTTTTCTGCTGGTTCTTTTTTTTTATTTTTTAAAGAAGTATTAGTATAAGCATCTCTAATTCTGGGGTGGGGGAATGGTACTCTGGCCTTACTTCAGCTCTCTCTGCTGATCAGAATTCACTTTGCAGGAGTTAATCCTGGCCCCTGATCTTTCTTCATATCCTCTCAGGTTGTATCAGGTGGATTCCTATTCTGACCCAAGTCTTCTTGATTTTTCATCAGTCTATGTTCTCCCTGAGGTACAAATTTGTTCTATTCATGGGGGAAATTGGGATAGCTTGAAATTTACCAACCTATTCTGCCATCTTTCCAGAATCTTCCTCCCTTCCAACATTAAAATATTCCTTTTCTGAAAATTGCTTGTTCATATTCGTTGACCATTTATCAATTGGGGCATGACTACCATTTCACAAATTTGACTCAGTTCCCTATATATTTAAGAAATGAGGACTTGATCAGAAAAAAATTGCTGTAATTCCCTCCCCTCACCCAGTTTCCCATTTTTTTCCTAATCTTGGCTGCTTTGGTTTTGTTTATGCAAAAGCTTTTACATTTAATATAATCAAAATGATCTATTTTATATCCTGTGATCCTCTCTCATCTCTTGTTTGGTCATAAATTCTTCCCTTAATTGTACATGTTTAATCTATGTCAAATTGCTTGCTATCTTGGGAAAGGGAACGGCCAGTGAGAAAGGGAGAAAAATTTGTAATACAAAGTCTTATAAAAACAAATGCTGAAAACTATATTTACATGTATTTGGAAAAATAAAATACTATCGAGAAAAAATTAAGTTCTTCCCTTATCCAAAATTGACAGATAAAACTTTGCTTATGATGTTGCCCTTTATATCTAAATCATATATCCATTTTGATTTTGTCTTTTCTTATTGTGTGAGATGTTGATCTATATCTGTTTTTTGCTAAGCCACTTTCCAGTTTTCCCAGCAATTTTTTTTTTTTTAACAAATAGTGAATCTTTGTTCCAAAAGTTTGGATCTTTGTGTTTATCAAACACTAGATTATTAGGGTCACTTACTACTATGTCTTGCATACCTAATATATTCCACTGATTCACAACTCTATTTCTTAGCCAATACCAAAGTGCTCTGATGATTACTACTTTCCAGTGTAGTTTCAGATCTCATGACTAGGCCACCTTTCTTCACAATTTTTAAAATTAATTTTCTTGATATTCTTGACCATCTGTTCTTCTATATGAAGTTTATTTTTCGAGCTCTATAAAGTAATTGTTGCTAGTTTGATTGAATGGCACTGAATAAGTAAATTAATTTAGGTAAAAATGTCATTTTTGTTATGTCTTGGCTTCCCTATGAGCAATTAATATTTTTCCAAATATTTAGTCTGTCTTTATTTGTGTGAAAAATGTTTTATAATTGTGTTCATATAGTTTTTGAGTTTGGTCTTGGTAAGTAGACTCCCAAGTATTTTATATTGTCTACAGTTATTTTAAATAAAATTTCTTTTGTCTATCTCTTTCTTTTGGACTTTGTTGGTAATATATAGAAATGTTGATGATTTGCATGGGTTTATTTCATGTCCTGAAACTTTGTTGAAGTTGTTAATTACTTCAACTAGCTTTTTGGTTGGTTCTCTAGGATTTCTTTATCTACTGTCTGTCCCAGAATATAATCTAACTTGAGCCATCACTTTAATAACCCTAGAATAAACAGATGAACAAATTCTATAGGCTTTCTATTTAAATGTACACCATAATCTAGTCAATGAATATAGTCCATTCACTTTGTCTCTCTTGTGTGAATGGTCAGGCAAAATTATTTTGAGTGATTGCAGATTATCTTCTAGGAACCTTTGTGGTAACATGCCTTCCTATATAATCCATAATTTAATTAGATGTTAATATATAATTATATATAAATATATTGCCTTATAATTCATGATTTTTGGGGTTGTTGAACAGAGCTATTTTAATTGTTACATATATGTATATATACACATATACATATACATATATATATGGAGGGGAAAGAATTGAACTAGAAAAGAGCTTTTAAATCAGTATTTTGTCCAATTGACTCAAATGCTTTTTCATAGTCAACTAACAATAAGGACATTGGAATTCTATATTTTCTTCATCTTTTAGTCAATTATAAAATAGAAAAGATCTAGTCCATTTAAAAATATGAATTGTAGAAGCCTGCTTGTTCCTTACTAAAGTACTTAGTAAAGATGTTCTCTACATATAGATGACTCTCATAAAAATTTTGTATAGATGGGATAATAGGGATATAGGTCAGGAGTTTGTGTTGTCCTCTCAGTTGCTTTTTTTCAATATTAACAAAGTCTTAGATTTTCCCCATGACTTTGATATCTTCCCATCCTTCAGATACCAGACCTTTCAAACCCTCACAAATATTGCTGGGCAGCTAGGTGGCACCAGTCCTGGAGTCAGGAAGACCTGAGTTCAAATCCAGCCTGGGACACTTAGAAGCTGTGTAATCTTGGATGAGCCACTTAATCCTGTTTTCTTCACTTTCCTCATCTGTAAAATGAACCGGAGAAGTAAAATGGCAAATGACTAGTATGTGTGCCAAGAAAATCCCAAATGGGGTCACAAAAGGTCGGACACAATGGAACAACAGCTAAGTTTTTCCATGCCTTTGGTATCTTTCCATCCTTCAGATATCTTGCATACCAACCCTTCCATACCCTCCAACGGTATCACCTCCAGCATGGATATCCTTTTTATAAACTTATTTTAATATGATTGCTTTTCCCATTTTTGTTTTCTTTAGTACTATTTTTACTTCTCCTACAAGAACATCTAGGGTTGTAATGTAGAGTACAAGTGTCATAGTTCCATTTCCTTCATAGTGAAAAAAAGTTTGTCATAGTAAACTTTATAGCTTTTTTCTCTATTTGGTTTAATTTTTGTTCTTCTCACATTTTTATCCTTAAATGCCTTTGGGATGACTCTGCTTAGCTGAGTCTCTAACTATACTTTCTTTAAACTGGTTTTGTCCTTTATTGTTTCTATCTGCTTTATGAGATGTTGTTTATAATCATTTATTACCCTTCTTCTAAGATTAAAAAAAATGAATTTGTAATGGTATTGGATTCCAATCATTTGCTAATTCCCTTTGATTTTACCTTTGCAACATCTCTCACTGAGGTGCAATCCCTCATCACTTCCACCTGGATTACTGCAATAACCTGCTGGTGGTTCTGCCTGCCTCAAGTCTCTCCCCATTCCAATTCACCCTCCATTCAACCACTAATATGATCCTTCTAAAGCCCAGGGATGACCATTTCACTCACTTTATTTAATAAACTCCAGTGACTTCCTGTTGCTTTTAGAATCAAATACAAAATAGGCTCCTTGGTATTCAAATCACTTCATAATCTAACATTTCCCCATTTCCAGTACTCTTATACCTTACTCCTTACTATACATTCTTTGATCCAATAAAATAGCTTCCTTGCTGTTCCACTAACAAGATACTCCATCATTTAGTTCTAGGCATTTTCCCTGCCTATCTTCTATACTTAGAACATTTTTCTTCCTCATTTTTCCCTATTGGTTTCCATTAAGTTCCAATTAAAATCCCATTCTACAGGAAATTTTTCCTAGTCTCTCTTAATTCCAGTATCTTTCGTCTCTTAGTTATTTCCCATTTATCTTGTACACATCGTTTTTGAATATATTTATTTATTATGTTCTTCACTAAATTGTGAACTTCTTGAGGGCAGGGACTATCTTTTGCCTTTTTTTTCTTTTTTTGGCATCTTCAATATTTATCACAGTGTTTAATATCTAGTGAGCTCTTGAGAACCATCTCTTTTTTTGCCTAAAGAAGTAAGCCAATTTTTATTATACTGGTTGATCTCACCCATGAGCAATTAATATTTTTCCAATTATTTAGGCCTGTCTTCATTTATGTAAATAAAGTGATTTGTACTTGTATTTATAAAGTTCTTTTGTATATTTTGGGAGATAGACTTCCACAAATATTTTATGCATTCTGTAGTAATTTTAAGTGGACTTTCTCCATCTCTTCCTACTAGATTTAATTAATATTTAATTGTTTTAGTAGCTCTCCATGCTAAGTATTTCCAGGTTTTTCAACCTATCCCATTGTTTTAATTGTATAGCATATCTTTAAAAAAATTTTTTTTTTGCTCTAATAAGTCAATGATCTGACTGCACATAGATGACTAATTCTCACATCACAAGTATTTTTCTGTCCATTAAAATTTAATTCATTTTTTGAGGGGAGAGAAGTGACATTTGATGCTGACCAAATCCAGAAGTTGTTGTTATTGTCCTCCTCCTCCTGCTCCTCCTTTTCTTCCTCCTCCTCCTCTTCCTCCTTTTCCCCCTCCTTTTCTTCCTCCTCCTTTCCTCCTCCTCCTCCAAATCCTTCTCCTCCTCCTCTTCTTTCTCCTCATTCTCCTCCTCCTCCTCCTTCTTCTTTCCTTCCTGAACTATTTTCCAATTTGTTTCTTACCATTCTCAAATTTTTCCACTTTTGTGTTAAAATTATTGAATAGCAGAGTGTACATTGATTCAATTTGAAGAACTTTACTGAGTAACCCATATAATTGCTTTACTTTGCTACCCTTTACAATGAATGTTGCAGCATATAAGCTACAATTATTTTCATTTTTTCTCAAATTTGAATCATGAATACAATAATATGATCACATCTCAAGTAAAATAGTATTTCTTGTTTCATTTGGGAATATTAAAAACCAACTCTGTCAACTGCTTTGTTTTCCCTACCTAAGAATATCTGTGAACCATACTCCATTTAGCTAAAAATTCTCTCATTTATAAAACAATATTGTTCATTATCATTCATGACTCATTTTCACAAAATTTTATAAATTTATAATAATGTTGGATTTGGCCACCATCTCTCTCTGGGAAGTAAGTCAAATGTTGCTTTACTCAGGGTTTTTCATCTGTTTATGGCAAGAATGTCAAGGTTAACACAATTTTGTTTTTACAGCAATATATCTACTTATCATTGGTTATTGCCCAGGGATTTCACATTTAGAGGACTAAATCAAGTTAAAGACTAAATCAAGTTACAGATAATCTAAAAGTGGTGTGATTCATAGAATCTCCTGTACCTTTTTTGCTACTTGGTCACCATTACTGCAGAACTAGAAGGACCATTTTGTATATACTTTTTGTTTCAAAGGCTGTCAAGGCCAAAGAGTTCAGCATTCATCAGGAGCCCAGGGTTCATATTTTAAATCTGATGCTTACTTGCTGTGTGACATTGACATTCCCTCTTTTATACTCAGCTTTCTCATCTGAAAAATGAAAATAACAATATTCCTAGTGTTGTTGCAAGAAAAGTACCTTATCAACTTTGAGATATGGAATTATAGATTGTTTTTAAAAATTATCTCTGTAGGTACAACTCTCAGACTGGCTAAGATGACATAGTCCTTGTTTGCTTTGGTTTTTCTGTCATTTGAAGTGGTTTCCAACCCTTAGTGATTCCATTTGGAGTTTTCTTGACAAAGATATTGGAGTGATTTGCTATTTCCTTCTCTGTGGATCCAATGAATCCATTTTGTCAGGCAATCAGAGGTTAAATGACTTGCCCAGGTCCCATAGCTAGGCAAATGCCTAAAGCTAGATTTGAATTTAGGTCTTCCTGATTCCAGGCCCAGTACTCTATCCACTGAACTACCAGGTACCTCACTTACGTGTTATAGATACTTAATACATATTTGTTGAATTTGATTTTATACTTATTCACATGAGTTTGACTTCTTATAAAAATCAGTCCACATGGATTAGGAGAGAGGCATTTTTTGGCATGGTTATAAAGAAGTCATATTTAAAGATGCCCCTTAATCGGACAAGAGAAAGGTGCCAGAATATTATGCTGTTGGGTGATTAATCATTTTATAAGGATCATAGATTTAGTTAGAATAGATATTAAGTATTGAATCTAAAACCTTCATTTTACCGATGAAGAAACTAAGGTCCATTGTGATTAAATGTTGGTCACACAGGGTCACACAACTAATGAGAACTTGAAACAGGATTTCAGCCCAAGTCTTCTTGCCTTCAGGTCAAATGTTCTATTGACCTGATCTCAAGAAATGAGGATATTTAATATAGAAATGGGGCCTGATTGCTATATTCAAGTATTTGAGGAATTATTATGTGGAAGAGACTTGGTCTGTAGATCCCAGAAGGAAGAATCAGGAGCAAAGAGAAGAATCATAAAACTTAGGAATTAGAAGGTTTTGGAGCAGTCTTCTAGTTCTACTCACACCCTATAGGAATCATAACACATTTGACAAGTGGTCATTAAGCTTCTTAAGGATATTCAGTGAGAGGGAGTCCACCACCTCTGAAGCAGCCTCAATATTTTGATTTTGAAGGATGTTCCCCAGCCTCCTCTTTTCTATTGCTTTGTACAGCTCTAAATACGTTAACATTTTCTGAGCTTTTGTTCCATACATGTAAACTGCTCAAATTGTTAGGAAGTTTGTTTTTTTATATGAAAATTAAATTAGCTTCTTTGCAACTTCTATACGTTGCTCCTGATTCTATCCTCTGGGGCAAAGCAGAAGAAACTTCAATTTCTTCTGTTTTTAAAAGGTCTAAGAATCCTTTAAATTACTTGAAGACATCCATTTTGTTCTCTCTGGATCTTCTTTTTACTATTCCTGATTCTTTCAACTCATCCTATTATGACATGGATTCAAGGCCATCCACCATCCTGGGTTCTCTCTTCTAGACACTCTTCATCTTCTTGAACTGTGACATCAAAGATGAAGGTAAATTTTTGTTTTATGTATGCAGGAAGAAACTTGCTAACCAACACAACTGTCTGGAGAACAGAATTAGCCATCTATGTGTAGTCAGATCACTGACTTCTCAGAGCAAAGATAAGAAGAAAAAAACTTGTCCTGAGAAACTCAATTAATAAGCAACAGAAATGGCATTTGAACCTAGATTTTCTTAATTCCAAGTCCCGCACTATCCTTCTTTGTCATGCTGCCTCAACAAATGGTCCCAGTAGGAATCCAGGGTACAACATCCCCAATAAGGGGTCAGTCAATCTCCTCTTGAGGATCTCCATCCCACTGACAAAAGTTGTAAATGGTCAGAGGTGAAAGGTCCCTTGGAACACAGAAAATATCATTCAGAAATGGAAAGAACCTTAGAGATGACCTAGTCCCAGTCTTTCCATTTTATAGGTTCCTGCTGAAGTTTGGGTTGAAGAAAATGACGTCTGGAGTCTGGGCTCCCTCTGGGATGGTATGTATATTACACCTTTCAGTTTTTGGAGCCTTAGATAGAGCTTGATACACCTTAATGATATCTGGCTTAGGTCAGCTGAGAAGCCTCCCATCAAACTCTCATGAAACAAGACGACTCATTGAGGCAGCATGACAAAGGAGGAGAGTCCTTTTCATCTCTAAGTCCACGATCCCATCATCCTTTGATTGCCTGCCTATCAAAATGAAAGTCTCTTCAGGACCACATCTGACACGTCCCATATTTATTCAATTGTCCAGGGGAAACTATTGGTGGGGATCCTATCTCCTTCCTCTCCATCTCAGCCAGACCTATTTTCTTGTTTTTCCCTCCTTCTCTCTACCACACCTTATTTATTTTTAATTCCCTGATTTCTCACATAAGGAGATCTCAAAATCTGAAAAGAATTTGCTGGTGCTCTATATATAAGAGGCTAGGAATGTGATTAGGTAAGAGACTATAACCTTTGTCCTAACCCCTACTCCCCCCAGCTTAGCTTTTGAACTTATTTAGATTTATCTGAATAGTAGAGGTAATATGTTGGAGTCCCAAAGATGATAAGGGATTAGATTACTCTTTGTTTCTTTGACAGGGTTCACTCCCAGATGGGTTGCAGACACAGGTTTCTATAAGGGGGATTAAACAAGAAGCTACAAAGATTTCCTAATCCTAACTAGAGAATATTTTATTTGGCAGAAACTCAAGCCTTAGTGACCAGGAAATATAGTTTAAAAAGTAGAATTAAGTCTGAGAGCACTAGCTGGGCAGGAGTAATCCTGTTCTGCTTCCCAAAGAGCTCCGTCTTTGGGAATGAAAACTCTTCTGGAGAGAAAAACCCCTCATAGGGAAGGCTTTGAGAAGCAGACTTCTAATGGGGGGGGGAAGCTGAAAAGAATATTTTCTTGCTAGTTCAATGTTTTTATTATTTTTATATTAATGTTTTTGTTTTTCTAATCGAGCAACCTACCCTATCTTACTAGGGCAAGATTATCTCAGAACTTTCTTATTCTTTGAGGAAGAAATAGTAGGTAAGGGTTCCTGCTGAAGCTGAAAATAGAATGATTCTCCAGACTAACTCTCCATCTTTACCTTCAGAGGAAGGACTGATTCTTCTCTTTTGCCTTCCTAGCATCAGAACAACACATAGGAGGCACTTAATATCAACTTGTTGAAATGAATCTTACAATATCTGTGGTATTCAAATTCTAATTGAATTAAATGGGCCACTATTTCCAGAAGAAACAGAACCAGTTGATAATTGAGATGCCTGGACTAGATAATGTTGTATAAAGTTCTTCTCTTGGTTGAATCTCAATTATTTCACCTATAAAATGGGGATATTGGATTAGATCATCTCTAAGAGTTCTTTCCACTTTTGAATGGTATTTTCTGTGTTCTAAAGGACCTTCCAGCTTGGACAGTCTATGATAAATGAAACAAAAGGTGATCCCTTCTAATCTGGCAGTTACCTTTTATCCCTTGAACTGGCTTCTGAGAGTCAATAGTTAAATTATCTAGGTGAACACTTATTTCTTGGACACTGGCAAAAGCTACAAATCAGAACCTGATTTATGTTTTGTTGATGATTAGACTTGAGAAAATCATAGAGAAAATGTTAATAATGTAAATTAAACAAAAAAATTGTGTGATCTGAACCACTTATTTCTTTTTTTCCAGGGAGATGGTTGTTAAACAGTTACCAGCATACACCTGCCCTGACCCTACCCTTCTGATGTCATTTCTGATTCTTTCCTCATTATGAATTCAGGGATTGATTAACCTCTATTCTGAGAATAGAAACAAAATAGAAAAAAAAAGACATTGGGGAAGGTTAGAAGGGCAGCCTGGCCTCTCCTGCCTAAGACTGGTTTGGAGCTGAATTTTATAGGCAGAGAAGTCCCCATAGGCCTGGAGATTGGGGGAGGGAGAGCAAATGGTAATGATTCCTGGAGACATTCAGTCACAGGAAGCATGTGAGACCAACAGCCCAGAACTAACCAGTGCCCTTGGCCTGAAGGCAGGTCAGTTGGAGAGGTAGCATGGACCTCAGTGTCCTCCAATAGGTGAGACAGCCAAGAGAGTAGGTGAACAGAAGGCCAAGTACCCCATAGTTTACCTTTTCCTCTGATTCTAGCCCCATTCTTCCATGGTGAGAAACTGTTTCAAGTCACATGGCCCAGATCTAGAGCTGGAAAAAACCTCAAAAGTTCAACTGTCTCATTTTAAGGAGGGTAAAATGGTAAGTTAAAGAGTTATAATTGACTTGCCCAAAGTCACCCAATAGTAAGCAACTCAGAACTTCCCATGAAGCCTGAGGCTTCCTTTTCTTCTCCTTCATAGGAAAAGGTCCACCTAGGTCTACCCATCAGTCTTGTTCCCCACCACCCCAAGACATAGGGCATAGTTCTCATTGAACTTAAAGAAGATCCCCTTCTCATGTTAATTTTCTTCCCTTCATCTTAAACTCCCTGTCTGCTCCCCTTCCCTGAGTAGATGCCTATTGTTAGCTCTCATTCTTCTCCATCAGATTGGCTACCATATTAACTTGTCTGTGCTTGCTAAGGTTGAGATACAGGAGGCATGTAAGTCCTTTACCTGTGTGAGGAAGGAAGGTAAGACTGAGAACTTATAGGGCAGGAGATGTGGCTGCTAAGATTTCTCTTTCAACAATTGTTGATGTCTTTCTTAAAATAAGGCTCCAACAAGAGTTATTTGATGAAAGTTGGAGTTTATTCTAATTCTATGCTTCTGTTAGATTTTTTGTTCCTATATTATATCGAGACTTGCATTGAACTTTTAGTCCTTTTTATGTGAAATGTTATCTAGCCTTACTTCTTTCTACTTATAATTGTATACTTGATTTAAACTATAAATCACAAATTTATCACAAAGGCATTTTGGAGGAGGAAGAAGAGGAGGATTTAAATCCAGGTCTTTCAGCTCTGGAACCAGACCGTTTTGGAGTCTGACTGTGTTTTCCAGGACCTCCACAACTTTGTGTTATCTACAAATTAGATAAACCTGCACAATTTTCCCCCCTCCAAGTCACTGATAAATTTGTTGAACAATTATGCCAATATATAATTATGCTGATATCTTCCAGAGGGCTAGTAAATGAGGCAGTCCACAAATTGCTAATGGATAATTGAGGGATGCTTTTCTGGCAGCGCCAGAACTGACTAGATGGCCTTAGGCCATAGTAAACAATAACTCAAAGGTAAAAACAGGCATGGGGTGGGGAGTATATAGCAGTTAACAGATTACAGTTAAAGAGAACATGGAGCTGTGGGGGCATTATGACAGATTGGCTGCTCCCAGGATTTGGAGAATTTGGCAGCCATGGGGGACCAGATGGGGTTTTCTGCTTCCCTGGATTCAAGAGACAAAATAGGAGAGGCTCTAGGAAAGTTCAGTCTGGAGGGGAAAGGACTACAAGGGGCATGGCAGAAAGCAAATGATCACTAGGGGAGTCAAGGGGAATCATAATAGAGAAATAATATGATCCCAGAATTAGGAGAGATCTTAGATTATAGAATAAAGAGTATTAGAGTTTAAACTTGCATGAGAGCATAGAGTATCAGAGCTGGAAGGGCTAAGAAACATGAACGTCAACCATTCAGATAATGGTTGAGAAATTTGGCATTTGCCTCCATCCTTCCCATCTGGCTTTGAAATCATTCTCAATGTATGATTTCAGCTTTCCCTATCATCAAACTTTACACAAACATTAAAATGAACCTCTTGCTGCTATACTACATTGTTTTTTTCCTTTTTATTATTATTATAGCTTTTTATTTACAAGATATATGCATAGGTAATTTTTCAGCATTGATGGTTGCAAATCCTTTTGTTCTAACTTTTTCCTCCTTCCCCCCACCCCTTCCCCCAGAGGGCAGGTTGACCAATGCATGTTAAATATGTTAAAGTATAAGTTAAATACAATATATGTATACATGTCCAAACAGTTATTTTGCTATATAAAAAGAGTAGGACTATGAAATAGTTATACTACATTGTTAAGGACTGAAGGGGCAGGTCAATTCTCTCAGAACCTCCATAGCTGCGAATCATAAACTTGAAGGAGTTACAAAGCAGCCTTTGCATACGTTCCTTGTGGATTGGGAATGAAATAAATTGGAGGCAAAAGAGAAGAGGAGAGATGTAAAGGGCTGAAACTCTGAGTAGGTGCACTGGAATCAGTCAACTGAGCACTTAAGGCTAATTACCTATTGGACAATACTCTATTAACACATGCTTGGGAAAAATGGCCCTTCTCATTATTCTGTACTGGCTTGATCTTTTGGTGTATACAGATAATCATAGGAGGGATTAGGGGGTGGAGTAAGACAAGCCAGAGGAGTCACTTTGGAGGAGGATGAGGAGAAGGGATGTGAGTAAGTGGAGAGCTTGTGGCAGTTTTGTCTATCTCCTTTACTTCTCCCCCTAAAGACTTTTGCTGATCCTGACTCTGGCTGATCCTGAAGTCAACAGGGAGCTAATCCAGACTTCACAGAGAGAGGTCAGAGAACACAACTGCCTCTTAGTCTCCTTGTATCATCATCATCATCATCATCATCATCCTCCTCCTCCTCCTCCTCCTCTCACATGAAGAGATCCATCCTATGGGTTTGAGTTAGACCTCCAGCAGTCACTGGCAGGTGTCTCTTGTCTCGCAACTTTATATTCTTTTTTTTTCTGGGTGGCCCACCTAGTACTGTACTACAGTCATTTAGTTGTGTAAACAACCAAATTTCTACTGATTCAGGGGATGTGGATTGTTTTCTGAGGAGTTTTCTAGATTGGATCCCTGATCTCCCTGTGACATTAGAGACCTGCTCTCAACACATCATTTCCAAGCTTATGCAACACAGTGCAGGGAATAGATTGCTGGCCTTGGAGTCAGCAAGATCTGGCTTCAAATCATCCCTAACCCAGAGTAGGCAAGTTATTTAGTTTATTAATCTTTTTTTAAAAAATTTTTGCCACTCTTTCCTTATCAATGAAATGAAGGCAATTGGATGACCTCAGGGTTTCTTCCAGCTACAAATCTATTTCATTTGAAGCCACTTCCAGTCACTGAGAGTCCCAATAACTGAGAACCAGAATTTTCAGCAGAAGGGGTTCCCTGCATTCTCTGAGATAGGTGCTGGGGTACACCTCTGTGGGAATAATTTCATCAGATAAAGATTTAGGCCTTGTAATGAAAAACTGGAACAGTTAGTGGTATAGTGGATAGTGTATTGGGCTTGGAGTCAAGAAGACTCATCTTTCTGAGTTCAAATCTGACCTCAGTTATTTACCCGGTTACCAGTTATAAACCTGGGCAAATCATTTGACTTTGTTTATCTCAGTTTCCTCATCTGTAAAGACCTGGAGAAAGAAATGGTTAACCACTCCAGTATCTTTGTCAAGAAAATCTCAAATGGGATAACAGAGTCAGACACAACTGAACAACAATGGTAAAAAACTGACCATCTGATCTCAAGCTGAGATCATCCAACTGATGGACAAGATAGTGCTGATGTGAACAGCTCCCCAGACCAACACTCTTTATTCCTGCAGCATCTTTTTAAAACCTCACAACAACCCAAAGGGAGGAGAGTAAGAGTTTTTGTCTTTCTCATTTTTTGGATTAGAAAACTGAGATCTCCCTGACAAAGCAGTTTCTATCTTCCTTCTAGATCCAGTCTTCAGAGCCAGCTTCTTCATCTTGAATGTGATGAAGGTTCTCATTCACTTCATTGTATTGATGTCTCCCATTGGCATGCATTCACACACCTTTGTATTAGAGTTATGTGTGCATGTGTCTTTCATTGTCTTCTTTATTTATTTTAAACCTAATAACTATTAGCAAATGGAAATATTTCAATTTATAAAAAGCAAACTGTAAATAAAACTATGAACACAATATATTTACACATGTTAATATGTATAAACATATTATGTATGCAGAGCAATTTTGTTACTCTTTCATATATATGAAATTTTACATTGTAGTAACAAAATTGTCTAGTTTGTGTCCCCTTCTTTACTTTTCCCCCATATATTTAAAATGTTTTATTGGTGTTCTTTTCTTTCTCTTTTTCCTTTTTTAAAAGGCATCTTTATCAAATTACCCTGGCATGGATTCTGTCAATATAAAGTAATTATTAAATAAAATTTTTTTAAAAAGGCATCTTTATCACCATTCACTATCCCTGCCTATCTCTTTTCACTGGAACACATGAGTCATGTCTGAAAAGATCAGTCATTCTACCCTGTAGTCCATCTCATTATTTCTTCTACTTTGGAAGCAGGGCCTGTGTCCTCTTTATTTTATTTATCTATATCCCCCAAAGGCCTCAAATATATTAAGTCCTTAAGCAATTTTGGTGGAGCTGGATTAAACGTTTCCTCCTCCCTACCACAACTCCAATACCCAATCCAGGACTCTACCCCACGAAAACATCTGACCACTCAATGGCATGTCTGCTTTACCCCACAAGGCTGGAGTTTTAATAGTTCCCAAGACAAGTCAAGGTGGTGGGGGTCGAGAGAGTAGACAGATGGACACACAGACGGATGGACAAGGCAGAGACATGAGCAAACACGGGCTGGAGCCAGGAAATTGTATGTCAGGTCCCTTGGTCCCACTGAGGTGGGAGAGAGAAACATGGCTCAGACTTAGTCCTGTTTATAGCTTCTCTAGCCTTCTCCCAAGCTGAAGGATCCTATTCATCTGGGCAGCCCCTATAAACCCCTCCCCAAGCTTGGGAAAGATTCCTGAAATGCTGGTTTACCCAAGGATAGCTGTCTCCCTGCCCCCAGCACGCACACACACACACACATACACACACACACACACACACACCCCTCCCTTTGGTTTAGGTTAGAGGGGACAGGAAGGACCCAGTATAGACCCCTGTCTGGACTGTTCTGAAGCAGGGAGGGGAAGGCATGGCTCCAGGAAGGAGGTAGAGAGGCAGTGCCAGATTTAGAACCTTATAGCCTATAACTTGTGGATTCTAAATTAAAAATTGTGGCTAATTTCATGTTTGTTTGTTTTTTAAGATTGATTTGCAAGGAAAACAAGCTTGAAAATAAATTTTTCCACCATTCTTATTCTCATTAATGGAGTTCCCATTTCTATAGAGCCGTAAGTTTATAAAGGACTTTTCTTAATAACTATCCCAATAGGAATGTGGTATGAAAATTTTTACCCCTATTTTGCAGATGTAGAAACTATAGAGAAGAAAAATTAAGTTGTCCAAACTCACATAACTAGAAAGTGGGAGAGCCAGGACTAAATTCATGATTCCCCATTCCAAATCCAGTCTATGGTCCCATAGTCTTCAATATTATAATCTTGATAGGATAGATATGTTCAGTGACTGAATAATTATAATTTATATCTAGTGTTGTGACAAGAGTCACTGGGTTTGGTGTCAGGGGGTTTGAATTTATTGTGGTAATTATTTAAAGTGAGCCATTTATCCTACATGAGCTTCATTTTCCTCACTGATAACGTGAATACATTAGAGATGATCCCTTTTAGCTCTGAATTCTATGATTCTCTGATCCTGTGGAAAGAATGTTTAGATTTGCTACAGAGAAGAAAAGCAGTTGTATGATAGTGAAAGGAGGGAGATCTGAATTCATATCCAGCCTGTCACTTCCCAACTGTGTGACCCTGGACATATCACTCCCCTCTGTTTGCCTCAGTTTCCTTATCTGTAAAATGAACTGCAGTAGGAAATAGTGAACCTGCTTCAGTGTCTTTTCCAATAAAACCCCAAATGGAATCATAAAAGATTGAACATGTCTGAAAAATGACTCAACGACAACAATGATAGTCAAACACAGATGGAAGTAACTAAGAGATCTTGTTTCAGGGACTGATTGTTTAGTGAGGGGGTTAACAGCAACAATTGCAAAGATCACTCACCGTCCAACATCAGAAGCAGTCATGAGTGGGGAATGAGTGGTCTGCCCCACAGAAAGGCCGATCTTTGCCTCCAAGGAGTTTGAGAAGAAGGCATCCCCAGGAGAGGGGCTCCTGGGTAAAGGGATCCCAAGACAGTGGCTGGTGTGGGGGTGTGGATCCTGCCTCTTGGTAATAAGGCCTTTGTCAACAATTCAATTCCAAATCAATTCACTTCAGTTTATAGTTCATGGATAGTTTTTCGATTTTAAGAGTTTGAGGGTCATCTAGACCAATTTCTTCATTTTAGGTGAAGAAACTGAGAGGGAAAAATAACCCCTAAGTTACCCAGCCATTCAGTGGCACAGCTAAGGTTCAAGTCTGGTTCTCCTGACTCCCAAATTATTGTTATTTTCAGTTAAATTCAATACAACAAATAGTCATTAAGTCCTTACTATGTGCCAGATCCTTTGTGGATTGTCAATAATATAAAAATGGAAAAGAAAAATCAATAGAGGCTTTCTGCCTTCAGAAAACTTAAGGAGCCAATGGGGAGGAGAATAAAGCATACTCATAAATTTGCATTATATAAGGTAGGGAATGATGGTCAAAAGAATGATAAAGGCAAAGTGTTCTAGGGTCATTGATGGAGAATGAGGTCATTTTTAGCTGGGGGCAGGGGTAGAAAACAGGGAGTACTTTATCCATGATAATGGTTCAGAAACTTTTTCCTAAAGGTAATAGTAGACTTTCATTCTGGGTAGAGGGAAAAGGTGATTTCTCCTCAGTTTCCTGCTTCCCACTTTGGGCAACTAGTTAATGATAGAAAAAATCCAAGCCAAACTTAAGTTGCCTGAGAAGTGAACCTTCAAGTTCCTGGATTCCTTCTCACTTCCTATTTCCTCTTTTCTGAGAATTGTGGGTCTGATTAAAGTTCCTGAGAATAGGCTTTCATTGCCCAAGATAAGGCAGAAACTGATCCATTGTTATAGCTCCTGCAGAAGCAGCAATGGACATGTTTTCACTAGACCCTAGAGGAGAGATCCTAAGAATGGTTTTCTCAGGCCCTTCCCATTTCATAGCCTGCTTTCCTGAGTTTGAGAATTGGACAGTAGCCTTCTAGAGACATTTCCTGGTTGGTAGGTTTCTAAGAGGAAGAGGATGACTAAGGTGACCTCCATAGCTAAACAGAAGGCACTTCACCTGGGGATGAAGATCTAGGTCTTTTTTTTTTTTTACCATAGTAGGTATCATTACTAATTGCTAAGGTAGTACAAGTTCTGTATGTATGAATGAATGAATAGAAAAAGCACTTATTAGATGCTTTCACTATGATACATTTTTGAGATACAAATAGGAAAGTAAGACAAATCATGCTCTCAAAGAACTAACATTTGAAATGGAGAAGGCAACATATATAGAAGGTTCAGCAGGATGGAAGGTCCCTATGGTCCTAAGATGGCAAAGACCAAGGTGTCCTTAGGGAGTCAGATGGTCATGTCTAGGATCTGGATAATGTCGTGACAGCCAGCAAAGATCTTTTACCTTTAGGACCTCTCCTTTTCCCTTCATTTTGGGAGGGACCTCTTAATCCCTTCAATAGCAGGAAGGTTTGGGAACACAGCTCAAAGTACCTGCTTCCCTTTAGGCTTGCCAAGTGAGAAAGGGGAGTGCTTATTCAGCAGCCTCCAAAGGCTGGATAAGTGAGCTCTTGGCCATGTTTTTTCTTGCAATTCTTCTCCAATATCTCACCATGGTGTAAAAATAATCCTTAGCTTTTCTAGTAGATTGAAAACTGTGACATAATTTACCAGGTTCGGAAAGACTTTGCGTATGGGTCAGTGATGGACTTTTCATCCATCTGTATCTAAATATACAGAGAGTCTTCCTTAAAAGTTTGGCCATTAAGGAACAAATTTTCCCAATTTTGGCATCTCATGAAACTTTCCTAAGAAAAGTAAGGGCATCAATATACAAGTGCCAGACACTGAACATCCCGGGTTTCCATATGTGCTTTGAAAGAAATGTCGGATAGTTTTCATTGGCTCAAACTTTAATTCTGACTTTTTATTGTTTAGTGGGATTTTGTACAGATGTATCTTGTTTTAAGAGAACTCTAATAAAAAAAAGCCAAATTTACCAGAAAGAAAGAATGGAAGAAAGGAAGGAAGGAAGGAAGAAAGGAAGAAAGGAAGAAAGGAAGGAAGGAAGGAAGAAAGGAAGAAAGGAAGGAAGGAAGAAAGGAAGGAAGGAAGGAAGGAAAGAAGGAAGAAAGGAAGGAAGAAAAGAAAGAAGGAAGGAAGGAATGTAAGAAAGAAGAAACAAAAAGAATAAATAAATTAGGAAGAGAAGAACCTGGTAGGCCTGGAGGAGAGGGGATAGAAAGCCTGTGGAAATAAAATATATATTTACAGATAGATTTCCATAATACTACAATGTTTGAAAAATGTTTTCCTACTAACAACCCTGAGAAGTAAATAACACAAGTATTATAGTCTTTATTTAGAAAAGGAGGAAATAAATTTAGAGAGGTTATGTGATTTGCCCTGAATCACCCAGCAAGAAAGTATCTAGGTCAGAATTAAACCTGATTCATAGTCAAAGAGCTTTCTGCTTGGCCATGCTTATGTCCCATAATAAATTCCATTTTCCACTCTAGTTCTGGTTCACCTCTCTGTTCCTGTGCTCTGAAGTGGCTCCCAGTTTCCCATATTTGTCCTTCCCATCCCCCTCAAAACTTTGATGAAGTCACATATCTTTTAGGAAGACTTGGTTGATTATAACTCTGCAGGGCTCTGAACACTTCAATCAGCATTAATTAGTCTATAGCTCAGAGGGGTCCCTAAGCCATTCACATATCCCTGGGTCCTAGGTGTGAGCATAGGTATATGTGTGTTCTCTATTCTCCAGACTCCTGCAGATCTGAGACTCTGTGAAGGGACAGACTATTGACTCTCCTCAGACCAGTTGAAGGCCAACAGGAAGGGCGTTTGCCGGGGGGGGTAGGGGAAGGAAGAGAAGAAAGAGAGTTAGGGTGCGAGAGAGAGAGAGAGAGAGAGAGAGAGAGAGAGAGACAGACAGACAGACAGACACACAGAGAGAGACAGAGACAGAGACAGAGAGAAAGACAGAGACAGAAAAAGACAGAGATAGAGAGACAGAGAAAGACAGACAGAGAGAGAGAGAGAGAGAGAGAGAGAGAGAGAGAGAGAGAGAGAAGGAAAGAGGGAGAGACAGAGAAAGACAGAGGGAGAAATAGAGACAGAGACATAGAAAGAGAGAGGCATACAGAGAAAGGAACAGAGAGACCCTATGAGCTCTGTACTATTAAGGTGGGAACATCAGTAATTTGGCTCTCTGGATAATGTCCCCCGGTTCTGAGGCCCACCTTATGGCAGAGCAGTTTAGAGATAAAGCATGTATTGGAAAAAAACCTTGGATTTAAATAAAAACTCTGCTACTCACTACTCATGTGACCCTCTGAAGGTCCCTTTCCCTCTATCTCTGGATTCTGAGTTTCTTCATTTATAACATGAAGGGCATATGTTGGGAATCACTATTTTTCTAAAAGAGTTATAAAAGGACAACCTTTGAACAAAAAGAGCAATGCAGAATCCACTTTTCTGTCCAGCACTGAAGACCCGCTGAAACCAGAAGACAGAACAGAAAGAAACTTTGAAAGACTCATGCCCAATGTCCTGTGGAGACTTTCTTGGAGTGGACACAACGAATCTAGACAAGTATCCGATGAAGCAGCTTGCTGTAGAGTCTGTGTCAGTCAATAAGCATTAATTAATTAATTATGGTTTATTTATCTTTGTATATTATAATATATAATATAAATATTATCTAATATTGTAATGATTATTTATTAATTAATAAAAGCATTTTTTAAGCAGTTACTATGTGCCAGGCATTGTGCTTCCCCTTGGGCAACAGAGAGAGCAGAAGGACTGTCTCTGAACCTAATCTGATGGGGAAGACAATCTGGAAACAGGGAGGACCAGGAAGGACCTGGCAGGAGCAGCTGTGTGACTTCGCCAGATCTTCAGTAACAGAGCCGTGACTTGCCTCTCCATATGAGTCCTAGTCACATGTTCCTTACATTATGTCTCTAACTTATATATACTCCAGCCATATACATTCTATATGGGGGTACCTTTCCGTTTGTATCCCCTAAAATTACCCAATTTTCCCTATAAAGACATGAATATTTATGGGAAAGCGTACCCTGAGTTTATGAAAGAAATGCTTTATTTCTGCTTTTCTTACCACGCTATTGCATTAAATTCCTTTGCCTTGAAAAGGACAAATGAGGGGACTCGATGACATGATCTCTAATGTCCTTTCCAGCTCTGAAGCCTATAATCTAAGTCTGAGGCCCAAATGAAATGTTCTATCCTGGACTTGGGGTGGTCACTCTGGACAGCATTCAAAACCAACCCAGATGTTGCAAGAAATCGTTGGGCCTGCCAAGACTCAGGGAAATTACTTTTCTTTTTATTCTTTGCTCCCAGTGGGCTGGGTTGGGGGGGCTAGCTCACCCTAGGAACGAGATTGGAAACCCCAAACCAACATCCTGTTGGATATGGTGCCTCAGAGGAAGGACTGGGTATCACATCAGTTCCAGCTCATGTTGCTGTCCCCTGCACAGGGCCCTGGACTATCCACTGGAGCTAGGGAGAGAGACTGGACTCTGATTTAATTGCCACAGGAAATTCTCTACCATTTCTAGTTAACATCTTATTTTCAACTTCTTTATAGTTTCAGAAAGTTACCCAGAACACAAGGGGTTGAGTGATTTGCCCAGGATCACAGAATCATTATGGGACAGAAATAAGACTTGAATTCGGGTCTTTCTGGCTTTGAAACTGACTTTCTATCGACTTTAAACCACGCTAGCTGTACAAGCCACAGAGACACAGACTACTAGGACAATCCCTGCTTTCACAGAGTTTATGTTCTCCTGGAGGGATACGCTATTTTGTTTTTCAGGTAGGGGACAAGGGTTTGCATTCCAGTTCTATTATTTCTGAGCTCTGCAGTCTTGGCCACTTAACCCCCCAAGGATCCAATTTCCTCAAAGATGACTGATTTAGCAGTTAGAGGACAGGGTTCGAATTCCACCTGTCCATCTTTGGGAGGGCAGGTAGGGACACTGTAGTGCATTCCAGCCTCAGACACTTATTAGCTGTGCGATCTTGGGCAAATCACACTGCCTCAGTTTTCTCCTCTGTAAAATGGGCTGGAGAAGTAAATGGCCAACCATTCTATTATCTTAGCCAAGAAAACTCTAAATGGAATGGTGAAGAGTCAGGCGTTGCTGAAAAACGACTGAACGACAAATGTCTTGGTGAATTCAATGAACCTTTCTGGACGTTGGTCTCCTCTTCTATGAAATGAGGGTCTTGAATTCTGGAGGTTGTTTCTAGCTCTAAGTGTACAATCCTAAGAACATTCCATGACTTGGTGACCACAAATCTCCCTTCTAGCTTTTTGTCTCAGATCCTGCCATCCTAAATAAATACGAGATAGTTTGAGAGGAGAAAACACTAACATTTACAGGGATTAGGAAAAGCTTCTTGTAAGAGGTGATATTTGAGCCTCACTTTGAAAGTAGTATAAAATAAAAAAAAATGCTTTGAGGCTTGTCAAGCACCTTATGCATAACATCTCATTCAGTCCGCACATTGTTATGAGGATATGCTGGGCTGTTATGATCCTATTTTACAGATGGGTAAACTGAGGCAGAAAGTTTTTTTTTTTTAAATTTTAGTAAAGTGACTTGTTTAGGATCACACAGTTAATAAGAATTGTAGTAGATCTGAACAAAGCTTTTCGTGATTCTAAGTTTATCGTTCTATCTTCAAGGCTGTTTTGATGCCTCCTAGCCACCTCCCGTCCCTCATCTCCCACTTTATAATAGTCCTGAACTGACTTCCCTGTTCCTGTATTTATTGTCAAAGTAATCTTTCCAAAGCATCGCTCCTTTGTCTGGAATTCAAGGTCCTTTATTAGAGATGAGGAAGGAGTACATTCTAGCTTCATACAAAGGTATAGAGATAGAAAATGTAATGTTGAGTCTGAGAACAAATCCAATTTGACCAGAACACAGAATCTATGAAATGGACAAAAGTAAAATGAGTCAGAAAGATTAAGTTGAAACCAGATTGTGAACAGTCTTAAACATCAGGCTGAAGAGTTTGCAGCCTATATTTTAGACAACAAGGAGCCATGGAAAGTGTTTGAGCAGGAGAGTAATATGGTGGGTCTTATGCCTAGGATGTCTATTTTGACAGCTGTACAAAGGATGAATTAATTGGATAGGACAGAGATTGGAAGCAGAGTGACCAGTTAGGAGTGACCACTTCAATAGTCTAGGCAGGAAGCTAGGGCTTGGTCTACAGAGGTAGTCTTGTGAGGAAAAAGGGGATGAGAAAGACGACTATGGGGACTAAATGTGGATTGCAAGATAGTATTTTTGCCTTCTTTGTTGTTTACTTGCTTTTTTTCTTACTCTTTTTTTTCCCTTTTTGATCTGATTTTTCTTGTGCAGCATGATAAATGTGGAGATATATTTGGAAGATGTTTGAGCTATTATATTGGTTTGCTTGCTGTCTTGGGGAGATGGGGTGAGAAGAGGAGGGAAGAAAGTTTAGACAGGGGTCCTCAAACTTTTTAAATAGGGGGCTAGTTCACTGTCCCTCAGACTGTTAGAGGGCCGGACTATAGTAAAAACAAAAACTTTGTTTTGTGGGCCTTTAATAAAGAAACTTCATAGCCCTGGGTGAGGGGGATAATAGTCCTCAACTGCGGCATCTGACCCACTGGCCATAGTTTAAGGACCCCTGGTTTAGAACATGGGGTTTTGTGGAGGTAAATGTTGAAGACTATTTTTACAGATATTTTGTTTTTTAAATTTTTTATTAAAGCTTTTTATTTATTTTATTTTACTTATTTTTATTTTTTATTTATTTATACATATATCCATGAGTAATTTTTCAACATTGAATTTTGCAAAACCTTGTGTTCCAAATTTTCTCCTCCTTCCCCTCACTCCTTTCCCTAAATGGCAGGTAATCCAATACATGTTAAAATATATGTTAAATCCAATATATATATACATATTTATACAATTATCTTGTTTTTGCAGACATTTTGAAAGTAAAAAGCTATTATTAATTTAAAAAAAGAAAAAGGAGATGGATTTGCTAGGCTCTGTGTAGGTAGAACCAATAAGACTCAGCATAAAAGGTGAAAGAAAATCAGGGATGACCTGTTGGTTCTGTACGTAAATTAATGGCAAGATGGGACATCCTGCTTATAAGAAGAGAAGGCCACTTTCTCTTCTGTCATGCTGGAAATCTTTTTGGCTACCTTCTCAATGGCAGACTATCCCTGGCATATTTAGCCATTTTCACCTCAGTAGGAATGACAGTTCATCATTCTCTTTCCAAGAGAGAAGGAGAAGGAGAGCCAAGTTGTCTGAGGAGAAGGGAGGAGGAGACACAACCTGGTGTAGTGGAAGGAATATTGAGAGTTAGGAGGCTTGGAAGTTCAGGTCCCAGCTTTGAAACTCATAGTTTGTGTGATTTGGACAAAGTCATTTTTCTCTTTTTGGGTCTCAATTTACCCATCTATAAAATGAAGAGGTTTAGATGATATGGAAAATTCTTGATATCTCTTTATTCCATGTTTCATGTTCTAAGATCCATCTTTAACTCCTCTCCATTCCTAACATCCGCATCAATTGTGATATTTTATGTGCTTTGGGTCTGATATAATTCATGTTATAATTTTGAGATAGGGTGAGTATTAGTAGTCAGCCAGGCTAGATACATGAAGGCTTTAGGACAGGGGTCCTCAAACTACAGCCCACGGTCCAGATGCAGCAGCTGAGGACAATTATCCCCCTCACCCAGGGCTATGAAGTTTCTTTATTTAAAAACCCACAAAACAAAGTTTTTGTTTTTACTATAGTCTGGCTCTCCAACAATCTGAGGGATAGTGAACTGGCCTCCTATTTAAAAAGTTTGAGGACCCCTGCTAGGATAAAGGAAGAATATTGAGGAGAGGGTACAGAAGACAAAATCTTTGATGCTTTCAAGCAGCAAACAGATTATAGCTTGATTTCCACACTCAGGGGCATGCCTTTTTTGGTGCAATTTAGGGGCCAAAGAGATCCAAAGCTCTCATCTCCTCAAACCATTCTGTTCATCTTGCTGAAAATGTTAGCAGGACAAGGAGAGGGCCTGTTTCCCAGACTCCTTGCAGGCAAGGGTGTGATTTCCTGGCTCATTTTAAAATCCCCCCCATCCACAGCTAAATGGGTACCCTAGGTGAACAGAATAGTGGGAGGGAAGCAGGGCCAGGCAGCCCATATCCACCCCCTACAGCATCCTTTGCCACGCGTTTCCTACGCCCCTTCGGGATGCTGCTATTTATAACCTTTAAGAGCTCTGGCTCTGCTGGAAAGTTTTCTTAAGCTCAAAATATCGGACACAGCAGAGAGCCCTGAGCTGGCTATCCAGCCGGCAGGTTGGGTCCTGTGGTTTGGGGAGGAGGGGATAGAGTGGGGTGAGGAGGGACGAGAGAGGGAGCAGAGTTGGCAAGATTCTTGTCCTTGGCTGCCTCTGGGGTATACCTACTGATCTCAGGAGGTGGAGTAAGGAGAATGGGGCCATGGAGATCTCAGAGTGAGAGAGCTGCCTAGAACAGAGAATAGAATAGTGGACCCTTGGGGTGCTGTAGGTCCTCAGAGGAGCTACCCAGCCTCCTTGGGTCTTGTTTCTCTTGCTGGCAACCCCATGAACTTACATCAGGGCAAAGCATAGTGAGAATGAAAGGGTATCCTAGAATTTGGGATAGGAGGGATTGTAGAGGTAGATAAGGGCCATAAAGATATTCTAATTGAATCCCTTCATTTGACAAGCGAAGAAATTCAGGTCCAGAGAGATTCAATGTCATAAAGGCAAGAGCTGGGACTTGAACACAAGTCCTCCAAGCCTAGAACTGGGGCTCTGACCAGGGAGAGAGGGTCAAAGAAGAGTGGATTGCTAAAGGTCAGGGTGAATTAGGCAATTAAGCCAGGATTAGAATTCTGTAAATCTCAGCTCAGTTTCCCTGGTGAGTCCAATCCTGCTTTGAAGAAAATGGAAGTGCCCATGGATGGTGACTTGAATGACAGGATGGGTGACAGGACAGGATGGGAGCAGGGTGGAGGGGGGGCTACGCCAGGACAAACTATGAGGAGCTCCAGGGAAAACAGGACAGCTGCTTATTATAGACCAGGGACCTCCCCAAAGTAGCTAGGGATTTACAGCCTGCCTAGGGCTCCCTCCTTGCAAAGTACTGCACCCCAACCTCAACCTAGCCAGCCCTAGAAAGGATAGAATAGGCAGTTATTGCTTTTTTCCTCCACCTTCCGTCCCTGTAGTATCTTTTCTGAAGGCAGCTGTAAAAGTTGATTCTTTGATTCTGGACTCTGTCTGACCTCCTTGGTCCTTCCTGAGCGATACAGACCCAAGGAATTTTCTGGACACACAGGGCTAGTTTAAGAAAGTTCACTTTCTAGGTAAAGAAATGGAAATCCAGAATGGTTCACCCACTTTCCAGAAGGCAAACTTGCATGCTGGAATCAAGCTGGGTCAAAGAAGCAGACGTTCTGATGCTACTTTGTTCCTCTCACTTTTAGAAGGCAATGTGCCTTAGGATGCAAGAGCTGAAAGGGATCATGAAATGTTTGGCATCGGATTCAAAAGCTCAGAGGGACCTCAAAGACCATATTTCTATGAATTCTAATACTTTCATTCTATATGGAAGGAAATCGAGGTCTTGAGAGAAAAAGGGTTTTGCTTTAAGTCAAGAAGCAAACTAATTGAAGAGCCAGGATTTGAGCCTAGATTATCAGGCTCTAGTCTTCATTGTACTATAACACACTTGATTGTTGGTCACATGCTCTTTTTCTCTGTTAGTTAGTTTGCTTTTTCAAGGAGGTTCCCTGTGGTCTGAACCTTAGACCAAGAACTTTGAGGGATTTTTCAAGGATTGGATATATGTGTCTCTCCCTAACACTTTCCCTTTTTCTCCTTCATCCAGAAAGTGACTTAGAATTTGAGAACAAAGAAGGCTGTGGGACAAGGAGATCCGGGAGGGAATCTAGAGGGAGAGGAGGAATGAGAAAGCCTGTTTCCCATTGTCAGAATCCTAGCTAAGAAGGATGGAGATCTTGCCTCTGCCTTTAACTCACTGTGGACCTCTGATCAAGTTACTTAAAGTTGAAATAGGTCATAGAATCATAGATTGTAAAGATTATTGAGTCGCTTCTGCCCCTGTTATACAGATGGGAAAATTGAGTCCCAGCAAGGGTAAAAGTGACACAAACTGGGGGTAAACTGGGACTCACTGTATTTCCTAAACAAAGGCTTTTCCATAGATTAGTCTTCTAGGCCCTGGAAGGGACCTCGCTAGTTCAACCTACTCATTTGACAAATGGGGAAACTGAGATTCAGAATGGGATCATCCACCCCTTGCTCCGGTCACTCTGTGAATCAGACATTGGCAAAGCACAAGCCTGTCTTGGCTGACTCTCAGGCCCCATTGGAGCACCTCTTTGGCTGTGACAGGCTCCCTCCCTCTGAAGTCCCTCCCTACTTTAGCATTCTCTGATTTATGACATTCCTCCCAGCTTTCCAAAGCGGTTCCGGAATTCCTGCACTCCCCCCTTCCGGAGAGTGTGTGTGGGAAGGAGGGGGGGGGGACAGGAGAGCTAAAATTAGACAGGTTTGGGGAGGAGTCAGTTCTAGTATGGAGAGTAGGGGGTGGACGCCAGGGTTAGGGAATGAGAAGGGAGGTGAACAAGCTTCTGGTGAGACAGATGCCATGCTGGGGCCAGCAGTCTGTAATAATAATATTAGCTCCTGTTTCTCTGGCACTTCACAATTTACAACTCACTTCCTCACAACAGGGCAGGGGTTATTATTTCCTTTTTACAGAAGAGGTCCCACAGCTCCCGAGGAATGCTTCTCTCACCCCCAACACCATCTACTAGTACATTTTGTTTATCTAATTGTACTCGACTCAGGAGAACTGAGTTCAAGTCCTTCTACTGCCACTTAATAGCTCCATGACATTGTTCAAGTCCTTTTTCTCAGTTTCCCCATATGTACAATTGGTGGGGAGAAAATTGTTTTTACCTTTTTTTAAAATTTCAATTTCAATAACTTTTTTTTCCAATTTCATGTAAAGATGGTTTTCAATATTCATTTTTGTGAGATTTTTGAGTTCCAATTTTTTTTCTTTCTCCCTTCCCAAACCCTTCCCCCTCCTCAAGACAGCAAGCTATCTGATATAGGTTATACATGTACAATCACTTTAAACATTTTCCATATTAGGGTCAATAATTTTAATGATCTGTGACTCTGTGATCTTGTTAAACCTCCTAATTTTGTATGTAGCTAGCATTTATTTAACATGCAAAGGTTTGCAAAGCCCTTTACACATATTTGATTTCTACAACTCTTGTAGGTAGGTGCTAATTATTGTCCCCATTTTACAGATGAGGAAACTGAAGTTGGGAGACATTAAGTGATGTGCCCAGGGTCACATAGCAGGCAAACTTTGGCAAGATTTGAACTTCAGTCCCAGTGCATCAATATCTGTGCAACTTTATCTGTGACTACTTAAATTTATTTTCTTAGTTCTTTACTTTTACTACAGAAGAACTCGTGAATTCAGGCATGGCCTGCTATGATCTCCAAAGAATCAAAATCACAGGTGACCCAATGTTAAGAGAGAGAGGGAGTTCATGGGGCCCAGCCATGTTACAATGATGCCTTGTGTCTGAGAAATGGCTAAAGAGCATCACTGGGATATTGAATAGATGGGGAAAAGAAGGGCTGATCATGTAGCAAGATGAAGGATTAATAACCTCAATTCTTCCACTGGTAACCAAGAAATACTCAAAGATCCATGAAATCACAACTAATTGATAAGAAATGACTAATTACTATAGAATGGCCCAAGAACTGTATGAATCTTTGCACCTCATTCCCTCATTTTTGATACTCTGACTTTTTCACTGCAAAAGCCAAAGAGATACTATTTTAAAAAATGGTGTATCCATTAATTGGGGAGCAGCTGAACAAGTTGTTGTATGATTCAGAGGGAATGCTTTAATGCTATAAGGAAGGACAAGGGGGATGGTTTCAGAAAAACCTGGGAAGACTTATATAAACTGATACAAAGTAAATAGAATCAGGAAAACATGGTACAGAGTAACAGCAATATTGTATAGCAATCAATTGTTAATGACTTTGCTATTCTGATCAATGCAATGATCTAAGACAATTTTGAAGGACTTATGATGAAAAAATGCTATCTGCCTCTAGAGAAAGAACTGATGGAGAATGAATGATGTCAAAGCATATGTTTTAAAACTTTGTTTTCCTTGTTTTTTGGGGGGCAGGTCTGCTTTCTTTTGCAATATGGCTAATATGGAGATATGTTGTCTAAATGCACATGTATAATCTATATCAAATTGATTGCCTTCTCAAAGATGGGGAAGGGAGGAAAGAAGAGAGTTTGGAACTCAAAATTTAAAAAAAAATTAACATTGCTTTTACATATAATTGAGAAAAATAAAATAATAGTAATTATTATAGCTAACATTTATTGTCACAATTATTATTTCTTTCAATCTTTACAAACTTTGATTATTCCCATTTTTACAGATGAGGACACTGAGGCACGAAGGTTAAGTGACCTGCCCAGATTCACAGAGCCAAGAAGTATCTGAAGTGGGATTTGAACTCAAGTTGGCCTGATTCTAGATTGGTCTGAGGCAAGGCAGATGATTGGGTACAGACTAGTAATAGAATCCTGTCCTAAATTTAGAATCAGAAGGGACTTTAGAGTTAATCGAGTCCAACTCCTTCATTTTACAGATAGGAAAGCTGAGAGCCAGATACATTAAATTACAACTAAGTGACCGAATGCCATTTGGACTCATGTCTGATGATTCCAAATCCAGTTAAAGTTTTCTTTTCACCATGCAATGCTGCTGAGGCCAGCAATTCCCTTGCCACATCCTCTTACCCCCAACCCCAGGAAGCTGCCTTTCAGTGTCTTCAAGTAGCCTTTGCTTCCTCTTATCTTACTATCATCATTATTTACCCATCCCATACAGTGGGACCTAAGCTCACTCTTTAAAGACTAGTTTTTGAGAAGTCCTACATTTTCCTAGGAAGCTATCCTTCACTCTCCCATTCTCCAAGAAGAAAAAGTGCATTTTACCTGTTTTACTATATCGTGACATTTTTTTCAAATTGTATTATATCCTTCTCTCTTTTTCCTGTTTGACCTGCTCTCCCTGCTCAGAATAAGGGCTCCCTGAGGGCAAGGTTATATATCCTGAAACTTTTTAGTTGAGGACCCTCCAAAGAACAATATCTATTGGATTGGAAATGAAAACATCAGTATCATTATGAAGATTAAGTTTAGATCTTGTGGACCCTTGAAAGAGTGTTGGATTCTGCCAAGAGTTCATGGCACTCTACTTTGAAAAGGGCTGCCCTAACAGATGAAATAGTTCCTTAACCAACTCTTGGTTGGAAGAGGAATGATTATTAAAAGAGGAATGGTTGTCTTTTCTCTAGGACTTGATTTCCTCTTCCAAAATGACAAACTAGTCCATGCTCATGCGCTAATGGGATTTGCCAATAGGAATATCCTTCACTTTATAAAGATGTACCTTCACATGGGCATTGGAGCCTTCTGGAGACATAGCTACTGTCTAACCCAAGGACAATTCAGCCTCAGTTTTATCTTTCTTGTCTTGTCTTCCTTTTCTACTTCCCTTTTCTCTCCCTTTCCCTTCACTGACAATTAAGGGAGGTGGTATAGATTGAGGTTGGTCAATAGGGGAATATATGGAACGACTTCTGGTCAAAGATCACCAAACTCATCCCAGGGCATCAATTCTTGGTACTTCTCCATAATTTCTCATCTTTTCCTTAGTCCTGGAAGACATTCAAGTTTCAGTTGAGGCTAAAGTTAGGGGCAACCCACAGTGAGATCCTAGAGGCTCATGATTTATTCCCACCCCAGGGAGCTCATTTATTTATTCCAAATCGATTTTCCAGCTCAGCCTGAACATAACCACAGAAGGCTCATTTGAGTGGAGAGAACAATACCAGCTTTCTCTCCAGGAGGTCAGAACTAGAATTACTGGGGGAAATGAGAGCAAAGAAAGAATAACAACTTCTCCCCCCCTCAATGAACCCAGGCAGCCCTCTTTCCTTGGTTCCCCACTATAGCCTAACTGGACCGTTGGGGCACTTTCCTTTCCTCCAAAGTCTATCTCCTTCATGGAACTGTAGCTCTACAAAGGACATTAATCCCTAGAACATAGCATGGAAGAGCTGGAAGCAAGTTTAAAATGTAGGACAAGGAGGGAATCTTAGAACATAAGATACGAGAGCTAAGAGAATTAAGAACCTTGGAATCTAGAATATGAAGTATTAGAACTGGAATGTACTTGACAATAAACAACAAAGAATATCAGAAGAAAATAAACAGGTAAATGATCCTAATCCATTCACTTTACAGGTGAGGAATCTGAACTTCAGAGAATGGGAAGAACTTGGCCAGTTACTTTAAGACTGAGACTGAAACCTCCAGGGCAGCCCTGTTCTGAATCCATCTCTGAATATTAGCCCTTAAGTATGGTTTATGTCTCTGAAGGCAGGAGCCACATTTCTTTTTTCAGACTGGAGACTCATGGAAGGCAGAGACCCTAGTTTAATCCTCAGAACATTTCTTTTGAAATCCAAGCATAATGAGCAGAAATCAGTGTTATGAGCAGAAATGAGGCTGGGCTTGGGTTTGAGTCCCTGCTCCTCCATTTGTTAGCTGGGTAACTTTGGACACATTGCTTCTGCTCTCTGGATCTTATTTTCTACATCTGTAAGATGGGAGGAATTGGTTGAAATGGTCCTCAGGGTCTCTCTAGCTCTACAGACTGTGATGAAGATCAGATATTCTATGGCCTCTGTAAGAGGAGGTGAACAAGGACACTGGCAGAAAGCCAGGCCATTGGACTGAACTCTAAGGGTATGGAAAGATGTAACTGAGATTGGGGCCCAGCCCGAATCCCACCTAGCCATTGCAGGGGACTCCTTCCCCAGTGCTCAGTCTCCACTCTATCTTGGGCTGAGCTGGGGCTCCCAAGCCCTTGATGTGGGTTGAGTGGGGGATTACCAAGCCCCATTCCCCTCCTCCACCAACTTTAGGGAAGGGAAACATTTATCTTGGCCCAGCTCAGGGCTATAAATTAGAAAATCAGCAATCCCTTCCCAGTGCTCCCAGGGGGAGGTTGAAAATAGAGGCTGGCAGCCCCCCTCTCTTATCCCTAGCTCCAAAGCATGGGGGTCCCATTACTTTCCTTCCAAATAATTAGTGTGATAGCTACCAATGCTATGGTATTTTATTCTTCTGAAGTGCTTTCCTTACAGCTGCCCTGTGATAGGTAAGTAGTGCAAGTATGACAATATCTACTTTACAGATGAGGAAGCTGATGTTTAGAGATGGAAAAATGTCTTGCCAAGATCAATTGCACAGCTAGTGACTCAACCTGCCTTCTTACTCTAAATTCAGTTAAATGAGTCACCTTTTTCCAAGTTCAGGGTTCTTTCTCCTTTCCTTTCTCTCTCCTTTATTCTCTTCTGTTTCTTCTCTTCTCTTCCTCCCCTCCCTTCTTTTCCCTTCACTTTCAGGGAGGACCCCAGACCCCAAACGTAGTCTCTCTTTTCCTGTACTTTACAATACCTTCTTCCAATGCTAAGATTTTCAAGAATGGAATCTGCAAGCAGTTTGGAACTATGCCCAAAGGACTATCAATCTGTACATACCCTTCGACGCAGCAGAGTCTCTACTGCGTCTATATCCTCAAAGAGATCATTAAAAAGGGAAACGAACCTGTGCAAGGATGTTTGTGGCAGCCCTTTTTGTAGTGGCCAGAAACTGGAAGCTGAGTGGCTGCCCATCAGCTGGGGAATGGCTGAATAAATTATGATATATGAATGTAATAGAATACTATTGTTCTGTAAGAAATGACCAACAGGATGATTTCAGAAAGACCTGGAGAGAGTTACATGAACTGATGCTGAGTGAAATGAGCAGGACCAAGAGAATATTGTACATAGCAAAAACAAGATTATGTGATGATCAATTCTGATGGACATGGCTCTTTTCAACAATGAGATGATTCAGGCCAATTCCAATGGTCTTGTGATGAAGAGAGAATGGCTAAGTACAAATGTGTACTTAGAGAGAGGATTGTGGGGACTGAATGTGGACCATGACATAGTATTTTCACCTTTTTTGTTGTTGTTTGCTTACTTATTTCTCATTTTTTTCCTTTTGATCTGATTTTTCTTGTGCAGCATAATTGTGAAAGAAGAATTGCACCTGTTTAACATATATTGGATTATTTGCTGTCTAGAGGAGGGGTGGGAGAAGAGAGAAAAAGAAAAAGCTGTTATTAAAAAAGAATAATAAAAGAGTGAAATCTTTAGTCAAAAGTTCTCTATTCCTTTTCTATGGTAAGCAAACTCCTTCTTCCTCTTCCAATCCATGTGATACAGAATCCCCGCTATCAAGGCTACACTTCTACTATCATTTCTCTAGTTGTCCTACCCACCCAAGTCAGCCCTACCATTACCAATCCTGAATCCAGCTCTACTCATCTCTTCCATTGTGATCTCTGGGACTTCCTTTCTATAAATGACAAGCTGCCTTTAAAGTATTTAAGACTTCTTCTACTCCAGCTATTTCTATTTGGTGTAACTTATGGAGACCCCGATGGGTCATTGCTAGAAGACATTATATCCATGACTATCCTTTCTAGAAATGGATATATTTTCTGTCCTTATACATCTTGGAGTTGTCACTCCAAGAATACATCCAATTTATCCTGTATATATCCTATTTATACACAGTTGTTTCCACATTGTCTTCCCCATTACATTGTAAACTCCTCAAGAACAGCGACTGGGTTTTTGCCTTTCTTTGGGTCCCCAGTGCTGCACACAGTGCCTGGTACTTAGCAGTTTTGACTTGACTTGTCTTGGCCCCAACACACTGGAAGAGGCCATTTTCAGACATATCTCTGATGCTATCATACTACAAAGTCTCTTTAGAGGATTACCTTATCTAGAACCTGGTGACAATTATCTCCTTGTTATTGTTCAACTTTTATTTTTGAAGAGACCCCATGACATCAGGAGGGTGATATCTTGACTTGCCCATAAATTGGATTTTAATACCTTACTTTCTTTTAAATTTGTCAAAATCTAGTGGCAAGACAGATTGCCTTCCTATCCTCTAGTGGTCCTCTTTCTTCAAGCTCAGTACCTGGCTCACAGGCTTCCTTTCCAACCCAAACTCTACCCTTTTACTTGGTGACTTTATTCTATACATTGATGTTCTTCCAAATACTCCAGACTCACCAAGCCTCCTTACTTCCTTTTCCTTTAACCTTCACTCTACCTTAACTATACACAGGAGTGGTCACATCATTGAGCTCACCATTACCCGTAGGGCTTCTACTTCCATGACCAAGCAATATTAAGTTCCTCTATCTAACTATAATCTTGCATCATTACATATTTTCCTATACCTTACTCTTCCTAAGCCCGTTTTTTGGTTCTTATCATTACTTCCAATTTCTCTACCCCTTAGTATTCTCTGAGGCCATCATTCCTGCTCTGGTCTGTTTTTGCCCTTGACATTTTTAACTCTATATATATCTACTTCAACTTTAGACTATTCTCTATTCTCAAATTCCTTAACCTCTTGTCCTGTTGATTACCACTCATACCTCGCTGAACTCTAACACTGATTTACCTCCTCCATCTTTCTCCTCTGTTCCTAGTCATGTGCCACTGAACTGTACCAGAAGTCACATAGTTGTGTTGATGGGAATCTATCATAAAGAATTATTATCTAGTCTCAATGAGGCTCTCACTGCAGCAAGGCAATTCTTTTTATTTTTTAAAAATAATATTTTATTTTTCCAAATACATGCAAGGGTAGTTTTCAACATTCACCCTTGGGAAACTTTGTGTTTCAGTTTTTTCCCTCTCTCTGCCCCTTCCCTCTCCCCAAGATATCAAGCAATTCAATATAGCTTAAACATGTGAAATGCTTTTAAACATATTTCCATATTCATCATGCTGTTCAAGAACAATAAAACAAAAGGGAAAAAATATGAGAAAGAAAATAAGCAAATAAGCAAACAACAACAACAATAACAACAAGGTGAAAATACTATGCTTGGACCCATATTCAGTCTCCATAATTCTCTCTCTGGATTCAGATGGCACTTTCCATCACAAAATTATTGGAATTGTCTTGATTCACCTCATTGTTGAAAGGAAGGGCAATTACTCTTTCCTATTTGACCATAATTTTCTATATAGAGGTCAGTTTTAGAATGCTTCTCTTCTCTTCAAGCCCCTCACACCATTTTTTCTCCATGAACAGATGACTTTACATTTGTTGTGAGCTTCTTCTTCTCTATGCTGTCTCAAAACCTCTCTAGGATTTCCCTCAGTTTTCTCATCCTCTTTACATGTACTCTTTTTATCCCTTTCCATCTCTCCAGCAGATTATCTCTGAAATCATTCCTTACACCTGAAATCTTTAATCTTTCCCTTTCTATTGGCTCCTTCCTTGCTGCCTAAAATATGTCTAATTTTCCCAGTCCTTAAAAAATATCCAAATTTTCATTTGAACCCACATTCCCTCAAGTTATCCTTTTATATTTCTTTTTCCCCTTTCAAACAAAATCCCTCCCAAAAAGTGTCATGCTAATACTTCCTCTATTTTCTCATCTCTGTAATCTGGCTTCTGATTTTATCTCTCAAATGAAACCAATCTCTCTAGTCTCGCCAATGATCTCTTAATGGTAACATCCAAATAACCTGTAATTAGTCTTTATCTTTCTTGACCTCCTCATGGTATTTGACACTATTGACCATCTTCTGGAGATTCTCTCTCTTCTCTAGGTTGTCATGACTCTACTAATTCTTTATTCTACACCTATCTTTCTAACTAATCCTTCTCAGCCTATTTTATTGGGTCATTCTCCAAAGTCTGCTTCCTGACTATTGAAATTCCTCAAGGCTCTTTGCTGAACCCTCTTGCCTTGTGTCTCTAGGCATTCTCTCTCAGAGAAGTTACTAATTCTCATGAGTTCAATGATAATCTCTCTGTAGCTCTCCTCTCTCTCTGGCTTTTCCCAATATGGTTCCAGCTTACCTTCATGGGTGCCTTATACATTACTTCCACCCATGCCCTGCATATTCTAGCCCAAGTGAATTGTGTACTTGCTGTTCCTTGTAAAAAACATGCTATCTCTCATCTCTTTGCCTTTGCACAGATTGTCCCCTGTGTGTGGTGTACATGGTTTCCTCCCTTCTACCTCATCCCTAACTTCTACCATATCAAAAGGGCATTTCCTATATGAATACACACACACACACACACACACACACACACACACACACACACACA
>MU174308.1:14220106-14253112 GCA_016696395.1 Antechinus stuartii | reverse complement strand
CTCTCTCTCTCTCTCTCTCTCACACACACACACACACACACACACACTTTCTTTCTCCATGTCTCTCTCTCCATATATATATTTTTTTTTCTGTCTTGTCAGCTGCTGTCTCTGTATTTGTTTTCTCTATCTCTGTCTCTCTGTCTCTTTCTCTGTCTCTGTCTGTCTGTCTCTGTCTATCTCTCTGTCTCTGTCTCTCTCTCACACACACCCATACTTTGTCTCCATGTCTCTCTGTCTATATATATATATGTGTGTGTGTGTATATATATATATATATTTTTCTGTCTCTGTCAACTGTCCTGTCTCTGTATTTGTTTTTTCTCTATCTCTCAGTCTGTCTCTGGCTGTCTCTCTGTCCTTGTCTCTTTCTTCCATGTACATCCCCCCTTCCCTTTAACATTTGTCTCCCCAGAGATAAAGCTGCTCTTTAGGGCTAAATCCATCTCAGTGAGGACCATGAGCCCTCCGTAAGCTTGTGGGTCTGTCCTATATCCTTCTGCATGATCTAAGACTAGCTGCCTCCTTCCCTGGGCCTGCCTGCCTCCCCTGCCCTGAGCTGGAGGGGTCAATGGGAAATAGCAGAGGGAGGTGGGGCCCCTGGCTCGGCCCCTTGTTATCCCCCCTGTCTTTCCCCTCCCCACCAGGCTGTGGTTGGGGCCTCACTTATAGACATTGCTCCCTGTGGGCAAAGCCCCAGCCCCCAAACACTGGAGTAGGATTACTGCCGGCTGCTTTCAAGAGGGAGCCTGGAATGGCCTCCTTTTCCCTCTTTGCCCATTGCATTCCTACCCATCCTTTAAAACGCAGGGGCAAAATTCCTGCTCCTCTAGCAAGCCTCCAGTCTTTGTGTCGCTTCTCTCTGAGAAGGGACCGATGTCCAGTATCTATTGGCAATTAAAACAAACACACCATCCAAGGATGTGTGCTCGAAGGATATGAACGATCCCCTCCAAGGGGGTACAAACTACTGTCAATTGCAGAAAAGACTATTCCAAATCACCAGGAAAAGAAATTTAATTTAAAACAACTCTGAGGTTCTACCTCACACCCAGCATTTAAAAAAATTAACAACAGAACAGTCAATGCTGGAGGCATTGTGGAAAGATGAGAACAATAATAGACTGCTGGCAGAGCTGCGAACTGGTCTAATCATTCGGGAAAATAATTTGAAATTATGTTAAGAAAATGATTAGCATTTCCATCTCCTTTGAGCCACTGTTAGGCACAGGCCCAAAGCAGGTCGAAAGGTTCCATATGCATCCAAATATTCACAGCAGCTCTTTTTATTGTAGCAAAGAACTGGAAACAAAGTAGATTGATTCAGCAAAGGCTAAACAAATTGTGTCCCATGAATGTAATGAAAAATTGCTGCCATTTGAATAATGTAAAAAAATATAGCAAGCATGGAAAGATTTATGTGTATAGAAGTAAATACATAAGTAGAACCAGAAAGGAATGATTTCAACAATGCAAATGGAAAAAACCCCAGCAAAAACAAAAATCAAAACTGAATTCTATGTGATTGTCATAACCAAACTTGTTTCCAAAGAAAACATAAAAATATCTACCTAGGTGAGGAACTACCGGTATAAGGCTTTGCTTATATTTATATTTATATTTATTTAAATTTATATTAATACTTATATTATTAGACCTTGCTTGATGTTGAAGAAGAAAACCAATGAGAGGGGAAACTCTTCAACAATGAGTTGGTTAGTTTTATTTAATTGATTTTTTTCTTTTTCTTTTTTGATTCAAGAGATGGCTCTCTGGATTCAAAAAATGGGCAAGAATATATTTGGAAATAAAAGTAATGTTTAAAAAAGATATCAATATTTTTTAAAGGGAAGCCTTCCCAAGTCTTCTGGTTCCTAAGCATGTTGCCCCTTGAACCTTATACATATAGCTTTTTGTTCATATCTCTTTGTTGTATTGTTGGTATTGGCATTTTATCACCAATAAGATGGGGAATGGCATGGCTAGGTAGTTGTGCTTCTGCCAAAAGATCTGGGGGGGTGTCTTGGTGGGCTACAGGCTTAATAGGAATCAGCAATATAATGATAACTAGTGGTATGGTAGCCAAAAACATCTCATGAGATATTGAGCTATAATAAGAGCCAGATATTATCCGAACAAGGGAAATGATAGTCTTGCTATATAAGACTGCTCTGGTCTAACCACATTTGTTGTATTGTGTTCACTTCTGGATGACATATTTTAGGCAGCACATTGTAATAAGCTGGAGTGGTCAGAGGTTGAATGGCCTGGATAGTTGAGGGTCTCAAAATCATCCCATATGAGAGATCAGTTGAAGGAAATGGGGGAAATAGAATTGATATGTGGGAAGCATGGGAGCTGTTTTCAAATATCCTAAAAATTGTATTGAATATGAGGAAAAAGTTCCAAGAATTTGTCCACATGTGGAATCGACTGTCTCAAAACATAGTGAGTTCCCCATTACTGAGGGGTCTTCAAATGGAGGTTGGATGGCCATCTCTGAGACATGCTGTAGAAATGATTGTTGCTCAGGTTGGGCTACATGGCATCTGAAGTTTCTTCTAACTCAGTAGATATGATGCGGAGGCTAGATCACGGTTCTTTGCACATAGAAGATTTTAATAAAAATTTGTTGAATGATCAATGACAAATGACATTTATATGCTGCTCTAAGTCTTACAAGATTAACTCCTTTATATATATAGTTTCTATATGTACACATCTATATACATATAGATATGTGTTATGGAGATTATCCTCTTTGTATGGGGAAACTGAGACTCAGAAAGGTTTCAGTGATTGTTGCTCAAGGTGACCCAGTTGATAAGTGCTAGAGACATGATACAAACTCGGGTTTCCCTCTTGATTCCAAGCCTACTCTTCATTCCACCTGAGACCAAACTGGGACAGTTATAAAGATGAAGAGAAGGATGAAGGAAAAAGAAGGGGAGAAAAAGAAGGCCATAGGAAGATAAAAGGAGGGGAGAGGATCCAGAGGAATATACCCTACAAAAGTCACAGGGTAGCTGGAATTGGACATCTGGAATGGAGAGGAGATTGGGGCAGCTTAGAAAAGGCACTAACTTGCATGTCCTCATAAATGAAGGGTCTAGATAAGGAAGTGCTCAGGTCTGCCATAAGGAGCCATGTGTCTGATGGCATGAACAGAGCCACCCCTAATCATAGCTGGTGATGGAAGGTGAGAGAATCTCTGAGATTTCATCTAGTTCCCCATATTCCATCCCTTCTTCCCTGATTTGAACATTCCTTGCTGTCACTTCATGTACCCTCTATGGAGCCATTTTCTCCTGGAGTTGACAATGGGAGTATGTATTATCTCCAGAAGACCCCTATGGAAATAAACCAGCATTCCCTGAAAAAGAGGGAACATGTGGTGGGGAGGAATTCTGCAGCTTTCTCCCATTGTCAGAATGCCTTATCTTTTCTTTTTTTTTCCTCAATAGAATTTTATTTTTCCAAATACATATAAAGCTAATTTTCAACATTCATTTCTGTAAGATTTTGTGTTTCAAATTTTTTCTCCCTCTTCTCTCCCTACCCTCCTTTCCAAGACATCAAGCAATCTGATATAGATTAAACATGCACAATCCTTCTGCACATATTTCCATATTTGTAATATTGTACAAGAAAAATCAGACCAAAGGAGAAAAAACATGAGAAGGAAAAAGCAAAAAAAATGAAAATACTATGCTTCCATCCACATTCAGTTCTCTCTCTGGATGCAGATGACACTTTCCATCCCAAGTCTGTTGGAATTGTCTTGGATCATCACATTGCTGAGAAGAGCTAAGTCTATCATAATTAATCATCACATAATCTTGGTGTTACTGTGTACAGTGTTCCCCTGGTTCTGCTCACTTCACTCAGCATCAATTCATGTAAGTATTTCCAGGCTTTTCTGAAGTCAGACTGCTCATCATTTCTTATAGAACACTAATGTTCTATTATATTCAAATGCCACAACTTATTCAGTCATTTCCCAACTAGTGAGCAACCTCTCGATTTCCATTTTTTTGCCCCTGCAAAAAGAATTGAACAAAATTTGTTTCCTCTCTTTTATGATGTCTCTGGGATACAGACCCAATAGAGACACTGCTGAGTCAGAGGATACACACAGTTTGATAGCCCTTTGGGTATAGTTCCAAATTTGCCTTATCCTTCTACTCTGGAAGGCACAGACAGAAGAAACCAACAAAATGGAAGGGAAAAATAAAGGCTCATACATGAAAAGACAGAGACCTAGAAAAATAGAGCGATAAAGACGCATAAGGAAGTAGAAACAGAAAGGAACAAAGACCAGCCATAACCCATAAAAGTTTCCAGAGGAATTAGGTGCTGACAATTACAAGTCTTGGGTGTCCACTATGGTGTGGAAGTGGGGTCCAAAATGGAAGGGAAAATTGTTGAATAATAGAATATAGACCCTTCATCCTGGGGAGAGCTTAGCACAAAACACAGAATGACAGGACTGGAAGGGACTTCAGAATCACATGTTTTTAAAGTGTTTACTATATATATAAGTAGTTGTGGGACCTACAATGGAAAACATGGAATGTCACAGCTGAGAAGCCTATTAAAAGTCCACAAACCCACCTCCCTTGTCTTACAAGAGATGAAATTGAGAGGAGAGGTCACAGTTGGCTCAGGCAGACTCATGTCTGTTTGCAGGGAATTTTCAGCATTTCAGATATTGTTATTTGTCCTTCATTCTTAAAGATAACCATAACATTAGGAAGGAGATGTCATGATGTGCAAGTGAATTGGATTTAAGTGAAGGAAGGCTCATTTTCCCCTCTAAAGTCATCTGAGTCCAGTGACCAGGTATAGATTAAGACAACTGGAGATGGCCAGGGATGAAATGGGAAACCTTGGCCCTTTTAAGTTAAGGTTTTCAACAGGTCTCAGTTTACCTGTGGCTGCACTCATTCAGTGATTAAGTTTAGGTAACAATTGAGGCAAAGAATCTCCTCTTTCACCTTTTCTCAGACTTCGACCTAGATTACAAGGGCATTTGCATATTAGATATAGCTATACTCTAATGTCTTTCAAGGAATCCTAATATGAGAGAAATCGTTTTTGGGTTATTCATGCCATGTCTCCTTGCTAATATTGACTTGATGATATTTTTTACAGCATCCCTCCCCTGCCACCCTCTTCTCCTTCATTTATTCCCCTTTCTATTGAAGTTGCTTCTAGCTCTAAGTCTATGATCCCACAAGGCCCACATTGCAAGCAGTCTGCTCATATTGATGCTTTGTATACCCACCCAGAGAGGGCCTGGCTCTATTTTCATTAGAGATAGCCTTCCTTTAGTCCAGAAAGGCCCAGTTCTCTCAATCCTACCAATCCCAGTCCCCCCGCCAGTCTGTGCCATAGCCCCTTGCCTCCCACACTACTGGAAATGACCCTTCAGTTCCTTAAGAGATAACTCCCCTGTCAATGTCTCCCATTCCCTTGTTCTCCCTGCCAGACAGTGACCCTTGATCCCTGTATGCATTCCTTCTGGGAGGAAGCAGTAGGGATGGGGAGAGGCAAGGGTGTTTGAAGGCAGAGGAGCCTATGTGGTTTTTCTGCAGAAACCTCAAGTTCCTGATCCCTGCTCTTTGGCTCCAGGCCCGGGTGCATCTGGAGAGCAGCTTCCCCTTTCCCCCATCCCCCTTCTCACCAACCCCATCCCTGGGCCCCCAATTGCCTCATTCCCTTTGGAGCCCTAGGAAGATGGAACCCAGGCAGACTGCCATTAGAAGTGTAATGTTCTTTTCTGTCCAGTCTATACTGTGTGGTGCTCCTCCCGGGGCTGGCCTTTGAGGTTTTCACACCAAAAGCCACCTAGTAAATTTTCTGTCCTTGTCTCTGTGCAAGGGAAGGTTCCCCCCTCCTTGTAGTGGAGAGAGCTCGGGACAAGGAGGCAGGATGCCGCGGATCTTGTCCCAGCTCTGCTAATAAGCCACTTCATGACTTTGGCCACATTTCTGATAGCATCATTCAGAGCTGGAAGGAATCTTAAGGATTTTGGTGTAGAGTAGGAAACTGAGGCCCACAAAGGGGCAGGGATTTGCCTAAATGATACAGCAAAGGAGCTGAGCTGGGATTAGATTCAGGTCTTCCGATTTAGAATCAAACCTTCTTGGTTCTTTCTGGGTCTCTCTTTCCCATCAAACAAAAGGCATGGCAACTGATTTTCTGAAGTCCAGCTGAGGTGTTCTAGGATTTCCCTTAGCTGGAGAGAATTCTGGCATGAGAGTTATGTCCTGGCCCCCAACCAGGCTCTCTCACCTTGTATCCCTTTGTGACTCACCACATTTGTGTAACTAGGACTCAGTATTTGTGACCCAGGTCAGGACTCATCCTCTGGCCAATATTAGGGTTCCGTCTCTGTCCAGTGTGTATTCAGCTGGCCTTCCTGGATCCTTTTTAGTCCCTTTCTTAACCTGGCACCAGATTGGATTGACCTCTGTATGGCAGTAAAACAATGGGACAAAAGCACAGAATTCCCAGACAAACACTGGGGCTTAGAGTGGACATCAGAGATAAGGACAGGAGGGCCACTAAATAGATCAGTGACCCGAGGGTCCCACTGGGGATGTTTTAGAGGGCACTGGGGCTGCCGTGGTCAGAGGAAGAAGCACATAATGAGAACCTGACTCTATCAGAACAGGAAGGACACTTGGAAGTTACCAAGTTCAACCCTTTTATTTTTACTAATGGGGAACTGAGGCCCAGAGTTAGAGGCAGAGCCAAAACTCCTATCTCTTGTCTTTTAGTCCAGAACACTTATAACTGACTTTGTTCTTCTTCCTTCTGCTGTCCTTTCCCCTCCCCGTCTCTTTAATCAATAGTGGCTATTTCCTTCAGCCCAGAAGAGAAGACAAACAGTTTCAGAATAAAGGGTGGAAACCTACAGACCTGAATAACCCAAATTCCCCTTTCCCTAGTAACCCAGAGCTGGCTGTAGGAATCCAAAATCACAACAATAACAACAACAACTTGGGCTTCTAGCTCAATGTGAGTCAGCAATAAGGCAAGCAAAAGAGCTAATTCTGTTTTTAGTTCAGTTCATTTAATTTCAATTTGATTCTTTTCAGCTGTACTCATCTCTTAATATGTACAGAATCCTACTCTGGGAACCGGAGAAAACTGAAAGTTTAGATAGAAGACCATGGCACACAAATCCAGTAAGGTAATAATATGTAAATATATATAATATGTAAAATGACATGTAAAGTTTGCAAAATGCTTTATATGTATGATGTCATTTGAATTTCACAACAGTTCTGCAGCTGTTATTATTGTTATCCTATTTATAAATGAAGAAACTAAAGCTGAAGGAGAAAGTTAGCTGGTGTGGAGTCCCACAGCTAGTAAGTGTTTAAGGTAGATACTTCCCTCTTTCCTTAACTTCAAATCCATTGGATTATCTACTATATGACCTTGCAAATACGGCCAACTGTAATAGAATACATGCATCAGAGAAGAGCAAAAATCCTGAGGCCTAAGGGAGCAAAGATCATTACCATTTTTTTTCTGAGAGGAAAGCTTCCTAGAGAAAATAACTTTTTGAGCCAGGCTTTAAAGGATGGTTAAGGGTTCATCTTAGATCACATTAGCAGAAGCATAATGATCAATTCAAACTAAGATTTGGAAAGGAATATAAGATCCTAGAGAGCAGGTATTCTTTTTCATTTAGTTTTTGCTCAGTCCCTAGCAAAGTTTATTGCATGCAGTAGATGTTTAATAAATGCTGAATTGAATTTAGTTTAAATTACCTGATCTAGGCTCCTAATTTACTAGCATACGTGCAATGGGAAATGGCTTCCCAAGGTTACACTGCTGGTAAGTGACAGAGCTGGGATTCAAGGCCATGTTCTCAGACTAAACTCAGATCATTTCCCACTTTCCCAGGAGGGAAAGAACTAATGTGACCTGAGGCTACCCTGAGAACAAGGGTAGGAGTGTGTCTAGAACAAGAGAGGAGATGTTCCTGCTTCATTCTGCCATTCTGCACACAGCATCTGGGTGTCCTGGGTAACACGTGCAAGAAAGGGATGTTGGCAAGTTGGATTACAGCAGGGGATGGCTATCTGCATGGTGAAAGGCCTAGAGAACATGTGGGAGGATTATTTGAAGAAACTGGGGATGTTTAGTCTGGAGAAAAGATGATGTAGGGGCTTCTCTTCAAGCATTTATACAATTGTTGGGTGGAAGAGGGATACATTTGTTTGGTCTGGCAAAGGGTAGAAATTGAAGAGAGTAATTTCAGTGCTATGTCAAATAAAAAACAAACTTCCTAATAATTTAAGCTGCACTGAAATGAAATGGGCCACCTCAGAAGTGAGTAAGACCTCATCAGTGGAATCTCCAAAAGCATATAGGAAGACCACTTTCATGGAGGTTAGAGAGGTCATTCTTATTCAAGCAAGCATTTGACTAAATGGTGTCTAATGTCACTTGGAGTCCTGAGATGCTATAATTCTGGGATTATAGGAAAGCTTAAAGACCCTTTTACTCAAATGGATCTGCAATCCTATTAACCTAAGTATTGCCTTCATCGTTGACCCATTGAGGCAAGGTGATCCTGTGTGACTCTTGTCTGTAATGTTCTCTCCTAAAATGACCATGGGAGAGTCCATCAATGTGTTCTCACCCCCTTTGGATATCATAAAATAACAAAGGACCATGACATTTGTCCCTAGATTACCCCAAATGTAAGCAAATAGGAAAATGATTTCCAGATGAGAATGAAAAAATTGAACGGACAAAATACTTATTACTAGGATAAAGGATTTCAGATAGGCCTCTGTCTGTCCTTCATCTCTCTTCCTATTCATCTTCTCTCCCTCACTGTGAATAGAAATAAAGTAAGGGAGGTCTCAGTTAGACTTCAATAACTACCTCCCAGTAGTGTGTGAACTGGGACAAGTCCCTCCCCCTTTTTTGAGTCCATTCCTTCCTCTGGTTAATGAGGAGGTAGACCAGATGATCTCTAAGGTCTCCTCTAACTCAGAATCTATGGTGCTAGAGGGCTGTCAGTCTTGGGAAGAATATGGTTATGTTTTTTCTGTCCTGTCCCCTCCCCATGATGTTTTAAAAATAAAGATGGTTAAGGCTGACTTTTGAGAGCCATCCACAAGGGGAAAAAAGATAGAGGCTGTTCTGGTCCTGAGGATTGTGCAAATAGAAAGTCATCAAAGCTCAGAGATAAACTCTAAGGACCCTTGGGCCCACTTTAAGATGGCTCATATGAAAATGAAAAGAAAGACCAGATCTTGCTCTCAGCGAGACTTTGCTCTCATGGAGAGATTCAGCCATTGACTTGGGGGCCTCTAATTCTATAGTCCCCATGCTGCTATAACATATGAGGCATATAGAGGACCATTTAAAAACTTTGCTATCTTAGACTTCCTGGGAGTTGTGAGATTCCCCGCCTTGAGGCTTCCCATCCCCATCGGAGCAGCTGTGGTGGGAGCTAAGTGCCCCTCTAGCCCCTCCCCACACATGGTGGACAACTTCCCCCAAGTCTCTCTTCATCCTCCTTCTTTAGAAGCCACGGACTGTAATTACTCCTAATGCAGTTTGGGGTCAGAAACCACTGTGAGTAAGACTCCTTTCAGGCTATTTCCAGATCGATAGGGAACTGAGGAACTGAGCGGAAGAGTTCAGTCTCCCTGCCAGCCCAGGACCTCCTCCTCATACCCAGCCCCCTCACATTGACCTTGGAATCCAGAGAGAGGGCATTAATTTCTATCCTTTCAACTCAAAAGCACACACATATATGTACACACACACACACACACACACACACACACAAGCATACATATATATGGCTATGTATAAAGTCCAGATTAATATTCCCTTTTAGGGGCTATAGTAATGGATAAGGATCAACCTCTCTCTGAGCTTCTTCCCACTAAGTCCTTCTGTGGGGGATGTCTGGAGAAGTCCACTTGAGCTCCTGCAGACAAGCAGACTAGACCAAGAATCATTCTCCCTCTGCCTTTTTTCTGACAACCAATTTTCTTTCTTTCTACCCTTCTCAATTACAGCTAACAGGAACACAGACAGGAAAACTCTTTTCCTAGTTCACAGAGAGAGTCCATACTCCCCTTGTAATCTGAAATCTCTCTTGGCTCAAAGGCGAACCCTAACCATGTTTTATTTAATAAAATTCTCCTAGACAAGTGTTTAAAAATAACCTGCTATCTGCATGGTACTGTGCTAAAGCATGTAAGGGGTGTTCAAGGAGGATGATCACCTCTGGTGTGAAGGCTGCTGGTCCCTTCTCAGGCTGCTGGTCCCATCTCAGGCTGCTCATCTACCTTGGGTATCCATCTGCCACCCAATTCTCACCTGTGGCTCCAGGGAACTGTAGCATGTGCAGCAGCCATACCCTAGGAAAACAGTCTTAGCAAATGGACTAAAGCAGGTTGAAGGTAACTGAGGGGCTTCAATCCAGGCGGTGAGTGAGGGGGATATCTACCTCAAACATGTGAAGACTTCCCTGGGCAGAATGGGTGGATTAGAACAATTTGTCCCTACAGCCATGAAGGCGATTGAAGCAGGTGCTTCAATAATGTGAAGCTTAGAACTTGTTCAGACATTAAAGACACCAAGATTATCCGCTCCATCTTGGATCATCACCAGTTGTCTTGGCTTTTGCCTTGCCACTAGATTTTGATAACACTGGAAGATGGAGGGGCTGATGACTTTGTACAACTTTGCCTCATTTAAATCTAATTCCCACAAAAGTCAATGTCATTGATCCTCTTCAAAAATGTAGGAATAACAACTGTCCTAAGGCAACCTCAAGAATACACAGGCAAAAACATCACAGTCCTGACCCTCAAAGAACTTGCCTTCCAATTAATTGAGAGCCCTAAATCCCTATCCCTGTCCAATCCTCAATTCTGGTCAATGCTTTTACCACAGATCTGGGCAAATTTTGGTTGACTATTGACATGTCTTAAGTTTGGAGCATTGGGTTCCTTTTTGAATTACAATAATACGGATTTAGGGGTCATCTTGGAGATAAGAATAGGGAAGGTTTCTTGGGGCCAAGACTGAAGCAGTCAGTCCCACAAACCTGGGGTCACTGTTAGTGAGAACACTTCCCAGAACAAAACTCTATTTTTTAATCATCTAACTATTGAGATGAAGGGGAGAGGAAAAATGGAAAGGAAGGGCCAGGGATAAAGAGAAGGTTAGATTCTTCTTTAGTTTTTTCATTTTTCATTTAGTCAATGGGCTGTTGTTTGTCCTTTGTATCTATAAGAGCTAGGATGGAAGGAGAATTTATCCTATCTAAAGACAAACTTCTCATGTTTAGCTAGTCTGGTTCTATAGAGACATATAATGATAGCTGTGTTCTACTCTTTCAGACAATGTAGAATAAACACTAACAATTCGATTCAATAAATATTTTTAAAAGTATCTAGTATGGTAGGTAGAGAGCTGGCTTTGGAGTCAGGAAAATATACCTCTAATTTATATTGGTTGCATTATTCTAGGCAAGTCTTTATCTTTATGTTCTTAGGTCAGTAGTGTCAAACACAAGTAGAAACAGGACTATCATACCATATATAAGAATCCAAACTAGCCACATATTAGCTTAGAAAACCACATATTGACATTATCTATGTTCTATTGTATTTTTGCTGATTGTGTTAAATATTTCCCAATTATATTTTAATCTGGTTCAGTAGCATTACTAGCATGGGTCACATGTTTAAATACCTCTATTCTAGGTGACTTTCTAAAGGTCTCCATTGGTAAAGGGAGTTTTCTCACCTGGGCATTCCTTATACCAATGAAATAATGGTTCTAGTGCTTATACCTATGTGGAAATTAAGTGTTAGAAATTTCTGGGGAAATAAAATTTGGAGACTTCTAGGAATCAAGATGGAGTAATCAGTAAATCACTTTAACTCTCTCATTCACCTACAAACAACCATAAAATAGCACCTCAAAATAAATCCTGGGATAACAGAACCAGCAAAAATACCAGGGTGAAACAATCTTTTAATCCAAGAAATTTGGAATGTTGGCAGGAAAGGTCTGTTTCACTCAGATAAAAGGGGAATGCAGATTAGGACAGGAAATGACCCAGCAAGGCTCACCTTAGCAAAAGAGTGAGAGATCCTGAGCCCCAGTGCAGTGGAGCAGGCAAACACCAGCACCAGTGTCTCAGCTTAGGTAGGGGAACAGGTAGCTCTGAGAATCCTCGAAGATCCTGGAAAACAGTCAATTTCCAGCAGCAAGACCTCCATGTGATTAGTCATAGCCCCAGGCAAACAGGTAGATACCAACCCAAAAAATGCCTTAGTAAAAAGGTAGCCTCCCAGCTGACAGACCCACACATGCTTCAGTGTAGGCTGGGGCAAAAGGCAGGCACCAGGACTAGGATCAGGGCTCAGCTCAGGTAAACTGCCTGATCTCTATGGCCACAGCAGGGCTAGCCACCCCCATCTATCCGCTCAGTGCAGCACTAGGTACAAGCATCCCACAGGAGTCTTAGGGCAGTATCAGTACAGCACCAGTAAACAGCCAGGGCCGGCAGCCCTTGGCACAAGAAGCCTGAGACAATGCTCCTTCCACTCCAGGAGCAGAGCTCAAATTTAAAAGAAAGGAAAAAGCCCCAAAAAGGATGAGTAAAAACCAACAAAAAAAAAAAGAATCTGACCTCAGAAAGTTATTCTGGTGAGAGGAAAGATTAAAACTCAAACTCAAAGAAGACAGTGTCAGAATGCCTATGGAAAAAACCCCAAAGAAGAACAGGAAGTGGTCTAAAACCCAGAAAGAACTCATGGAAAAGCTCAAAAAAGAGCTTAAAAATCTACCTAAAAATAGAGATAGAAGAAAAATTAGAAAGAGAAATGAGAGTGATGCAAGAAATTTATGAAAAAAGATTCAACAGTTTGGAGAAAAATCCCAACTAATTAGAAAGTAGAATTGGCCAAATGGAAAAGAAAGTACAAAAGCTAATTGAAGAAAAGATTGTGAGAATTGGATAAATGGAAGCTTATGACTCTATGAGATATCAATAATCAATCAAACAAATTCAAAAGAATGAAAAAAAGAAAAGAAATATAAAATAGCTCATTAGAAAAGCAACTGACCTGGAAAATAGATCTAGGAGAAATATTGTCACTTGAAAGCCATAATTAAAAGGAGGGATCTGTATAACAACTTTCAAAGAAATTATCAAGGAAAACTGCTCTGATTTACAGAGGGTAAAAAAGGTATTGAAAGAATCCTTCAAGTATTATAGGAAAGAAATCCCAAGATAAAAAACTTCAAGGAACATTATTGCCAAATTTCCAAACTATCAGGTTAAGGAAAAAATACTGCAAGTGTCTAGAAAGACATTCACACATTGAGGAGCCACAATAAGGATTACACAGGATTTAACAGCTGCGACATTAAAGGATTAAAGGTCATGAAACATGACATTCTGGAAGGCAAAAGAGTTAGAACAGTAACCAAAAATTACCTACCAGGTGGAATTAAGCATAATATTTCAAGGGGGGAAAATGGTCATTCAGGGAAATAGGATTCAAGCTTTTATAATGAGAAGAGCAGAATGAAACAAAAAATTTGATTTACACTATCCAGATCCAAGGAACACCTAAAAAGGAAAAAAAAGTGAAATGAAAGCATAAGGATTTAAAGGAACTGACCTGTTTACATCTCTCCATGGGAAGATTGTAATTCTTAAAAATTGTGCCACTAATAATAATACAGCTAGAAGGGAAAAACATAGACAGAGGGTACAGGAATAAGGTAAATCTGAGAGAATGACAAAAAACTAAAGGATGAGAAAGATGAGTACATTGGGTGCAGAAGAAAAGGAGAGGTAGTATGGGAGAAATTAATTCACATGAACAGGTGTGAAAAATCTATTAAAGTGAGAGGACTGGTGAAGGATATCACTTGAACATTGTTTGGTCATGAACCTATAACTCAGTTAACTTCTATAAAGATTTGGATACTAAACCACTAGGTGCATATATGTGTAGAACTGATAATACTTCATTGTCTGTGCTACCTTTTTTTAAAGCAATCTATAGTCTCCTTTGCTTATTTCTTTTAATTATATGTATTTTTGGTTTTGATTTGTCTGAAATTAGGATTGCTCCCCCTGCTTTATTTACTTCAACTGAAGCATAAACGATTATGCTCTAGTCCTGTATCTTTATTCTATGTGTATCTCTCTGCTTCAAGAATATTTCTTATTAAACAACATATTACCGGATTCTGTTTTTTTATTCGCTGCTCTAACCACTTCCATTTTTATGGGATATTTCATCCCATTCACATTCATAGTTATGATAACTAACTGTATTTTCCTCCATTCTATTTTTCCTCACATGTCTTCTCTCTCCTTTTACTCTTTCCCTACTCAACAGTTTTGCGTCTTCCTACTGCCTTCTCCAGTGTGCCCTCTCTTCTTTCACAACTGTGATTAAAATGGAAATACGTTTTTTACATGACAACATATGTATAACCTTTATCAAATGCTTACCATTTTAGGAAGAGGGGAGAGGAGTGAGGGGGGGAGGGAGAAAAATTTGGAGCTTTAAATCTTGTAAAAATGAATGTTAAAAATTGTCTTGACATGTAATTGGGGAAAATTACTATTTTTAAAAAAGACAATACATTTCTTGGAGCTTCTTGGACCACTTCTTGTCCAATTTGAGTCACCAGAGGGATGATGGAGTATCTTTTATAGAGACATGATGACCCAAGTCTGACTGGGTCATCAAAGCTGGCTACCTTTGCTCCTCCTTTGAGTTTCCTTTCCTCAAAGAACAGGTGATTTCTTGAGTTTTAAACCATCTGGAAATCTGAAACTGCAGTTGTAGCATTATTTCCTGACACAATGGTGATAATAGTGTCTGCCAACATGACACTCACAGCAGCTGACTGGCAGTAGGTAGCATGTGGCTAGGAGGATGCTACTGGAAAGAAATCTGGCCAAACTTTGTCATTTATTTCTCTGGCAGGTTAGTATTAGGAATTGATCAAGTCAAGGTAAAATGTTAAAAGGGCAATTAGTGGCCTTGAAAACTGTTTTATGTCTCAAGGAGTTTGTAACCATAGTTATAAATTAAGTTATTGAATCCTTCTTGCCATCTTCTGATCATGTATGCTGTGATTCTTCTTCACTTAACTTTCCTTCCTGCTAACATATAAACTACCTGTGCCTGACTTGATTCCTCTTGAGCATTAAGGATCTCTTTTACTTTTCCCTTAGGGGAAAGCCCTATCTTTTATGGTAATTAGAACACAAATAAGCATGGGTATATTTTTAACATTGGTGAATTTTTAACAGGCTCTGAAAAAATGTATGTCCTATATATCCTCTTCTTCAGTCTGCAGTATGATTTTCTCCATCTATTTTCTCCATCACTTTCTGGTCTAGATAATCTAGAAAACAATTAACAAGCCCAAGCCTTGTTGCTAGCTGATTTCTAAGTGTAAATGCTCCCGCAGAAAATTAAATCATTGACTTTTTTGTAGCCAGTTTGGGTTGGTTTGCACAACCCTGTAAATAAGTCACCCTAAGGTAGGGGGTAATTAAGGATTAAGTGGAGAACCAGACAAAATGCTCCAGGAAGGTTTGAGGAGGGAGAAAACACTTCTCAGGTGGTTATATCTTAAAGGGATCTCAGCTCACTTAATAACTGTATGACCTAGTTATCTCCCTGTTTCTTCATCTATATTTCTATTCCTCATCTCAAAGGACATACTTGAGCAAGATGCTTTGTAAATCTTAAAGCATATAGAAATAGCAAGAAGTGTTTATATGGTGTTTTAGGGTTTATAAATATATAAATAGTACATGAATCTATAATATATAAATAAAATATTTATATAAATAAGATATAGAAAAATAAATATATATAAAATAAAAATAAACTATACATCTCTATAAATATATAAAAGATACATAATATAAAATATGTCATTTCATTTGATTTCCTCAATAATCCTGTGAAGTGTTACTATTCCCATTCTGCAGAGAATGAAACTGAGGCTATATATATTAAGTGAATTACCTAGAGTTATGTGTCTAGTAAGTGTCTGAGACAGGATCTAAACTTGGGTGTTTTTGATTATAAGTGAAATAGCAGTTACTATTATTTCACAATAATAACATTAAGGACCACAGGAAAAAAAAATGGGGCTAGGTAGGAATTTTTTTCCCTCACAGGTCTTCCTATTTCATCTAAGCTTTACAAGCCTCATTAATTGATTACTTCAGTTGAAGCATAAAAGATTAAGCTCTAGTTCCTTACCTTTATTCTACGTGTGAGTCTCTGCTTCAGGTATATTTCTTATCAATAACACTGATTGAAACTAAGAGTTTTGACCTGCTCCATTTCTGAGGTTGGTTGCTTCACTTTTCCCTATGTAGAGTTGGTATGTTCTGCCTTTTCAAGGAGCCCACCAGATTGGTGCAAGACAGTGTAGACATGAATTAACCTCATGCTACGAGGAGTTCTCAAACTCAAGGGTTCCATCAGCCTTAGCCTCCCCAGGAACAGGGATTACAATCATTCCTCCTGGGCAGAATGGTTCTAAGTACACGCTCAAATATCATCATGCCATGGAGAAAACTTTAAAGACCTGTAGAAAGACTTTGGAATATTATATTACTATCTAGGCTGTATATTCAGTAGACAATTTGAACGTATCATTTGATAATAGGCAACAACAACAGAAAGGAAATGTGTAATGGAATCCAGAAAATATGTCAGAAAGTCATGATACCCTTAACCAAAAATTGAAAGTAAAAGCCAAGTGGTTAGGATTTGTCTAATATAATTGAAAGCTATTTCTCAATGAAGCCTATGAAATATATGAGATTTCAGTTCTTCAGTCATTTTTAGTTGTGTTCAAATCTTCATAATCCCATTTGAAGTTTACTTGGCAGAATTACTGGAGTGATTTACCATGCCCTTCTCTACCTCATTTTATAGATGGGGAAACTGAGGCAAATAGGTTTAAGTGACTTGCCCAGAGTCACACAGTACGCTAGCTGATCCCAATATTCTATTAATGAAAACCATGTATCACATTATTAGCACAGGCTGAAAATTTTTAGCATACCTAAAAAGACCTGATTAGATGGGCTTAATTATACACTTGAAGCTCTCTAGTCTTTGTAAACTAACAGGTAGCCAATCCCCATACTGCAAATACAAGCCCAGCATATGAAATAATATGTGTAAAATGCTTCATAAACCTTTAAGTGTTGTATAAATCTTAGCTATTTATTAGTATTATCCTGAGAAATCAACCCATAAATTATACTGGAACTGGACTATCATCACAGAATGAATTGTTGCCCACAATCTCTTGGACTCATGCCATCAATATATAAAAACTTAAGGAAAATGATCTTAATAGAGTTTGCCATACAAAAAAATCATCATCTACAAGTGATGTGGAATAATGAGCTTTCCAAATTTAGAGACTTCGCAGAAGAAATTCAAACCATGCCAGAATAGGAAGAAGGACATTTCATCCTTGGCATTCCCCAGCCTACTGCTGGAGTTGCCCCAAAGATGCTTTCAGCGACTTTAGCTTGCACCCCAATGCTCATTCAGTTACCAAAGGCAATAATTTTGTCCATCAAAACAGCATTGCTTAGCACATTAAGAATAAAAGAATAATGCAAGAGAGCAAATAATCTTTTGGCCATTTGTGTTTGCATTCCATCCAAAAAGATGAGAAGAATGAAAGAATAGTAATGATGATTATGACAATCACAGACATAAAAAATCTTGTGGAGACAGAATGAGGGATATGTCGTTCTTGTCTAACTGGAATTATACCAAAGTGGTTTTGATGAGCTAGAGGAAAATAAGCTTTTATCATCATCATCATCATTATCATTGATAGAGCACTTTAACGTTTACAAAGTACTTTACAAATATTATTAAACTTTATCTTTGCAACAACCTGGAAGTTGGATATGTAAGTATTCTCATTTTATTAATGTGAGAGACAGAGGCTCGATGACCAGGGTCACACAGCTAATCAGCGTCTTAGGCAGACTTTAGAGTCTTTCTGAATTCAGTTCTAGAGTTTTGTCCATTGAGTCACCCAACTGCCTATTATTTTTATTTAACTATAAAATTAATTGTTTTATCTCCTTGTGCAATAGTCTATAGTTTTTAAAATAAATATTGTCTCTCTATAAAGCTCCCATACATATGTCTATACATATATATATTTTTTATAACATTAAATAAATTTGTTTTTGAGACGGAGTCTTCCTATCTTACCCAGGCTGGGGAACATAGTGATCAGTCCTCCTAGTGATCAGGAGAGAAGCTTTCAATGGCTTCTTTTCTTTGGCCCGGGATGGTTTACCCTCAGATCAGGTTGACTACAGCTCAAAACTCCTGGGCTCATGTCATTCACCAGGTTTCACCTCTTCAGTTCCAAGGATCACAGATATGCATCACTATATCCAGCTATGTATATGTACTGTAATATAGCACTTATATATAAATAGCAAGTTTACTTGTTCTGAGACCATTTCTATTTGAACCCCATTGAAAAAGATGATGATGATAAATAGAGATCTTGGGCATAATAATGAGAGTCCACATAAAGTAGCAGAGAGAGAACTAACCTTAGAAGCAGGGCCCCTTCTGACACATACTGCTTGCTCCTTGGCAAGCCACTGTATCCTCCAAGTATCCCTAATGCAACTTTAAAATGGATGGCCTTTTATTGCATCATGATCTGAAAAAATGCATTTACTATTTCTGCTTTTCTGCATTCGATTTTGAGCTTTTTATGCTCTGATACATGGGCAATTTTTATATAAGTTCCATGAACCACTGAGAAAAAAGTATACTCCTTTCTGTCTCCATTCAATTTTCTCCAAAGATCTATCGTACCTAACTTTTCCTTCAATAAAAAAGAAGAAGATGTGGATGGCTATGTATTGGTAGAGGATGGCCTTTATCAGAACCCAGGATCACTGATAAAATCAAAGAAACAGCAGAAGAAAAAGAAGTGATTCCTCTTAAGGTGGACTTGAACTCCCTTGGCTAAGATTCAGGAATCATGTTGGTCTTTCTGATCAGCAATATGCCCATAACACCTTTCTTATGGGGCAGGGTACCAGAACTTGGCAGGGAACTATTCTACATTCTACGGTGATTTTTAGTTTCACTTTCAAAGTTGAATCCAAATTCTGGGGGCGATCTTATCCAGAGCTACAAAATGACTAAAATTCCCACAGATCATTGCTTGAACATCCTTTCCCTGCACCATCAGGTCTATTTTACAGGGGATGGAAACTGAGGCATAGGGTCAGTCAGTGTGACTGAGTCAGGGTTGGGGGGGAGAGTCCCTCTTGCTCCCTAGTGCTGCTGGCTGTCCTAGAATGGACCTTCTGTCCCATCCCTATTGTTCTTGGCACAGCCCTACTGGGACTAGATAAAGGCTGGGTCAGGGCCCAGGCATCTCATGGGAAAAGAAACTGTTGGGAGATTTCCGATCCCATTTTCCCAGACGCGGGAGTCTGGGAGAAGAGTCTCTGGGCTGATAACAAGCTTTTACTCCCGGGCCCATATAAGGTTCGACAGACTCAGCTGCTCTGACCCCGGGGTCCCTGGAAGCCTGTTAAAGCCAGCGGTTTGTGCTTTCGGCCTGCCAAGGCCAAAGCCGCAGGTTCCAACTCCATCACATAGAACTGGAGATGAAGACCCCAAGACCCAGCCCCCTTCCTCCAGGCAGGTGAAATAACACACCCATTTCCCAGATGGGAAAAGAAGCCTTGAGAATTGAGATGGCTTGCTCAAGATAAGAAAATGGGTAAATCTGTAGTTTCTTCGCCTCTTGCTCATCCTCCTCCAGAGGCTGTCTAGCTAACCAACATCCTTCCTAAAATGTAGCCTCCAGAACCGAACCTAACACTGCTGTGACTCAATTAATGCAGCCTAAGATTTTTAACTTTTTTGACTGCATCACATTTTTGACTCACAGGGGCTTACAGTCCACTAAGCCTCCCAAGCCTTAATCAAGGGAACTATAATTCCCATCATTTTCCTCACCCCAATTCCCACCTCCATTTTATTCTCATAATATTGATTCTTTGAACCCAAGCATAAGACCTTTGCATTTAACTCTACTACATTTTGTTGTGCTAGAGCCAGCCCAATAATGTAACCTTTCGAGATTATGATGATGATTATGTTAATTATTATTACTGGGTCCAGACTCTGTCATCCAACATGTTAACCGTGCTTCCTAACTGACTCCACAGCCAAGTCACAAAGCCCTGATAGAGCTGTGATCTCCCTGATGTTGGTACTGTCTCCACAGGTGCTGATCACATTCTTTCCTTATCCTGTATGATTATTATTCACATCTCACTAGAAATCTAGCACACAGAGCCGGCTCAACATGCTGGGGACCTTCCTTCAGATATCTTCAATTAAGGGTCCCAGAAGAGTACATACACTGTCCATTCATCATTCTCAGTTTCCCAAATACAATACAGCCATTCTCCTCTCCTGTTCAACTCTGGGCGGAACTCACTGTTCGTTTCCCAGGAAAGACGTACTGATGGACAAACTATCCATCCACCATAGTTTGGGCTACTAGCATTGTTCACCCACTTGTTTTTCCCTGCATGGATAGTTAGGCCAAATTCCTTTGAATGATTATACATCTCATTTAGGAACTATTAATGCCTGCTAGTCTGGCCATTTAGTTAATACTGAATCTAAGCAATTGCTCACATTTCTCTAGTTTGTTTACAACAATAGAAAAACAGACTGTTGTCAAAAGTTTCCTTATCACAGCCCAAGACCTAACTCTGACTATAAACTGAGACCTGTTCTTATAACTACAAGGTTGTAAGGAAAATACTTTGTAGCCCAGAAAGCACTTTCAAATGATGAGCTAACCCTATTATTTATTCATCTAGATTTGGAGACAAGCTCATTTAGAGCCATAGGCTGTTCTTTTATGGTTTTCTCTCCTATCTTCAAAAACCTTGTTCCCCTTTCCTTCCTTTTGTTTCTGGATCTTTTTAAAAATGCTATTTCTTGATTTTTAACATTAAAAAATTTTGATTTCTAAATTCTCTCCCTCCCTCTCACTCCTTCCCACATGTTAAAAAGGCAAACAATGTACCAATTGTACATGTGAAATCATGCAAAATATAATCCTATTTTAGCCCTATCATGTCAAAAAGGAAAGAAAATTAGAGAATATAAGAAACATAATTCAGTTTTCTCTCAGTCAATTCTTTTTTCTAGAGGTATATAGCAATTTTCATCACTAGTCATTTGGAATTTCCTTGCATCATTTTATTGATCAAAGTAGTCTTTCACAATTGATCATCATTACAGTATTGCTGTTATTATGGACAATGATCTCCTGGTTCTACTCACTATATTTTTCTTCAGTTCATATAGGTTTTGCTATGTTTTCTTCTGAAATTGGTCCCCATCATTTCTTACTCCATCAAAATCATGTGTCACAATTTGTTCAACCAGTTCTCAGTTGGTAATTATCTCCCAATTTCCCATTCTTTGCCACCACAAAAAGACCTGCTATGAATATTGTTGTACAGATAGGCCCTTTTTTTTCCTTTGATTTCTTTGGGGTACAGACCTAGTAGTGATGGGTCAAAGAGAAGGCACAGTTTTATAGCCCTTCAGGCATAGTTCCAAATTGTTTTCTAAATAGTTGGATCAATTCACAACTCTACCAATAGTTCATTACTATATCTCTTTTACCTTATCCTTTCTAGCATTCATCATTTTTGATAGATGAGAGGTGGTACCTCAGTTATTTCTAATTTTTTAAATCAATTGCAATTTAGAACATTCTTTTTCATATGACTATAGGTAACTTTGATGTATTCTTCTAAAAATTGCTGATTTATATCCCTTGACTATTTATTAATTGGGGGATGATTTTTATTTTTATAAAATTGACTCTATTCCTTACGTATTTGAGAAAAGAGGCCTTTATCAGAAAAATTTGTTGTGAAAATTTTCATATTTCTTCATTGTCTATGGTACCTTTTATCAAAATATAGTTTTGCTCATTATCTCTTTTAAATAGGTCTATTTTTGCTTTTACCTTGCTGGAAATCATGATTGCTACCTCTCCTTTTCTTGCATAAGCTGAATCATAACAGATTTTATTCCATTGCCTTATTTTAACTGTGTATATGTGTGTTCAAGTGTGTCTCTCGTAAATAACACATTGTTGGATTCTGTTTTTTAATTCATTTTGCTATCCACTTGTGTTTCATGAGTGAGCTCATCCCGTTCACTTTCTATTGATTACTATTTTCCTGCATCCTATTTTCTTCTGTTTATCCTTTTCTCTTTTTTTATAATGTTCATTTTCAAAAGTCTGTTTTGCTTCTATCCACTGACTCCCTTAATTTGCCTTCTTGTCACTTTCTCTCCCCCTTTCTTTTATCCCCTTCCCTTCCAATTAAGCTGTTGCATAAGATAGATTTATTTACCCAATTGAATGTGTGTGTGGTGTGTGTGTGTGTGCGGGTTTGTGTGCACACATAGGCATGTTCATTTTCCTCTAGGAATCAATTATGATGAGACTGAATTTCAAGCATTGTCAATCTCCCTTCCCCCCATTTCACCTTTTACTATAAAAGCTCTTCCTTGCAGTTCTTTTTTATGTAAGAAAAAATTTCTTCTTTTCTCAATGCATCCTACTTTCTTCTTCCTCCTCTTCTTCTTTCTTTCTTTCTTTTTTCCTTCCTTCCTTCTTTCTTTCTTTCTTTTTCTTTTTTTCTTTCTTTCCTTCTTCTTCTTTTAATTCTTCTTCTTCTTTTTCTTCTTCTTCGTCAACTCACACCCATGTTCTCTGATTATGTAGACTTAACTGCTCTAATAATGATAAGACTCATAGGAATTACATGTAACATCTTTCCATATCAGAATGTGTGCAAATAAGTTTAACTTTATTAAGTTTAACTCTTATGATTTCTTTGTCATGTTTATCTTTTAATGCTTCTTTTGGACCTTCTGTTTGAATGCCATATTTTCTATTTAGTTCTTGTCTTTTCATCAGAAATACTTGAAAGCCTTCTATTTCATGAAATATCCATTTTCCCCATGAAGGATTATGCTTAGCTTTGCTAAATTATTTTCAGTTGTAATCCTAGCTCCTTTGCCTTCTGGAATATCATATTCTAAGCCCCCTCCTTCTTTAATATGGAAGCTATTAAATCTTTTGTGATTCTAACTCTAGCTTCACAATATTTAAATTGTTTCTTTCTGGATAATTGCAAAGCTTTCTCTTTAACCTGGGAGCTCTGGAATTTGGCTGTAATATTCCTAAAAGTTTTTCTCTTGGGATCTCTTTCAATCTGTAATGTTTCAATTTCATCTAGGATAGTGAGGCAATTTTCTTTAATACTTTCTTGAAATAGAATATTTAGACTCTTTTTGATCATGACTTTAAGGTAGTGTCGTAATTATCAAATTATCTCTCTTTTATTTTTAGGTCAATTATTCTTTTGATAAAATATTTCGTATTTTCTTCTTTTTCATTCCTTTGACTTTGTTTTGTTATTTTTGATACCTCTTGTAGTCATTAGTTTTTCCTCATGCAATTCTAATTTTTAAAGAAACATTTTATTTAGTGAGCCTTTTGTACCTCTTTTTAAAAGTCTCACCCTGACTCTTGTTTGGCTCTCCCTCCCCAAGTTAAGTTATTTTGAAATTGTTTGGAGGAGAATGTTGGAAAAGTTCAACTGGGCTTTGGCCTACTATTTGCACTCTACCCTCTCCTGTTCCTTTTTAATGATGTCTCTTTTGTCCTTTTCTGGTTTGATGGGTTTTCTCCTTGGTGGAAGAGAGGAAAGAAAATTTAGAGTTTATAAGTTCTGCTTTGTCCAGCTCATTATTATGGCCAATTCAGATTTTTCTGAATCTTAATTCTTTTCCTTATTGGTTGCCCCTACTGACTTTGTGCAAATTTAATAAGGCATCATATTTCTTCCATTACCAAACAATTGATTTCAGAGTTGAATAGAACATAAGGTAGAATATAGAAAAGGTATGAAATCTGCAAAAATGTTTGTAGCAACTGATGGGGAATGGCTGAATAAGTTATGGTATATGAATGTTATGGAATATTATTATTATATAAGAAATAGTCAGCAGGGTAATTTCAGAAAGATCTGAAGAAACTTTTATGAACTGATGTTAACTGAAGTGAGTAGAACCAAGAGAACATTGTACACAGCAACAACAAGATTATACAATGATCAATTCTGATAGACTTGACTCTTTTAAACAATGAGGTGATTCAGGTCAATTCCAATAGATTTGTGATGGAGAGAGCCATCTGCATTCAGAGAAATGACTATGGGGACTGAATATGTATCACAACATAGTGTTTTCATCTTTTTATTGTTGTCTAATTGCTTCTTTTTCTTCTTTTTCCCCTTTTTGATCTGATTTTTCTTATGCAGCATGATAAATATGGAAATATATATAGAAGGATTGCACATGTTTAATATATATTGGATTAATTTCTGTCTAGGGAGAGAAGAGAGAGAGAAATTTTTGGAATACAAAGTTTTGCAGGGGTAAATGGTGAAAATTATCTTTGCATCTATTTTGAAATAAAAAGCTATTATAAAAGTGTACAAAAGTAGAGAGACAGCGATTGAAGTAGAGTCAGATAAATATAGAACTAGAGAAAGGCAGAAGTAGATGGAAGTTTGTACATGACCAACACAAACAAAAGAAAGAAAAAGAGATAGAGAGAGAAACAGAGAGACAGAGAGAAAGCGTGCAGCATGAAAATAGAAGCTGAGAGTGTATGTGATTGATTGCTAAGCATACTAGGATGAATTGAGAGGAAATCACAGAGGCAGAGATGGGAACAGAGACAGACAAAGAGATGCAAGAGGACATAGACAAACAGAAGGGTGTAGAAGGGAAAGACTCTAAAGTCCCTTCCAATTCCAAAGTCTATAATCCTGATTTGCAGAGAGCCAGATTTCAGGTCACATTGGAGATGGGAATAGTGGAGTGGAATTTTCAACAATTAGAGAGTGCAATGAAATCTCTGGGTTTATTTAAGCAATGAATGTATGACCACTCGTTGAGAGTCTGGAAGAATTCTTGCTTAGGTCTCAGTTGGATGAAGTACTTTTGATGTACCTTTTAGCTCTGAGGGCCTGGGATAAAATGAGCTGGTGACCCTGGGATGAAACCACCAGGTACCACTGTATCAACTTGCCTCCTTTCATTCTACCCTGCATTCAGCTCCAGTCCCAAACTAATCCCTTACAGATTGCATTCTTAATTATGCTTATTGATACTTAATTATAACTTAGAAATCTGATTTCATGACATTTTGTATCTCCCTTTCCCCTTCTTTTCCTTATTGATCACATTTTACCAGTTTTTAAAAACAGTTTACTGTTAACAACCTTATGAAGTAAGCAGTACAAGGATTATAAGATCCATTTTACAGATGAGAAAACAGTTTCTGAGAGATGAAATGATTTGCTGGAGGCACACAGTAATTGGCAGATCCTAGATACAAATATTGTTCCTTGACTCCCAATTCTTTATATTAGGTCACATGTTTGGGGAGATGAGGGAGCTTGGAAGGCTTTTAATATCATATTTTTGATCAATCAACTGACAAGCATTGTTTAAGCACCTACTATGTGCCAGGCACCCACCTATCTATAAATCAGATTTCTTTCTTTCTTTCTTTCTTTCTTTCTTTCTTTCTTTCTTTCTTTCTTTCTTTCTTTCTTTCTTTCTTTCTTTCTTTCTTTCTTTCTTCCTTCCTTCCTTCCTTCCTTCCTTCCTTCCTTCCTTCCTCTCTCCCTCCCTCCCTCCCTCCCTCCCTCTTTCTTTCTTTCTTTTTTTCTTTCTTTCTGGAACAAGACCTCTATTTCCCCTTTCTCCCCCCCCACATTTTTTTGCATTTCTTCATGATTGCTTCCTTGTTCTCCTATCCTTAGCAAAAAGATGCTGGATCCAAGGCTTCATGTGTATGTGTACATGTGCATTTGGCCTTGTGTGGGTATGTGTGAGCATGGTGAGTGTGCATCAGCAATTGGATGGACTTAAGATGTCATAATGTGATGATACATGAGGGAAAATATAAGAACTGAGAGGCTGTGGATGTGTAAAAATGTGAGTTTGTACATACAGTATGCTATGGATATTTATTAACCTGTTTTCATGTGTACAAGTAGGCATTTATTATAGGATCATAAGATTTAGAACCGGGAGGACCTCAAACATAATTTAATCCAATCCCTTTATTTTATAAACATGAAAACTGAGATCTAGAGAGAGGAAGAAACTGTGAAATCAGAGGACCTGATTCAAATCCTGCCTGTGATAATGATTACCAACAATGGGCCCCCAGGGCATGTCATAGTGCACAGAGTCTGGAGTCAAGAATACTCATCCTCCAGTCTCAGACACTTACAAACTGTGTGACTCTGAGCAAGTCACTTAACTCTATTTGTCTCCGTTTCCTCATTTGTAAACTAAGCTGTAGAAGGATATGGCCAACCACTCCAGCATCTTTGCCAAAAAAAATTCCTCTTCAAAAAGGATCACAGAGTCAGACATGATTGAAAACTAAATTCCTAAAAAACCCCAATAATAATAATAAATAGCTAGCATTTATATTGTACTTATTACGTACCAGGCACTGTATAAATATCATCTAGTTTATTCTTACATTAACAATAAGTTGAGGTTAAGTTGACTTGACCAGGACTACTGAGCTAGAAAATATCCGAAACTATTTGAACTCACACCTTCTTGACGACTGACTCAGCATCACTTAGTTGTTGAACTTGGATAAATTACTTCTATCTCCAAACCTCAGTTTCCCCATCTGCAAAATGAGTGGATGGGCTTGGGGGTCCCTTCCAGCTCTAAAGTTGTCCTCCCCTGATGCTAGAAACAAGAATTAAAGGCAGGACTGAAATCTGGGTTACATGACCACAGACTGAGCATTTTTGTCATCATCCTGCACTGCCCGTATGTGTGTGTGTGTGTAGGGGGGGACTTTAGTGGTCACCCCTTTCTTTACAGAGGAGGACCTAGGGAGACCCCTTGCCCAGCGTCCGTGACTCTGACTTCAGTTGGATTTAGGTGCACTTTCCCTCCTTAGTGGATGACTAATTTTCACAGCTGAGTGTGTGACCCAGGATGTCTGCTGCATGTGTGTAACATGTATGGGACATGAGCTGTGTGCTTGCTCATTGCCCCGTGCTTCCACGGAGTAGCCCGGGCTCCCTCTGGGTCTGCATGAGTGCGTCTCTGTGCGCCTGCATACGTGTGAGTTTGTGTTTTTTGTTCCTGGTGTGGTTTGGGGTGCCCAAAGCAGACCTGTTTTCCTTTCACACCCAAGGGGTAGGAGCTGTGGCCTGTGGGTTGGATGGATTGGAACTGACAAACAAACGTCAATAGAGCCATTTGCTTAATTACCAAGAGGTCCTGGATGGGTGTCCCCAGATAGATTTAATCACCCCCTTGGATGGATTTATAAATACATATGTAGATATTAGAACAGGACACCTGGGGGCTATTCCTGGGGACAGAAAATTAGATACTCCATTTTTAACTCTCCCTTCTAATTCCTTTTGGTTGCAGTTCATAGGAGGGCTTTGTTCAAGCAACAGAAATTCCATGCAAAAGGTATGTGTCTTATACAACTATTACAGTCTAGGGAGAAGAAGAGATCCAGAAAATGGATGGAGATTAAGTATCCTTGCCCCAATTCTTCACCTCACACTGCCGTCTCAATCGCCATCACAATCAATCAATATCCCATTATTGCTGTCATGGACACCATCACTATTACCAGTATTACGGCTCCCCATCAGTGATGATGACGTCAGCAGTATCATAGTGGTCATGATCATCTTCAGGAGGATTACCTTTGCTCTCACCATCAGCAACATTGAGCTCACTGTGACTGCTGCTGCTTCTCCATCCCCATCTGGATTGCCATCCTAGTTTCCTGTGGGTATCATAAAGGGATAACTAAAGAAATCATCTCCATTCATGAGACCACTGAGTGAAAGTGCAAAGAAGATGATCCATGGGATGTCCTAAGTGATACCCGCAGTTAATGACTGTGTCAAGGATGAAGACACAGCAAAAGAATGGTTAGAAATGTAGGAAGAGCAAGAGAGAGATCTGTGCCATGAAAATCCAGATGGGAGAGAATACTGAGAAGGGAAAAGCTCCATCCAAGTCAGTGAGGATGAGAATGAGTAATTAAAGCTCGTCTCACTTTCAAAAAAACTTTAATCAGTCCAGTTGGAAGTGGTCCTTTCTCATATCACTCTGACCTTCTCTAGGCCTTTGCCACATTCTCCTCTACACTTATCTATGTCATCTGGTCCTTCTGCAAGATTATAAGCAACTTGAGGGCATTTTTCATCTTGATATTCTTGCCTTGGAGTACAGTGGCCAGAGAAAGTACATGCTAACCTTTGATCCAGCAGTGTTTCTATTGAGTCTGTATCTCAAAGAGATCATAAAAGAGGGAAAAGGACCCACATGTGCAAAAATTTATAGCAGCCCTTTTTGTAATAGCAAGGAACTGGAAATTGAGTGGATGCCCATCAGTTGGAGAATGACTGATTAAGTTAGGATAAATGAATGTTATGGAATATTATTGTTCTATAAGAAATGAGCAGCTGATTTCAGAAAGACTTGGTGAGATTTACATGAATTGATGCTAAGCGAAATGAGCAGAATCAAGAGAACACAGCAACAAGATTATATGATGATCAATTCTGATGGATGTGACTCTTTTCAACAATGAAGTAATTCAAGGCAATTCCAATAGACTTGTGATAGAAAAAGCCATCTGTATCCAGAGAGAGAACTATGGAGACTGAATTATGCATCAAGGCATAATATTTTTTCTTTGTTGTTATTGTTTATTTGCTTATTTTTTCCTTCTTGGGTTTTTCTCCTATTGATCTGATTTTTCTTGCAAAGCATGATGAATATGAAAATATGTTTAAAAGAATTGCATATAATATGCATCAAAGTATAATATTTTCACCTTTTTTTTCTTTTCTTGGGTTTTTTCCTTTTGATTTGATTTTCCTTACTCAGCATGATGAATATGAAAATATGTTTAAAATAATTATACATGTTTAACCTAAAAAAAGTCCATTCTTACTAAATACTTGCTAAATTTGAGTTTTGGAGCTGAGGTGTGAGCTGAAATACCAAATCTGATGGTCTTTTTTCATTCTCATCCTCATTGAGCTAGAAGGAGCTCTTGACACAACTGACTACCCTCTTCTCTCCTTTCCTTTCTAACTGACTATCCAGCATCCTATTTCAGGCCATCATCTCCTTCCTTTCTGTACTTTCTCATTTGGCTACTTAAACACCCATTCCTTTATTTAAATACTATTACTATTCCAATAACTCCCATATCCTTATATTCAGCTTTAGTCTTTCTCCTAAACTCTTAACTATCTATTGGATATTTCAAACTAGATTTCCATGAATATGTAAAATTTATCATGTTTATAACAGAACTCATTATTGTCATTCAATGCTCCCCAAATGCACCCAGCTCATCTCTTTCTTTTTTTGGGGGAGAAGTTTCTTTTTATTATTAATATTATTATTGCTTTTTATTGACAGAACATATGCATGGGTAATTTTTCAACATTGTCCCTTGCAATCACTTCTGTTACAACTTTTCCTTTCCCTCCCTCCAATCCCTCTCCTAAATGGCAAGCCCATCTCTTTCTATACTTCCTTAATTCTTTCTAGAGCAATACCACCCCTTAAGAAACCCATTTTGCAACCGTGGTATCATCCTCAACATATTTCCTTTCCCTCGTATAATCAGTTGCCAAATCTTATTTCTTCTCCCTCTGCCACATTTCTCAGGTCCCTTTCCTCTTCTCTACTCCAAAGATCCTCATTAGGTTCAAGCCCCAGGAATGAGGGAAGAGCTTCCTGAATGCACAGAGCACAAAAATGGAGAGTTCGGAGAAGGGGAGGAAGAGCTTGAAGGAGAAAGGAATAATAATGCACATTTTATGATCAGAAGAAGATGAGGATCAAGCAGAAGAAACAGAGAAGGAACAATTAGAAAGATAGGTCTCTAACCAAGAGAATCCAGTGTCATAGAAACCAAGGAAGGAGAAGGTATCAAAGAGAAAAGGAGGATCAGTGGTGTAGGATGCTAATGGGAGGTCACTGTGTTTTCCTGGAAAGTCACTTTACTTCTTTGAAATTCTGTAAAATGAAGAGAATCTGTAAAGTCCTTTCTGGATGAGGACAGAAAATGCCTTTTGGATTAGTTGGAAAGAAAGTGATGGATCTTGGAAGGAAAACAGTTTGGTAAATCAACATGGATAGAAACCTGGTTATAGGGGTTGAGAAAAATGGTTCTCTTTATAGTGAGAAGTCCATACCTGCTTCTTCCACGTTGTCACAACCATTTTTGTGTTTTGATTGGAAAAAAAACAGAAATGAATAATACAAGAGAGCTGGACAGAGTAGTAGTGTATAGGGAACAGTTCTTTAGGTTAACAGCTAAGAGGAAGAAGCCAACAAAAAGGGAGAGATTGAAGAGGAGGGGAGGGAGAGTAAATGATGGGGAAAGGTCTTGGTGAGTCTGGGGGTTTGAGTACAGGGGAAGGAGGTTAGCCTTGGCAAGGAGGTTTTGAACTAGGCATGGGAAGGGTGGGCAGATGAGGGAACAGAAATGAGTTTGGTCTCTGCTGGGAGCAGGCTGAAGTGGAGGGGTTATGTTATTTAGATCCCAGAGAGCTGTTCTCTTGGGGTTGGATGGGCTTCTGCCTGGAGGCAGTGGGATGACCTAAATGACTCTACAGGGACTGTTCTTGCTCCAGGAAATATTCTCTGCAGGGCAGGAGTCCCTGGGCTGGGCCCTGCAGTGGAAGGATCTCTGTGGTCATTCCATGGGCATGAGGGCTTGGTCTTCACAGACTCCTCATTTACTGAAGGCAGCCAGGTCCAAAACCATCTGGGAGAGGAGAGACTGTGACCAATACAAACTTCTTTCTTAATTAAATTACAGGAAATTAAAAGGTTCTGCTCAAAACGGAGCATGGGGGGAAGGCTTCTGGGTCCTGCTGCCCCAGGCCTGCCTGTTCCTACTCCAGGGAAAATGTCAAGACTCTAGGGAGCAAAGACCTGGACTTCCCTCCTCTGAATTCTGGACTCCCTGTTCCCAGCTCTGTCCCCTTCTCTGTCCCCGTATCTCTCTCTCTCTCTCTACTCCTACCTCTTGCTCACTTTTCTTTCTTAGTCTCTCTCTGCTCTATTTGCCGTCTCCATTCCCTGCTTCCTCCATATTTATCTCTCATTATTTGTCTCTCTCCCTATCTGTCTCTGACTCTGCCCCTCTTTCTCTATCTCCTATTTTTTCCTTAAATAAGACAGAACAAGCTCAGATTCCATTTGAGTCTGTCTGAAATAGCCAGGCAACTCAGCCAAACAACGGAGCTATTCAAGTGGCTCATTTGAGTGATCTCTGGGCCCCCCCCCTCCTCAGAACTAAAGCAAAACCTTTCAAAACTGACATTTTGTGTGACAATGTCCACAGACATTGTGTCCCAACACACAATCTCACACACACACACAATCTCACACACATTTCCAACGATGTACATACGTTCACAGGTACTCTCTGAGGCAGCCACAGAACCTCTCTAACATACCCCCCAAATTTACCTGTTTATAGTTGTGTAAAATCAGAATCCCAGAGCCAGAAGGGACATGAGGAGGTTATCAAGTCCAACCCACCCCTGAACAGATTCTGCATTACGTCCAAGAAGTGACCATTGCCTTTGTGGGAAGATCTCTAAGTGAGGGGGGAACTGCTACCTCTTTTAATGGTCCTTCTGGAAATTAATTGCGAGGATGTTTTTCCTTCTATCAGGCCAAAAATTGTCCCTCTGAATTCCATCCACTGCTCCCAGTTCTTTCAAAGCAAGTGTTATCTCTCACATGACAGACAACTCTGGGAGAAAACTCTTAAGTTTTTTTTTTGGTTCGGGCTAAACCTCCTCAGTTCATTCAACCTAAGGCTCTCCTGTGAACATGCTCCAGCTTATCAATGTCCTTCCTTAAATTTCTTGACCAGAACATGCTTCCTATGTGGTCTGACAGCAAAGGCATCCCCCCTCTCATCCTCATGCTATCTTCTCTCCAAATAGCCTAAGATCATATCATATTGGCTCCCATCTCATGTGGTCAACTCATGGTGAGCCTGCAGTTCATGAACTCCCCCAGTTCTTTCTTATTTTTGCTGCTGTCTAGCTATGTGAGGCTGATTTCTTGAACCTAAGTAAAAGTTTTCATGGGCACTTAGATGGTACCATAGTGCATAAAGGGTGGGGTGGGGTGGGGTCAGGAAGATTCACATCTGAGTTAAAATCTGGCCTCAGATAACTGCTGGCCAAGTCACTTAACACTGCTTACCTCAGTTTCCTCATCTGTAAAATGAGCTGGAAAAGGAAATGACAGTTATCCCACTATCTTTGTCAAGAAAGCTCCAAATGGGGGCACAAAGAGTTGGACATAATTGAAATGACTGAATAACAACAGCAAAATAAATTTTTATGAGAGCACAATAAAAATACCCTTATTTAAGTTTAATTCAGTGTTTCTAGACTTTCTATATCTCTTGACTGTCATCAAGTGACACGTTAGTTATTCCTCCTTTTTGGGGGTCACCATATTGTTGGTGAGATTTAGTTTTCACCTCCTCAATGACTCCACTATTTGAAGTATGAATTTATCCTTTAAAAAAATCAAAATATTTCCTGAATTCATCTAAACCTTCCTTCTGTCTGGTTGGTCTGTGATACTGTTCAATGACAATAGCAGGGAGAGGAGGGAGGGAGGGAGGGAGAGAAAGAGAGAGAGAGAGAGAGAGAGAGAGAGAGAGAGAGAGAGAGAGAGA